>SZWC01000406.1:19400-29411 GCA_023375785.1 Penium margaritaceum
CTTACACGCGCTTACACGCACTTACACGCACTTACACGCACTTACACGCACTTACACATACTTACACACACTTACACACACTTACACGTACTTACACGCACTTACACACACTTACACGCACTTCCACGCACTTACACGCACTTGCACACACTTACATACACTAACATGCACTTATACGTACTTACACGTAGTTTATTGCACTTACACTCACTTACATGCATTTACACGAAGTTACACGCACTTACACGTACTTACACGTACTTACATGCACTTACAAATACTTGCATGCACTTACACGCACTTATATGCACTTACACACACTTACATGCACTTACACGCACTTACACACACTTACACACACTTACATACACTTACGCATAGTTACACGCACTTACATACCGTTACACATACTTACACACACTTGACCGTACTTACACGTACTTATACGTACTTACAAGCACTTACACGCACTTACACGCACTTACACATACTTCCACGCACTTACACATACATACACGCACTTACACCTACTTACACGCAGTTATGCGCACTTACACGCACTTACATGCACTTACACATACTTACACATACTTACACGCACTTCCACGCACATAGACGCACTTACACGCACTTATACCCACTTACACGTACTTACACGTACTTACACTCACTTACACGCACTTACACGCACTTACACGCACTTACACGTAATTACACGCACTTACATGCACTTACACACACTCATACGCACTTACATGCAGTTACACACACTTACACGCACTTACACATACTTAGACGTACTTATTAGCATTTACACGTACTTACACGTACTTACATGTCCTTGCACGCACTTACACACAATAACATGCACTTACATGCACTTACACACACTTACACGCACTTACACACATTTACCGGCACTTACACGCACTTACATGCAGTTACACACACTTACATGCCCTTACACACACTTACACACACTTACACACACTTACATGCACTTACACGCACTTACATGCACTTACACGCACTCACACGCACTAACACGCACTTACATGCACTTACACGTACTTACACGCACTTACATGCACTTACATGCACTTACACGTACTTACACGCACTTATACGCACTTACATACACTTACACGCACTTACACGCACTTACACGCAGTTACACGCACTTAGACGTAGTTACACGCACTTACACATGCTGACACGCCCTTACACACACTTACACGCACTTACACGTACTTACACGCACTTACACGCACTTACATGCACTTACACGTACTTACACACACTAACACGCACTTACATGCACATACACGCAATTACACGCACTTACACACACGTACACACAGTTCCACGCACTTACATGCACTTACACGCACTTTCACGTACTTACATGCACTTACACGCATCTACACGCACTTACACGCACTTACACCCACTTACACGCACTTACATGCACTAACGCATACTTACACGCACTTACACGCACTTACACGCACTTATACGTACTTACACGCACTTACATGCACTTACACGTACTTCCACGCACTTACAAGCACTTACACATACTTACACGCACTTACATGCACTTACACGCACTTACACACACTTACACGAACTTGTACACACTTACATACACTTATACGCACTTACATACACTTACACGCACTTATATGCACTTACACATAGTTCATTGCACTTACACGCACTTATACGCACTTACACAAAGTTACACGCACTTACACGCACTTACACGTACTAACACGCACTTAAAAATACTTACATGCACTTACACGCACTTACATGCACTTACACACACTTACACGCACTTACACGCACTTACACGCACTTACACGCACTTACACGTACTTACATACACTTACATGCAGTTACACACACTTACACACAGTTACACACACTAACACGCACTTACACGTACTTACACGTACTTATAAGCAGTTACACGCACTTACACGCACTTACACGTACTTAGACGCACTTACACGCACTTACACGCACGTACACGCACTTACACATAGTTACGCGCACTTACACACACTTACATGCACTTACACATACTTACACGCACTTACACACACTTCCACGAACTTAGACACACTTACACGCACTTACACGCACTTACACATACTTATACCCACTTACACGTACTTACACGCACTCACACGCACTTACATGCACTTACACGCACTTACACGTACTTACACGCACTTACACGCACTTACATGCACTTACACGCACTTACACGTACTTACACGCACTTACACGCACTTACATGCACTTACACGCACTTACACGTACTTACACGCACTTACACGCACTTACATGCACTTACACGCACTTACACGTACTTACACGCACTTACACGCACTTACATGCACTTACACGCACTTACACGTACTTACACGCACTTACACGCACTCACACGCACTTACACGCACTTACACGCACTTACACGCACTTATACGCAATTACACGCACTTACACGCTCTTACACACACTTACATATACTTACACGTACTTACACGTACTTACACGCACTTACCCTCTCTTACACGCACTTACATGCACTTACACACACTTACACATACTTACACACACTTACACGCACTTGCACACACTTACACACACGTATAGGCATGAATACACACTTACACATACTTACACGCAGTTACACACTGCTACATGCACTTACACGTACTTACACGCACTTACACGTACTTATATGCACTTACATGCACTTACACACACTTACACGCACTTACACGCACTTACATATACTTACACGTACTTACACGCACTTACACGCACTTACACGCAGTTACACACACCTACACGTACTTACACGCTCTTACATGCACCTACACGCACTTACACGTACTTATTCACACTTATTTGTACTTACACGCACTTGCACGCACTTATTCTTACTTGCATGTACTTACACATATTTAGGCAAACTTATAGGCACTTATACGCACTTACACGTACTTACAGACACTTACACGCACTTACATGCACTTACACACACTTACATGCACTTACACGTACTTACACGCACTTACATACACTTACACGTACTTACACGCACTTACACGCACTTACATGCACTTTCACGTACTTACACGCACTTACAAGCACTTACACGTACGTACACACACTTACACGTACTTACACGCACGTATACGCACTTATACGCAATTACACGCACTTACAAGCACTTAGAAGAACTTACACGTACTTACACGCAGTTAAACGCAGTTACTCGTAATTACACGTAATTACACGTACTTATACGTACTTATACGTGCTTACACACACTTACATGCATTTACATGCACTTACACGCAATTACACTCACTTACACGCAGTTACATGCACTTACACACACATACACGCACTTACGTGTACTTACACGCACTTACACACACTTACACGCACTTACATGCACTTACACGTACTTACATAGTGTTCCACACACTTACACGCACTTACACGCACTTACACGCACTTCTATGCACTTACACGTACTTGCACGCACTTGTACGCACTTACACATACAAACACGCGTTTACATGCACTTACATGCACTTACATGCACTTACAAGCACTTACATGCACTTACACGCACTTACACGCATTTACATGCACTTACACGCACTTACGCGTACTTACATGCACTTACACGCACTTACACGCACTTACATACACTTACAAGAACTTACATGCACTTACACCCACTTACACACAGTTAAACACACTAAAACAAACTCATACACACTTACACGCACTTACACACACTTACACGCACTTATACGCACTTACACGCACTTACATGCACTTACACGTACTTACACGCACTTACTCGTACTTACACGCACTTACATGCACTTACACACACTTACACGTACTTACACACACTTACAAACACTTACATGCACTTACACGTACTTACACGCACTTACGCACACTTACACGCACTTACACGCACTTACACGCACTTACATACACTTACTTGTAGTTACACGCACTTACATACAGTTACACACACTTACACGCACTTACACGTACTTACACGCACTTATAAGCACTTACACGCACTTACACTCACTTACACACACTTCCACGTACTTACACGCACTTACACGAACTTATACGCACTTACACGCAGTTATGCGTACTTACACGTACTTCCATGCACTTACACATACTTACACGCACTTACACGCACTTCCACGCACTTACACGCACTTATACGCACTTATACTCACTTACACGTACTTACACGTACTTATACGCACTTACACGCACTTACACGCACTTACACGCACTTACACACACTTACATGCATTTACACGCACTTACATGCACTTACACGCACTTATACGCACTTACATGCACTTACACACACTTACACATACTTATACGCACTTACACGTACTTACACACACATACATACACTTACACGCACTTACATGCACTTACACGCACTTACACGCACTTACACGCAGTTACACGTACTCACACGTACTTACACGCACTTGCACGCACTTACACGCGCTTACACACACTTATACGCACGAATACACACTTACATGTACTTACATGTACTTACTTGCACTTACATGCACTTACACGCACTTACACGCACTTATACGCACGAATACACACTTACATGTACTTACATGTACTTACTTGCACTTACATGCACTTACACGCACTTACACGCACTTATACGCACGAATACACACTTACATGTACTTACATGTACTTACTTGCACTTACATGCACTTACACGCACTTACACGCACTTATACGCACGAATACACACTTACATGTACTTACATGTACTTACTTGCACTTACATGCACTTACACGCACTTACACGCACTTATACGCACGAATACACACTTACATGTACTTACATGTACTTACTTGCACTTACATGCACTTACACGCACTTACACGCACTTATACGCACGAATACACACTTACATGTACTTACATGTACTTACTTGCACTTACATGCACTTACACGCACTTACACGCACTTATACGCACGAATACACACTTACATGTACTTACATGTACTTACTTGCACTTACATGCACTTACACGCACTTACACGCACTTATACGCACTTCCATGCACTTACACACACTTACACATACTTATACGCACTTACACGTACTTACACACACTTACACACACTTACACGCACTTACACGTACTTACACACACATACATACACTTACACGCACTTACATGCACTTACACGCACTTACACGCACTTACACGCAGTTACACGTACTCACACGTACTTACACGCACTTGCACGCACTTACACGCACTTACACACACTTATACGCACGAATACACACTTACATGTACTTACATGTACTTACTTGCACTTACATGCACTTACACGCACTTTCACGCACTTACATGTACTTACACGCACTTACACGCACTTACATGCACTTACACGCACTTAGATGCACTTACACGTACTTACACGCACTTACAAACACTTGCACGCACTTACATGCACTTACACGTACTTACACGTACTTATACACACTTACACGCAATTACACGTATGTACAAGCACTTACAAGAACGTATACGCACTTACACACACTTACACGCACTTAAGCGCACTCACACACTTACACGCACTTACACACACTTACATGCACTTACACGCACTTGCACACACTTACACGCACTTACACGTACTTACACGTTCTGACACGCACTTACACGCACTTAGACACACTTACACACACTTACACGTACTTACACGTACTTACATGCACTTACATGCACTTACACGTACTTACATGCACTTACATGCACTTACACGCACTTACAGGCACTTATACGTACTTACACGCACTTACACGCACTTACACACACTTACACATACTTACACGTACTTATATGCACTTACACGCACTTACACGCACTTACATACACTTACACACACTTATACTTAGTTACACGTACTTACACGTACTTACACACACGTATACGCACTTACACACACGCACAAATAGTTACACGCACTTACACGTGCTTACACGGACTTACATGCACTTACATGCATTCACACGCACTTACACACACTTATACGCACTTACACACACTTACATGCACTTACACACACTTACACATACTTACACACACTTATACACACTTACACACACTTACACGTACTTACACGTACTTACACGCACTTATACGCACTTACATGCACTTACACATACTTACATGCACTTACACGCACTTACACGCACTTACACGCACTTACACGCACTTACAAGCACTTACACGCACGTAGACGCACTTACACGTACTTACACGCCTTTACACATACTAATACGCACTTACACACAATTACATGCACTTACAAGCACTTACACGCACTTACACGCACTTACACGTACTTCCATGCACTTATGCGCACTTACATCCACTTACACACACTTACACGTACTTACACGCACTTAAACGCACTTACACATACTTACACACACTTATACGCATGTATACACACTTACATGTACTTACATGCACTTACTCGTACTTGCATGCACTTACACGCACTTTCACGCACTCACACGCACTTATACGCACTTACACGCACTTACACGTACTTACACGCACTTACATGCACTTACACGCACTTACATGTACTTACGGGCATTTACACGCACATACAAGCACTTGCACGCACTTATACGCACTTACACGTACTTACATGCACTTATACACACTTACACGCAATTACACGTATGTACAAGCACTTACAAGACGTTACACGCACTTACACCCACTTACATGCACTTATGCGTACTTACACACACTTACATGCACTTACACGCACTTACACACACTTACACGCACTTACACACACTTACATGCACATACACGCACTTACACGCACTTGCACATACTACCACGCACTTATACGCACTTACACGCACTTACACGCACTTACACGCTGTTAATTGCACTTACACGCACTTACACGCACTTAAACAAACTTACACGTACTTACACGCACTTACACGTACTTACAGGCACTTACAAACACTTACACGCAATTACAGGCACTTACACACACTTACATGTACTTCTACGCACTTACACGCACATACACACACTTACACGCAGTTACACACACTTTCACGCAGTTACTCACACTTATACGCACTTACACGCACTTACACGCACTTACAAGCACTTACACGCATTTACACGCACTTACACACACACGCACTTACACGTACTTACATCCACTTACACGTAGCAACACGTACTTACACGCACTTACAGGCACTTACACACACTTTCACACACTTACACGCACTTATACACACTTACACCTACTTACACACACTTACACGCACTTACATGTATTTACACACACTTATACCCAATTACACGTACTTACACGTACTTACACGCACTTACACGCACTTACACGTACTTACTTGCACTTACACACACTTACACGCAATAAAACGCACTTACACGCACTTACACGTACTTACACACACTTACACACACACTTACATGCACTTACATGCACTTACATGCACTTTCACGTACTTACACACACATACACGCACTTATGTATACTCACACGTACTTACACGCACTTACATGCACTCACGTGTACTTACATGCACTTACACACACTTACACGCACTTACACGTACTTACACGTACTTACACAGTGTTCCATGCACTTACACGCACTTACACACACTTACACGCTCTTCCACGCACTTGCACGCACTTGCACACACTTGTACACACTTACACATACTTACACGCACTTACACGTACTTACATGCACTTACAAGAACTTACATGCACTTACACCCATTTACATGCAGTTACACACACTTACACATACTCACAAGTACTTACATGCACTTACACGCACTTACACGCATTTTCATGCACTTACACGTACTTACACGCACTTACACGCACTTACACGTACTTATACGCACTTACACACATTTATACGCACTTACACGCACTTACACGTACTTACACGTACTTACACGCACTTACACGCACTTATACACACTTACGCACTTGTACGCACTTACACACACTTACATACACTTACACACACTTACACACACTTACACGCACTAACACGTACTTACACGGACGTACACGCACTTACACATACTTACACACACTTACACGTACTTACACGCACTTATATACACTTACACGCACTTAATCACACTTACACGCACTTACACGCAATTACACGCACTTATACACACTTACATGTACTTACACACACTTACACGCACTTACACGCACTTACACGCACTCATATACCAGTACATGCACTTACACGCACTTATACGTACTTACACGCACTTATACGTACTTACACGCACTTATACGTACTTACACGCACTTATACGTACTTACACGCACTTATACGTACTTACACGCACTTATACGTACTTACACGCACTTATACGTACTTACACGCACTTATACGTACTTACACGCACTTATACGTACTTACACGCACTTATACGTACTTACACGCACTTATACGTACTTACACGCACTTATACGTACTTACACGCACTTATACGTACTTACACGCACTTATACGTACTTACACGCACTTATACGTACTTACACGCACTTATACGTACTTACACGCACTTATACGTACTTACACGCACTTATATACACTTACACGCACTTAATCACACTTACACGCACTTACACGCAATTACACGCACTTATACACACTTACATGTACTTACACACACTTACACGCACTTACACGCACTTACACGCACTCATATACCAGTACATGCACTTACAAGCACTTACACGCACTTACACACACTTACACGCACTTATACGCACTTACAAGCACTTACACGCACTTACACGCACTTACACAAACTTACACGTAGGTATATGTACTTACACGCAATTACACGTACTTACAAGCACTTACAAGAACTTACACGCACTGACACGCAGTTACACGCAATTATACGCAATTATACGTACTTACACGCACTTATACGTACTTACACGCACTTAAACGTACTTACACACACTTACACGCACTTATACGCACTTATACACACTTACACGCATTTACATGCACTAACATGCAATTACACGCACTTACAAGCAGTTACACGCACTTACACGCACATACACGCACTTACGTGTACTTAAACGCACTTATACACACTTACACGTACTTACATGCACTTAGACCTACTTACATACTGTTCCACGCACTTACACGTACTTACACGCACTTACATGCACTTACACACACTTGCACGCACTTGTACCCACTTACACATACTTACACGCACTTACATGCACTTACACGCACTTATACGCACTTACATGCACTTACACGCACTTATACGTACTTACATGCACTTTCACGCAGTTACGCTCACTTACACGTACTTACTCACACTTACACGCACTTACACGCACTTACAAGAACTTACATGCACTTATACCCACTTACACGCAGTTACACGTACTAACACATACTTATACGTACTTACCCGCACTTACACGCACTTGCACACACTTACACGCGCTTACATGCACTTACACACACTTACACGCACTTACATGCACGTACACGTACGTACATGCACTTAAACATACTTACACGCACTTACATGTACTTACACGCACTTACATGCAGTTACACGTAGTTATACACAGTTATACGCACTTACATGCACTTACATGTACTTACGCACTTACACGCACTTACACGCACTTACACGCACTTACACGCACTTACACGCACTTACACGCACTTACACGTACTTACACGTACTTACACGTACTTACACGCACTTACACGCACTTACACGCACTTACACGTACTTACACGCACTTACACGCACTTACACGCACTTACACGCACTTACACGC
>SZWC01000406.1:31499-51566 GCA_023375785.1 Penium margaritaceum
CACTTACACGCACTTACCCGCACTTACACGCACTTACACGCACTTACACGCACTTACATGCACTTACACGCACTTACACGCACTTACACGCACTTACACACACTTACACGCACTTACACGCACTTACACGCACTTACACGTACTTACACACACTTACACACACTTACACGTACTTACACGCACTTACATGCACTTACACGTACTTACATGCACTTACATGCACTTACACGCACTTACACGCACTTAAACGCACTTCCACGCACTTACACGTACTTACACGCACTTACACACACTTACACGTACTTACATGCACTTACACGCACTTACACGTACTTACATACACTTACACGCACTTATACGTACTTACACGCACTTACACATACTTACACGCACTTATACGCACTTACACGCACGCACATGTAGTTACACGCACTTACACGTGCTTACACGCACTTACATGCACTTACACGTATTTACACACACTTACACACACTTATACGCACTTACACACACTTACATGCACTTACACGCACTTACACGTACTTACACACACTTATACACACTTACACACACTTACACGTACTTACACGTACTTGCACGCATTTACACGCACTTACATGCACTTACACGTACTTACATGCACTTACACGCACTTACACGCATTCACACGCACTTACACGCACTTACAAGCACTTACACGCACATACACGTACTTATACGCCTTTACACGTACTTATACGCACTTCCACACAATTACACGCACTTACAAGCACTTACAAGAACTTACACGCACTTACACGCACTTATGCGCACTTACATCCACTTACACGCACTTACACGTACTTAGACGCACTTAAACACACTTACATGTACTTACACACACTTATACGCATGTATACACACTTACATGCACTTACATGCACTTACTCGTACTTACATGCACTTACACGCACTTTCACGTACTTACACGCACTTATACGCACTTACACGCACTTACACACACTTACACGCACTTACACGCACTTACACGCACTTACACGCACTTACACACACTTACATGCACTTACACGCACTTTCACGTACTTACACGCACTTATACGCACTTACACGCACTTACACACACTTACACGCACTTACACGCACTTACACGCACTTGCATGCACTTACACACACTTACATGTACTTACACGCATTTACACGCACTTACAAGCACTTGCACGCACTTACACGCACTTACACGTATTTACACGCAATTCTATATACTTACACGCAATTACACGTATGTACAAGCACTTACAAGAACTTACACGCACTTACACCCACTTACACGCACTTACGCGCACTTACGCACACTTACACGCACTTACACGCACTTACACACACTTACACGCACTTACACACACTTACATGCACTTACACGCACTTACAAGCACTTGCACACACTAACACGCACTTATACACACTTACACGCACTTACACGCACTTACACGCAGTTAATTGCACTTACACGCACTTACACGCACTTACACAAACTTACAAGTACTTACACGCACTTACACGTACTTACACGCACTTACAAACACTTACACGCAATTACTCGCACTTACACGCACTTACACGTACTTGTACGCACTTACACGCACTTACACGCACTTACACGCCCTTACACACACTTACACGCACTTACACACACTTACATGCACTTACACGCACTTACACGCACTTACACGCCCTTACACACACTTACACGCACTTACACACACTTACATGCACTTACACGCACTTACACGCACTTACACGCCCTTACACACACTTACACGCACTTACACACACTTACACGCATTTACACGTACTTACACGCAGTTACACGCACTTACACGCACTTACACGCACTTACACGCACTTGCAAGCACTTACACGCACTTATACGCATTTACACACACACGCACTTACACGTACTTACACCCACTTACACGCAGTAACACGTACTTACATGCACTTACATGCACTTACACACACTTTCACACACTTACACGTACTTATACACACTTACACGTACTTACACACACTTACATGCACTTACATGTATTTACACGCACTTACATCTAATTACACGTACTTACACACACTTACACGCACTTACACGCACTTACACGTACTTACGTGCACTTACACACACTTACACGCAGTAACACACACTTACACGCACTTACACGTACTTACACACACTTACACACACACTTACATGCACTTACATGCACTTACATGCACTTTCACGTACTTACACTCACATACACGCACTTACGTATACTTACACGTACTTACACGCACTTACATGTACTTACGTGTACTTACCCGCACTTACACACACTTACATGCACTTACACGCACTTACACGTACTTACACAGTGTTCCACGCACTTACACGCACTTACACGCACTTACACGCACTTCCACACACTTACACGCACTTGCACACACTTGTACGCACTTACACATACTTACACGCACTTACACACACCGACACACACTTACAAGAACTTACATGCACTTACACCCACTTACATGCAGTTGTACACACTTACACGTACTTACACGCACTTACATGCACTTACACGCGATTACACGCACTTACATGCACTTATACGTACTTACACGCACTTACACGCACTTACACGTACTTACATGCACTCACACACACTTATACGCACTTACACGTACTTATACGCACTTACACGTACTTACACGCACTTAGATGAACTTATACACACTTACGCACTTACACGCACTTACACGCACTTACATGCACTCACACACACTTACACGCACTTACACGTACTTACACACACTAACACGTACTTACACGGACTTACACGCACTTACACACACTTACACACACTTACACGTACTTACACGCACTTATACACACTTACACGCACTTAATCACGCTTACATGCACTTACACGCGCTTACACGCACTTATACGCACTTACACGTACTTACACACACTTACACGCACTTACACGCACTTACACGTACTTATACGCACGTACACGCACTTACAAGCACTTACACGCACTTACACACACTTACACACACTTACATGCACTTACACGCACTTACATGCACTTACACATACTTACACGCACTTACATGCACTTACACACACTCACAGGCACTTACACGCACTTACATGCACTTACACGCACTTACACGCACTTACACACACTTACACGTACTTACATGTACTTACACGCACTTACACAAACTTACACGCACTTACACGCACTTACATACACTTATACGTACTTATACGCACTTACACGCACGTACACGTAGTTACACGCACTTACACGTGCTTACACGCACTTACATGCACTTACACGCATTTACACACACTTACACACACTTACACACACTTACACGCACTCACACGCACTTACACGCACTTACACGTACTTACACACACTTACACACACTTACATGCACTTATATGTACTTAAACGCACTTACACGCACTTACACGCACTTACATGCACTTACACGTACTTACATGCATTTACACACACTTACACACACTTACGCACACTTGCACACACTTACAAGCACTTAACCGCGCGTACACGCACTTACACGCCTTTACACATACTTCTACGCATATACACGCAATTACACGCACTTACAAGCACTTACAAGAACTTACACGCACTTACACGCACTTGCACGTACTTATGCGTACTTACACGCACTTACACGCACTTACACGCACTTACGCGTACTTACACACACTTACATGCACTTACACATACATACACGCACTTACACGCACGTGCACACACTTACACGCACTTACACGTACTTACATGCACTTACACGCACTTACACGCACTTACATGCAGTTAATTGTACTTACATGCACTTACACGTACTTACACCAACTTACACGCACTTACACGCACTTACACATACTTACACGCACTTACAAACACTTATACGCAATTACACGTACTTACATGTACTTACACACACTTACATGCACTTACACGTACTTACACGTACTTACATGCACTTACACGCATTTACAGGCACTTACACGCAATTACACACACTTACACACACTTACGCACAGTTACACGTAATTACATGCAGTTACTCCCACTTACACGCACTTACACGTACTTACACGCACGTACAAGCACTTACACATACTGACACGTACTTACACGCACTTACACATACTTACATGCAGTTACACACACTTACACGCACTTACAGGCACTTACACACACTTACACCCACTTACATGCACTAACACGCACTTACACACATTTGCATACACTTACATGTCTTTACACACACTTACACGCAATTACACGCACTTATACGTACTTACACACACTTACCGGCACTTACACATACTTACATGCAGTTACACACACTTACACGCACTTACACCCACTTACACACACTTACACACACTTACATGCACTTACATGCACTTACATGCACTTACACGTACTCACACGCACTAACACGCACTTACACGCACTTACACGTACTTACACACACTTACCTGCACTTACACGAACTTACACGCACTTACACGCACTTACACACACTTACATACACTTACACGCACTTACACGCACTTACATGCACTTACACGCACTTAGACGCAGTTACATGCACTTACACATGCTTACATCCACTTACACGCACTTACACGTACTTACACGCACTTACACGTACTTTCACACACTAACACACACTTACATGCACTTACACACACTTACACGCACTTACACGCACTTACACGCACTTACACGCACTTACACGTACTTACACGCACTTACATGCACTTACACGTACTTACAAGCACTTACATGCACTTACACGCACTTACAGGCACTTACACGCACTTACACACACTTACACGCACTTACACGCACTTACACGCACTTACACGTACTTACACGCACTTACATGCACTTACACGTACTTACAAGCACTTACATGCACTTACACGCACTTACAGGCACTTACACGCACTTACACACACTTACACGCACTTACACACACTTACACACACTTACACATACTTAAATGCACTTTCACGCACTTACACAAACGTACACGTACTTACACGCACTTACATACATTTACACACACTTATACGTACATACACGCACTTACATGTACTTACAGACACTTATACGTACTTTCACGCACGTACACGCAGTTACACGTACTTACACGTGCTTACACACACTTATATGCACTTACACGCATTTACACACACTTACACACACTTACACCCACTTACACGCACTTACACGCACTTACACGTCATTACACGTACTTACACACACTTATACACACTTACACACACTTACACGCACTTACACACACTTACACACACTTACACGCACTTACATGCACTTACACGTACTTACATGCACTTACACGCACTTACACACACTTACACGCACTTACACACACTTACAAGCACTTACACGTACTTACACATACTTACACGCCTGTACACGTACTAATACGCACTTACACGTAATTACAGGCACTTACACGCACTTACACACACTTACACGCACTTACACACACTTACAAGCACTTACACGTACTTACACATACTTACACGCCTGTACACGTACTAATACGCACTTACACGTAATTACAGGCACTAACAAGCACTTACAAGAACTTACACGTACTTACACGCACTTACACGCACTTACGCGCACTTATACGCACTTACACGCACTTACACACACTTACACGCACTTACACGCACTTACATGCACTTACACGCACTTGCACATACTTACACGCACTTACACGTACTTACATGCACTTACACGCACTTACACGCACTTACACGCACTTATAAACACTTATACACAATTACATGCACTTACATGTACTTACACGCACTTACATGCACTTACACACACTTACACGCAGTTACACGCACTTACACGTAGTTACACGCACTTACACGCACTTACACGTACTTACACGCACTTACAAGCACTAACACATACTTACACGCACTTACACGCACTTACACGTACTTACACATACTTACTTGCAGTTACACGCACTTACACGCACTTACAGGCACTTACACGCACTTACACGCACTTACACGCACGTACATGTCCTTACACGCACTTACACGCAATTACACACACTTACACGCACTTACACGCACTTACATGCACTTACACGCACTTACACGTACTTACACGTACTTACATGCAGTTACACGCACTTACACGCACTTACAGGCACTTACACGCACTTACACGCACTTACACGCACTTACTCGCACTTACACGCACTTACACGCACTTACACGCACTTACACGTACTTACTTGCAGTTACACGCACTTACACGCACTTACAGGCACTTACACACACTTACACGCACTTACACGCACTAACACGCTCTTACACGTATTTACACGCACGTACATGTCCTTACACACACTTACACGCAATTACACACACTTACACGCACTTACACGCACTTACACATACTTACACGCACTTACCGGCACTTCCACACACTCACATGCAGTTACACACACTAACACACACTTACACGCACTTACACACACTTACACACACTAACATGCACTTACATGCACTTATATGCACTTACACGCACTCACACACACTAACATGCACTTACACGCACTTACACGCACTTACACGCACTTACATGCACTTACACGCACATACACGCACTTACACGCAATTACATACACTTACACGCACTTACACGCACTTACACGCACTTACACGCACTTATACGCAGTTACACACACTTACACATGCTTACACCCACATATACACACTCACACACATTTACGTGCACTTACACACACTTATATGCACTTACACGCACTTACACGCAGTTACACGCACTTACACGTACTTACACACACTAACATGCACTTACAAGCACTTACACGCACTTACACGCTTTTACACGCACTTACATGGACTTATACGCACTTACACCCACTTACACGCACTTACACGCACTTACACGCACTAACACACACTTACACGTACTTACACGTACTTACACGCACTTACACGTACTTACACGTACTTACACGCACTTACACATACTTACACACACTTACACGCACTTATACGTACTTACACGCACTCACACGCACTTACACCACTTATACGCACTTACACGCACTTGCACATACATACACTTATATGTACTTACACGCACTTACATGCACTTATACGCACTTACAGGTAGTTAATTGTACTTACACGCACTTACACGCACTCACACGAAGTTACACGTACTTATACACACTTACACGTACTTACATGCACTTACAAATACTTGCATGCACTTACACGCACTTATATGCACTTACACATACTTACACGCACTTACACACACTTACACCCACTTACACGCACTTACACGCACTTACACGCACTTATATACATTGACACGTAGTTACACGCACTTACACACAGTTACACATACTTACACACACTTACACGTACTTACACGCACTTACAAGCACTTACACGCACTTACACGTACTTACACATACTTACACGCACTTACACACACTTACACGCACTTACACGCACTAACACGCAGTTACACGCACTTACACGCGCTTACATGCACTTACACATACTTACACGTACTTACACACACTTATATGCACTTAGACGCACTTACACGCACTTACACGCACTTACACGCACTTATACCCACTTACACATACTTACATGCACTTAAACGCACTTACACGCACTTACACGCACTTATACGCACTTATACATAATTACACGCACTTACATGCACTTACACGCACTTATACGCACTTACATGCAGTTACACGCACTTACACGCACTTACACGTACTTACATGCACTTACAAGCACTTACATGTACTTACACGCACGTACACGTACTTACACGCACTTACACATACCTACATGCAGTTACACACACTTACACGCACTTACAAGCACTTACACGCACTTACACGCACTTACACGCACTTACATGCACTTATACGCACTTACACCCACTGACACGCACTTACACGCACTTACACGCACTAACACACACTTACACGTACTTACACGTACTTACACGCACTTACACGTACTTACACGCACTTACACGCACTTACACGTACTTACATGCACTTACATGCACTTACACGCACTTACACGCACTTACATGCACTTCCACACACTTACACGCACTTACACGCACTTACACGCACTTACTCGCACTTACACGCACTTACACGCACTTACAAGCACTTACACGCACTTACACGTACTTACACATACTTACACGCACTTACACGCACTTACACGCACTTACTCGCACTTACACGCACTTACACGCACTTACAAGCACTTACACGCACTTACACGTACTTACACATACTTACACGCACTTACACGCACTTACACGCACTTACTCGCACTTACACGCACTTACACGCACTTACAAGCACTTACACGCACTTACACGTACTTACACATACTTACACGCACTTACACGCACTTACACGCACTTACTCGCACTTACACGCACTTACACGCACTTACAAGCACTTACACGCACTTACACGTACTTACACATACTTACACGCACTTACACGCACTTACACGCACTTACTCGCACTTACACGCACTTACACGCACTTACAAGCACTTACACGCACTTACACGTACTTACACATACTTACACGCACTTACACGCACTTACACGCACTTACATGCACTTATACGCACTTACACCCACTGACACGCACTTACACGCACTTACACGCACTAACACACACTTACACGTACTTACACGTACTTACACGCACTTACACGTACTTACACGCACTTACACGCACTTACACATACTTACACACACTTACACGCACTTACACGTACTTAGACGCACTTACACGCACTTATACCACTTATACACAATTACACGCACTTGCACACACTTACATACACTTATACGTACTTACACGCACTTACATGCACTTATACGCACTTACACGAAGTTACACGTACTTATACACACTTACACGTACTTACATGCACTTACAAATACTTCCATGCACTTACACGCATTTATATGCACTTACACATACTTACACGCACTTACACACACGTACACCCACTTACATGAACTTACACGCACTTACACGCACTTATATACACTGACACGTAGTTACACGTACTTACACACAGTTACACATACTTACACACACTTACACGTACTTACACGCACTTACAAGCACTTACACGCACTTACACGTACTTACACATACTTACACGCACTTACACGCACTTACACGCACTTACACGCACTTACACGCAGTTACACGCACTTACACGGGCTTACATGCACTTACACATACTTACACGTACTTATACACACTTCTATGCACTTAGACGCACTTATACGCACTTACACACACTTACACGCACTTATACCCACTTACACATACTGACATGCACTTAAACGCACTTACACGCACTTACACGCACTTATACGCACTTACACATAATTACACGCACTTACATGCACTTACACGCACTTATACGCACTTACATGCAGTTACATGCACTTACACGCACTTACACGTACTTACATGCACTTACAAGCACTTACATGTACTTACACGCACTTACACGTACTTACACGCACTTACACATACTTACATGCAGTTACACACACTTACACGCACTTACACGCACTTACACACACTTATACGCACTTACACGTACTTACATGTCCTTACACACACTTACACGCACTTACACACACTTACCGGTACTTACACGCACTTACATGCAGTTACACATACTTACACACACTTACACACACTTACACATACTTACACACACTTACATGCACTTACACGCACTTACATGCACTTACACGCACTCACACGCACACACACGCACTTACACGCACCTACACGTACTTACACACACTTATATGCACTTACACGCACTTACACGCACTGATACGTACTTATACGCACTTACATACACTTACACGCACTTACACGCACTTACACGCACTTACACGCACTTAGACGCAGTTACACACACTTACACATGCTGACACGTACTTACACGCACTTACACGCACTTACACGTACTTACACGCACTTACACGTACTTACACGTACTTACACGCACTTACACGTACTTACACGTACTTACACGCACTTACACGTACTTACACGTACTTACACGCACTTACACGTACTTACACGTACTTACACGCACTTACACGTACTTACACGTACTTACACGCACTTACACGTACTTACACGTACTTACACGCACTTACACGTACTTACACGTACTTACACGCACTTACACGTACTTACACGTACTTACACGCACTTACACGTACTTACACGTACTTACACGCACTTACACGTACTTACACGTACTTACACGCACTTACACGTACTTACACGTACTTACACGCACTTACACGTACTTACACGTACTTACACGCACTTACACGTACTTACACGTACTTACACGCACTTACACGTACTTACACGTACTTACACGCACTTACACGTACTTACACGTACTTACACGCACTTACACGTACTTACACGTACTTACACGCACTTACACGTACTTACACGCACTTACACGCACTTACACGCATTTACACGTACTTATACACACTAACGCATACTTACACGCACTTACACACACTTACACGCACTTACACGCACTTACACGTACTTACACACACTTACACGCACTTATACGTACTTCCACGCACTTACAAGCACTTACACGTACTTACACGCACTCACACACACTTCCACACACTTACACGCACTTACACGCACTTGCACACACTTACATACACTTATACGCACTTACACGCACTTATACGCACTTACACACACTTACACGTAGTTCATTGCACTTACACGCACTTATACGCACTTACACAAAGTTACATGCACTTACACGCACTTACACGTACTTACAAGCACTTACAAACACTTACATGTACTTACAAGCACTTACATGCACTTACACACACTTACACGCACTTACACGCACTTACATGCACTTACATGCACTTACACGTACATACATACACTTACATGCAGTTACACGCACTTACACACAGTTACACACACAAACACGCACTTACACATACATACACTCACTTATCAGCACTTACACGCACTTACACGCACTTATACGTACTTAGACGCACTTATACGCACTTACACGCACGTACACGCACTTACACGTAGTTACGCTCACTTACACACACTTACATGCGCTTACACATACTTACACGCACTTACACACACTAACATGCACTTACGCGTACTTACACACACTTACATGCACATACACACACTTACACGTACTTACACACACTTACACGCACTGACACGCACTTACATGTACGTACACGCACTTACACGCACTTACCCACACTTACCCGCACGTACACGCACTTATATGCACTCGCCCATACTTCCACGCACTTACACGCACTTACACATACTTACACGCACTTACACGCACTTACACACACTTACATGTACTTTCACGCACTTACACACACTTACACGCACTTACACGTACTTACACGCACTTACGCGCACTTACACCCACTTACATGCACTTACATGCACTTACACGCACTTACACGCACTTACACACACTTACACATACTTCTACGCACTTACACGCACTTACACGCACTTATACGTACTTACACGTACTTACACACACTATCACACACTTACACGCACTTACACGTACTTACACACACTTACATGCACTTATACGTACTTACCCGCACGTACACACACTTACATGTACTTACGCACACTTACACACACTTACACGCACTTACACGCACTTACACGTACTTACACGCACTTATGTGCACTTTCACACACTTACACGCACTGACATGCACTTACACACACTCACACGCACTTACACGTACTCACACGCACTCACACGCACTTACACGCACTTACACGCACTTACCGGCACGTACACACACTTACACGCACTTACACGCACTTATCCGCACTTACACGCACTTACACGCACTTCCATGCACTTAGATGTACTCACACGCACTTACACGTACTCACACGCACTTACACGCACTTACACGCACGTACACACACTTACACGCACTTACACGCACTTATCCGCACTTACACGCACTTACACGCACTTCCATGCACTTAGATGTACTCACACGCACTTACACGTACTCACACGCACTTACACGCACTTACACGCACGTACACACACTTACACGCACTTACACGCACTTATCCGCACTTACACGCACTTACACGCACTTCCATGCACTTAGATGTACTCACACGCACTTACACGTACTCACACGCACTCACACGCACTTACACGCACTTACACGCACTTACCGGCACGTACACACACTTACACGCACTTACACGCACTTATCCGCACTTACACGCACTTACACGCACTTACACACACTTATACGCACTTACACGCACTTACACGTACTTACACGCACTTACACGTACTTACAGGTACTTACACACACTTACGCCTACTTACACACACTTACACGCACTTACACACACTTAGATGCACTTATACGCACTTACACGTACTTACACACACTTACACGCACTTACACACACTTATCCACATGTACACGTACTTACACGTACTTACCCGCACTTACACATACTTACACCCACTTATACGCACTTACACGCACTTACATGCACTTACACGCACTGACACGCACTTACACGTACTTACACGCACTTACACGCACTTACACGCACTTACACGCACTTACGTGCACTTACACACACTTACACACACTTACACATACTTATACGTACTTACACACCCTTACACGCACTTATACGCACTTACACACACTTATACGCACTTACACACACTTACACGCACTTATACGCACTTACATGTACTTACACCCACTTATACACACTTACACACACTTACACGCACTTATGCAAACTTACACGCACTTTCACGCACTCACACGCACTTACATGCACTTACACGTACTTACACGCACTTACACGCACTAACACGCACTTACACGCACTTACACGCACTTACACACACTTACACGTACTTACACGCACTTATACGCACTTACGTGCACTTCCATGTACTTACACGCACTTACGCGCACTTACGTGCACTTACGCGCACTTACACGCACTTACACGCACTTACACGTACCTACACACACTTACACGTACTTAGATGCACGTACACGCACGTACATGCACTTACACGTACTTACACACACTTACACATGCTTACACGTACTTACACGCACTTACACGCACTTACATGCACTTACACGTACTTACATGCACTTACACACACTTACACGTACTTACATACACTTAAACGTACTTACACACACTTACACGCACTTATATGCACTTATACACACTTACACGCACTTACACGCACGTACACGCACTTACACGCACTTACACGTACTTGCACGCACTTATACACACTTACACGCACTTACACACACTTACACACACTTACACGCACTTACATGTACTTACACATAGTTACACGCAGTTACACGCAGTTACACGCAGTTACACGTAGTTACACGTACTTACACGTACTTACACGCATTCACATGCACGTATACGCACTTACATGCATTTACACGCAGTTACACGCACTTACACGCACTTACACACACTTACACGCACTTACACACACTTATACATACTTATGCATTCTTACACGCATTTACATGCAATTACACAAACTTACACGCACGTTTACGCACTTACACGCACTTACACACACCTACAAGCACTTACACATACTTACAAGTACTCACACGTACTTACACGCACTTACACGTACTTATACATACTTACACGCACTTACACACACTTACACGCACTTACACGCACTTACATATACTTACACGCACTTATACGCACTTACACGCACTTACACGTACTTACATGCACTTATAGGCACTTACAGGCACTTACACGCACTTACACACACTTATACGCACTTACACATACTTACACGCACTTACACGCCCTTACACATACTTACACACAGTTACGCACAGTTATACATACTGAAACGCACTTACACGCACTTACACGCACTTACACGCTTTTACACACACTTGTACACACGTACACGCACTTACACGCACTTGCACGCACTTGCACTTGCTTACACACACTTACACGCACTTACATGCACTTACACGCACTTACACGCACTTACACACGCTTACACGCACATACACATACTTACACGCACTTACACACACTTATACGCACTTACATGTACTTACACATACGTTTACGCACTTACACGGACTTATACGCACTTACACACACTTACACGTACTTACGCACACTTACACGTACTTACATGCAGTTACACACAGTTACACGCACTTATACGTACGTATACGTACTTACACGCACTTACACACACTTACACGCACTTACACGCACTTACACACACCTACACACACTTACACGCACTTATATGCACTTACACGCACTCACACGTACTTACACGCACTTACACACACTTATGAGCACTTACACACACGTACACATACTTACACGCATTTACACACACTTGTACGCACTTACACACACTTACACGCACTTACACACAGTTACAAGCACTTACACGCACTTACACATACTTACATGGAGTTACACGCAGTTACACGTACTTACACGCACTTACATGCACTTACACTTACTTACACGCACTTACACACACTTACACGCACTCTCACACACTTACATACACTTACACGTACTTACACGCACTTACACGCACTTATATGCTCTTACACACACTTACAGGCACTTACACGTACTTACACGTACTTACATGCACTTACACATACTTATATGCACTTCCCCGCACTTTCACGCACTTTTATGCACTTACACGCACTTACACACACGTACACACACGTACACACACTCACACGTAGTTACACACACTTACATGCATTTACACGCACTTACACGCACTTACACGCACTTACACATACTTATACACACTTACATGTACGTACATACACTTACACACACTTACACGCACTTACCTGCACTTACACGCACGTACACGCAGTTCCACATACTTACACGCACTTACACGTACTTACACGTACTTACACACACTTACATGCACTTACACGCAGTTACATGCACTTACACGCACTTACACACACTTACACACACTTACACGCACTTACACGCACTTACATGCACTTTCACGCACTTACATGCACTTACACACACTTACACGAACTTACACTCACTTACACGCACTTACATACACTTCCACGTACCTACACGGACTTACACGCACTTACATGTACTTACACATACTTACACGCACTTATACACAGTTACACGCACTTACACGTGCTTACACGCACTTACATGCATTTACACGCATTTACATGCACTTATACACACTTACACGCCCTTACACGCACTTACACGCACTTACGCACACTTACACAGACTTACACACACTTATACGCACTTACACACCCTTCCACGCACTTATATGCACTTACACATACTTACACACACTTACACACACTTACACGCACTTATACGTACTTACACGCACTTACGCGTACTTACACACACTAACACATACTTACACGCACTTACACACACTTACACGCACTTACACACACTTACGCGCACTTACACACACTTACACGTACTTACACACACTTACATGCATGTGCACACACTTACACGTACTTACACGCACTTACACGCACTTATACGCACTTACACGCAGTTAATTGCACTTACACGCACTTACACGTACTTACACAAACTTACACGCACTTACACGCACTCACACGTACTTACACGCACTTACAAACACTTACACACAATTACACGCACTTTCACGTACTTACACGTACTTACACGTACTTACACGCACTTACACGCACTTACAGACACTTACAAGCACTTACACGCATTTACACGCACTTACACGTACTTAGACGCAGTTACACGCACTTACACGCACTTACAAGAACTTACACACACTTACACGCACTTACTGTTATACCCTTTTTCTCTTTCGGTCGGAATCGGGTATGACAGCATGCGGGGGTCAGCTCCTAGCTGCGGCTCGCACTGAGCTATCTCCGCTGACCACGTCACGCGGTGCTGCCTGGTCTATTATATCTCTTTTCTCAACCTAATTTCAGGATCTTTTCGCGCTTTTGCCCTGGTCTTCCGGTCAATGTGAGACACGCATAATCCACCGGAGTCACATTTAATCCCTGCTATGACATCAACTGATAATCGGTCGGACAATCTCGTGACAATCTTGTGATTTACTCATTCACATCAACATCTACTAGTGAATCATTCAATGGATCGAGGACACACTCGATGAGGCAAGGTACCAGAAATGAACCAAGGGAGGCAAATGGACACACAAACTATGATTCAATCAAGCTAAAACACAAACTGACAGCAGACTATGCCTAATCTCACCCAACTCCTACACACCACCCAACAGAATACGCAAACCGTAAATTTCCTCGGTCAACGGATAGTCCACCGGCGCTGGTCCCTGCAAAGTAACAGTACGGCTTGCCACGAGCTGCTCAGTCTCCCGCGGGTCGGCACGACAAAGCGCCAAGGGACCCTGCGGGCAACGACCTGCACGAGAGTTAGCGCGCACGGGGCCCTCCTTCTGCAAGCGGTCAAGCTCTTGCTGGTAGCGGTGGCAAGCCCGGTACGCCTCGGCCTGTTCTTCGGCGACTTTTGCAGCCCGGCGTCCAACGTCACGCGCGACCTCCCGCCAGCTCTCCACGGGCCGGGGCTCGTTGTCACGGGGCACCCTCTGCAGCCACGGCTGCCAGAATTGTTCCACAGCTCCGCCGGCAGGGTGGTGCGAGTATTGCATCACTCCTAGGACCGTGCGTACTCCCAGCCGATAAGGAGCGTTGTAGCAGCTGCAGATGGCGTAGAAGATCATCGGTGACTCTCGCGGGGCTCTCCTTGGGCGAGGAGCTTGGTACTCCAGCGGAAACTCAGGACCAGGCCATGATGGCTCCGTGACATGTTCCTCTGGCAGCGTCCTTCCCAACCAAAGATGGCACACGCGCACACACACACACACACACACTCTTCCCCTACGCCCAGGGTCTAGTCTGACTTTTCTAGTCTAGCTTGTCGCGAGACGGGACGCAGGTCCCACTCGACGGTCTGGTTCGACCGAGGGGCAGCAATCTCTCGGTCTGGCCGATAGCTGCAGGAACGGCTTCCTGCACCCGAGTGGAGCGAGGGCTTAGCAGCGTAGCTCGCCGATGGAGAACGTCATCTCGCGAGTTGGGAGCAGGAACGTCCAATGTCAGTACTTAGTCGGCTTCAGCAGTGCTGCATTCGTTCTTTGTTCTCGTCAGCAGCAGTCCACTTACACGCACTTACACACACTTACACGCACTTACACGCACTTACACACACTTACACGCACTTACACGCACTTGTACGCACTTACATATACTTACACGCACTTACACACACTTGCACGTACTAACACGCACTTACATGCACTTACATGCACTTACGTGTACTTACATACACTTACACGCACTTACACACACTTACACGTACTTACAAGAACTTACATGCACTTACACCCACTTACATACAGTTACACGCACTTACATATACTTACACGCACTTACACACACTTACACGCACTTACAAGTACTTACACGTACTTACACGCACTTACATGCACTTACGCGCACTTATACGCACTCACATGCACTTATACGCACTTACACGTACTTACATGCACTTACACCCACTTACACGCAGTCATACGCACTTACACACACTTACACGTACTTACATGCACTTACGCACTTACACGCACTTACACACACTTACACTCACTTACACGCACTTACACGCACTAACACGCACTTACACGTACTTACACGCACTTATATGCACTTACACGCACTTACACGTACTTACACGTACTTACACGTACTTGCACACACTTACACACACTTATACATACTTACACGCACTTAAACACCCTAACACGCAGTTAATTACACTTACACGCACTTACACGCACTTACACAAATGTACACGCACTTACAAACACTTACACATACTTACATGCACTTACACGCACTTACACGCACTTACACGCACTTACACGTACTTACACGTACTTACACGTACTTACACACACTTACACACACTTATACATACTTACACGCACTTAAACACCCTAACACGCAGTTAATTACACTTACACGCACTTACACGCACTTACACACATGTACACGCACTTACAAACACTTACACATACTTCCATGCACTTACACGCACTTACACGCACTTACACGCACTTACATGCACTTACACGCACTTACATGCACTTACACGCACTTACATGCACTTACACGCACTTACATGCACTTACACGCACTTACATGCACTTACACGCACTTACATGCACTTACACGCACTTACATGCACTTACACGCACTTACATGCACTTACACGCACTTACATGCACTTACACGCACTTACATGCACTTACACGCACTTACATGCACTTACACGCACTTACATGCACTTACACGCACTTACATGCACTTACACGCACTTACATGCACTTACACGCACTTACATGCACTTACACGCACTTACACGCACTTACAAGCACTTACACACACTTAGACACACTTACACGCACTTACACGCAGTTACACGCACTTACACACAGTTACACGCACTTACACGCACTTACACGCACTTACAAGCACTTACACGCACTTAAACGCACTTACATGCACTTACACGCAGTTACACGCACTTACACATACTTACATGCTCTTGCATACACTTACATGCACTTACACGCACTTACACGCACTTACACGCACTTACACCCACTTACACGTACTTACACAAATTACACGCACTTACACACACTTACACGTACTTACACACACTTTCCTGCACTTATACACACTTACACGCAGTTACTCATACTTACACGCACTTACACGCACTTACACGTACTTACACGCACTTGTATGCACTTACACACACTTACATGCACGTACACGCACTTACACGCACTTACACGCACTTACACACACTTACACGTACTTTCACGCAGTTACACGCACTCAAACGTGCTTACACGTACTTACATATACTTACACGCATTTACACGCACTTACACATACTTTCACGCACTTACACGCACTTACACGCGCTTACACGTACTTACACGCGCTTACACACACTTACACACACTTACACGCACTTACATGCACTTACACGTACTTACGCACACCTATACGGACTTACACGCACCTACACGCACTTACACGTACTTACTCACACTTACACGCACTTACACGCACTTACACACACTTACACGCACTTACACGCACGTACACGCAGTTACACGCACTTACACATACCTACACGCACTTACATGCACTTACATACACTTACACGCCCGTACACATACTTAGACGCACTTACACGCACTTACACGCACTAACACGTACTTACACGCACTTACACATACTTACACGTACTTACACGTACTTACACGTACTTACGTGCACTTACACGTACTTACACGCACTTACATGCTCTTACACGCACTTACCAGCACTTACACGTACTTACACGTAGTTAATTGCACTTATTTGCACTTACACATACTTTTACGAACTTACGCACACTTACACGTACTTACACGCACTTACATGCACTTACACACACTTACACGCAGTTACACGCACTTACACACAGTTACACGTACTTACACGCACTTACACGCACTTACACGCACTTACACGCACTTACACGCACTTACACGCACTTACACACACTTACACGCACTTACAC
>SZWC01000406.1:60019-71918 GCA_023375785.1 Penium margaritaceum
CACTTACACGTACTTGCACACACTTACACTCACTTACACGTACTTACACGCACTTACACGCACTTCCACACACTTACACACAGTTAATTGCACTTACACACACTTACACGCACTTACACGAACTTACACGCACTTATACGTACTTACACGTACTTACACGCACTTACAAACACTTATACGTACTTACACGTTTTTACACGCACTTACACGTACTTACACGCACTTACATACACTTACACGCACGTACACGTACTTACACGTACTTACACGCACTTACACATACTTACTCGCACTTACACGCAGTTACACATACTTACACGTGCTTACACGTACTTACATGCACATACACGCATTCACACATACTTACACACACTTACATGCACTTACATGCACTTATACGCACTTACACACACTTACATGCACTTAAACACACTTTCACACACTTAAACGCACTTACACGCACTTACACGTACTTATGCGCACTTACAGAGACTTACACGTACCTACACGCTCTTACACGTACTTACACACACTTACACGCACTTACACGCACTTACACACACTTACATGCACTCACACATACTTACACGTACTTACACGCACTTACAAGTACTTACACGCACTTATACGCACTTACACGCAATTACACACACTTACAAGCACTTACAAGAACTTACACGTACTTACACATACTTACACACACTTACGCATACTTACACGCACTTACACACACTTACACGCACTTACACACACTTACACATACTTGCACACACTTACACGCACTTACACACACTTACACACACTTGCACACACTTACACATACTTACACGTACTTACACGCACATACACACACTTACACGCAGTTAATTGTACTTATACGCATTTACACGCACTTATACAAACTTACACGCACTTACAGGCACTTACATGTACTTACACGCACTTACAAAGACTTGCACGCAATTACACGTACTTACACGTACTTATACGCACTTACACGCAATTACACACACTTGCACGCACTTACACGCACTTACACGCACTTACACATACTTACACACACTTACACCAGTTAGACGTACTTACAAGCACTTACACGTACTTACACGCACTTACACACACTTACACGCACTTACACACACTTATACGCAGTTACACACACTTACATGTACTTACAGGTACTAACACACACTTACACGCACTTACATGCACTTACACGCACGTACACACACTTACACGCACTTACATGTCCTTACACGTACTTACACGCTATTACACGCACTTAACCGCACTTACACGCACTTACACGCACTTACATGTACTTACCTACACTTACACGCACTTACACATAGTTACACACACTTACACGCACTTACACGTACTTATATGTACTTACACACACTTAGGTACACTTACACACACTTACATGCACTTACACGCACTCACACGCACTTACACACACTTACACATACTTACACTCACTTACACGCACTTACATGCACTTACACGTACTTACGCGCACTTACACGCACCTACATGCAGGTTTCTACCTTGTTTTCTACCGAGCCACCAGTTTTCTACCTTGTTTATACCTGTAAGGTCATGCCCAGTATATCTGCAGTGTGATTGGACATTCTGACCGTGGCTGACTCGTGTTATGATTCATAGCCGTTCAAGGTACTTGGTTAACTTTGTGGTCATGGTCAGTGGCACATGCCAACTTGGTCAAGGCATTGCCCACAAAAGCCGTGCCAAGCCACCGGTTTTTTACCTTATTTATCCCTGCAAGGTCATGCATATTGGATATGCACTGTGATTGGACCTCTGACCGTGGCTGACTCGTGTTATGATTCATAGCCGTTCAAGGTACTTGGTTAACTTTGTGGTCATGGTCAGTGGCACATGCCAACTTGGTCAAGGCATTGCCCACAAAAGCCGTGCCAAGCCACCGGTTTTTTACCTTATTCATCCCTGCAAGGTCATGCATATTGGATATGCACTGTGATTGGACCTCTGACCGTGGCTGACTCGTGTTGTGATCAATAGACGTAAAAGTCACTTGGATACATTTATGGTCATGGTCAGTGGCACATGCCAACTTTATCAAGGAGTTGCGCACAATAGCCACACACCGAGCCACCAGTATTCTACCTTGTTTGTACCTGTAAGGTCATGCCCAGTATATCTGCACTATGATTGGACACTCTGATCGTGGCTGACTCGTGTTATGATTCATAGCCGTTTAAGGAACTTGGTAAACTTTGTGGTCATGGTCAGTGGCACATGCCAACTTTGTCAAGGCAGTGCGCACAACAGCCGTGCAAAGCCACCAGTTTTTTACCTTTTTTATACCTGTAAGGTCATGCATATTAGATGTACACTGTGATTGGGCACTCTGACTATGGCTGACTTGTGTTACGATACGGAGAAGTTAGTTCACTTGGATACATTTGTGGTCATGGTCAGTTGCACATGCCAACTTTGTCAAGGCATCGCGCACAATAGCCACATCGAGCCACCAGTATTCTACCTTGTTCGTACCTGCAAGATCATGCCTAGTACATCTGCACTACGATCGGATACTCTGACCGTGGCTGGCTTGTGTTATGATCAATAGAAGTAAAAGTCACTTGGATACATTTGTGGTCATGGTCAGTGGCACATGCCAACTTTGTCAAGGCATTGCGCACAATAGCCACACCGAGCCACCAGTTTTCTACCTTGTTTGTACCTGCAAGATCATACCTAGTACATCTGCACTTTTATTTGACACTCTGGCCGTGGCTGACTCGTGTTATGATCAATCGAAGTAAAAGTCACTTGGATACATTTGTGGTCATGGTCAGTGGCACATGCCAACATTGTCAAGGCATTGCACCCAATAGCCACACCGAGTTACCTGTATTCTACCCTGTTTATACTTGAAAGGTCATGCCTAGTATGTCTGCACTGTGATTGAACACTCTGACCGTGGCTGACTCGTGTTATGATTCATAGCCGTTTAAGATACTTGGTAAACTTTGTGGTCATGGTCAGTGGCACATGCCAACTTTGTCAAGGCATTGCGCACAATAGCTGTGCCAAGCCACCGGTTTTTTTACCCTGTTTATACCTGCAAGGTCATGCATATTAGATGTGCACTGTGATTGGGTACTCTGACCGTGGTTGACTCGTGTTATGATTCTTAGAAGTTAAAGTCACTTGGTAAACTTTATGGTCATGGTATGTGGCACATGCCAACTTTGTCAAGGCATTGCGCACAATAGCTGTGCCAAGCCACCGGTTTTTTTACCCTGTTTATACCTGCAAGGTCATGCATATTAGATGTGCACTGTGATTGGGTACTCTGACCGTGGTTGACTCGTGTTATGATTCTTAGAAGTTAAAGTCACTTGGTAAACTTTATGGTCATGGTATGTGGCACATGCCAACTTTGTCAAGGCATTGCGCACAATAGCCACAGCGAGCCACCCGTATTGTTCCTTGTTTGCACCTGCAAGATCATGCCTAGTAAATCTGAACCGTGATTGGGCACTCTGACTGTGGCTGACTCGTATTACAATTTGTATACGTTAAAGTCACTTGGTAACTTTGTTTTCATGGTCAGTGGCACATGCCAACTTTGTCAAGGAATTCCGCATAATAGCCGTGCAAGGCCACCGGTTTTCTACCTTGTTTCTACCTGCAAGGTCATGCATATTAGATGTGCGCTTTAATTAAGTAATCTGACCGTTGCCGACTCGTGTTATGATTCGTAGAAGTTGAAGTCACTTGGTAAACTTTGTGGTCATGATCAGTGTCACATGCCAACTTTGTCAAGGCATTGCGCACAATAGTCACATGGCGCCACCAGTATTTTACCTTGTTTGCACCTGCAAGATCATGCCTAGTACATCTGCATTGTGATTGGACACTCTGACCGTGGCTGACTCGTGTTATGATCAAAAGAAGTAAAAGTCACTTGGATACATTTGTGGTCATGGTCAGTGGCACATGCCAACTTTGTCAAGAATTGCGCATAATAGCCAGACCGAGCCACCAGTATTCTACCTTTTTTATGCCTGCAAGGTCACGCCCAGTATCTGTGCACTGTGATTGGACACTCTAATCGTGGCTGACTCGTGTTATGATTCATAGCCGTTTAATGTACTTGATAAACTTTGTGGTCATGGTCAGTGGCACATGCCAACTTTGTCAAGGCATTCCGCACAATAGCCGTGCCAAGCCACCGGTTTTTTACCTTGTTTATACCTGCAAGGTCATGCATATTAGATGTGCACTGTGATTGGGCACTCTGACCGTGGTTGACTTGTGTTATGATTTGCAGAAGTTAAAGTCACTTGGTAAACTTTGTGGTCATGGTCAATGGCACATGCCAACTTTGTCAAGGGAATGCGCACAATAGCCTTGCCAAGACACCGGTTTTTTACCTTGTTTGTACCTGCAAGGTCATGCCTAGTACATCTGAGCTGTGATTGGGCACTCTGACTATGGCTAACTTGTGTTACACTTCATAGAAGTTAAAGTTACTTGGTAAACATTGTGGTCATGGTCAGTGGCACATGCCAACGTTGTCAACGCATTGCGCACAATAGCCACACCAAGCCACCAGTAGTCTACCTTGTTTGCACCTGCAAGATCATTCCTAGTACATCGGCATAGTGATTGGACACTCTGACCGTGGCTGACTCGTGTTATGTTTCGTAGAAGCTTAAGTCACTTGGTAAGCTTTGTGGCCATGGTCAGTGGCACATGCCTACTTTGTCAAGGCATTGCGCACAATAGCCACACCGAGCCACCAGTATTCTACCTTGTTTGTACCTGCAAGATCATGCCTAGTACATTTGCACTGTGATTGGACATTTGACCGCGGCTGACGCATGCTATGATCCATAGAAGTAAAGGTCACTTGGATATATTCGTGGTCATGGTCAGTGGCACATGCCAACTTTGTCAAGGCATTGCGCACAATAGCCACACCGAGCCACCAGTATTCTACCTTGTTTGTACCTGCAAGATCATGCCTAGTACATTTGCACTGTGATTGGACATTTGACCGCGGCTGACGCATGCTATGATCCATAGAAGTAAAGGTCACTTGGATATATTCGTGGTCATGGTCAGTGGCACATGCCAAATTTGTCAAGGCATTGCGCAAAATAGCCAACAGAGCCACCAATATTCTACCTTGTTTATACCTACAAGGTTATGCCCAGTATATATGCACTGTGATTGGACACTCTGACTGTGGCTGACTCGTGTTATTATTCATAGCCGTTTAAGGTTTTTGGTAAACTTTGTGCTCATGGTCAGTGGAACATGCCTACTTTGTCAAGGCATTGCGCACAATAGCCGTGCCAAGCCACCAGTTTTTTACCTTGTTTATACCTGAAAGATCATGCATATTAGATGTACGCTGTGATTGGGCACTCTGTCCGTGGCTGACTCGTGTTGTGATCAATAGAAGTAAAAGTCACATGGTAAACATTGAGGACATGGTGAGTGGCATATGCCAACTTTGTCAAGACATTGTGCACAATAGCCACACCGGGCCACCGTTTTTCTACCTATGTTAGTTCTGTAAGGTCATGCCCAGTATATATGCACTGTGATTGGACACTCTGACCGTGGCTGACTCGTGTTATGATTCATAGCCGTTTAAGGTTCTTGGTAAACGTAGTGGTCATGGTCAGTGGCACATGCCAACGTTGTCAAGGTATTGCGCACAATCGTCGCGCCAAGCCACCAGTTTTTTACCTTTTTTATACCTGCAAGGTCATGCCTAGTACATCTTAACTGTGGTTGTGCCCTCTGACTGTGGCTGACTCGTGTTACAATTTCTATAAGTTAAAGTCACTTGGTAAACTCTGTGGTCATGGTCAGTGGCACATGCCAACTTTGTCAAGGCATTGCGCACAATAGCCGTCCCAAGACACCGGTTTTTTTACCCTGTTTATACCTGTAAGGTCATGTATATTAGACGTGCAGTGTGACTGGGAACTCTGACTGTGGCTGACTCGTGTTGTGATTCGTAGAATTTAAAGTTACTTGGTCATCTTTGTGGTCATGGTCAGTGGCACATGCCAACTTTGTCAAGGCATTGCGCACAATAGCCACACCGAGCCACCAGTATTCTACCTTGTTTGCACTTCCAAGATCATGCCTAGCACATCTGCACTGTGATTGGACACTCTGACCATGGCTGACTCGTGTTATGATGCATAGTTGTTTAAGGTACATGGTAAACTTTGTGGTCATGGTCAGTGGCACATGCCAACTTTGTCAAGGTAATACGCAAAATACCCGTGCCAATCCACCAGTTTTTCACCTTGTCTATACCTGCAAGGTCATGCCTAATACATATGAACTGTGATAGGGCACTCTGACTCTGGCTGACTCGTGTTACGATTCGTAGAAGTTAAAGTCACTTGGTAAACTTTGTGGTCATGGTCAGTGGTACATGCTAACTTTGTCAAGGCATTCCGCACAATAGCCACACCGAGTCACAAAAATTCTACATTGTTTGCACCTGCAATATCATGCCTAGTACATATGCACTGTGATCGGACACTCTGACCATGGCTGACTCGTGTTATGATGCATAGTTGTTTAAGGTACATGGTAAACTTTGTGGTCATGGTCAGTGGCACATGCCAACTTTGTCAAGGCATTGCGCACAATAGCCACACCGAGCCACCAGTATTCTACCTTGTTTGCACTTCCAAGATCATGCCTAGCACATCTGCACTGTGATTGGACACTCTGACCGTGGCTGACTCGTGTTCTGATTCGTAGAATTTAAAGTCACTTGGTAATCTTTGTGGTCATGGTCAGTGGCACATGCCAACTTTGTCAAGGCATTGCGCATAATAGCCACACGAAACCACTGGTATTCTACCTTGTTTGCACCCGCAAGATCATGCGTAGTACATGTGCACTGTGATTGGACACTCTGACAGTGGCTGACTCATGTTATGATTAATAGAAGTAAAAGTCACTTATATACATTTGTGGTCATGGTCAGTGGCACATGCCAACTTTGTCAAGGCATTGCGCACAATAGCCACACCAAGCTACCAGTATTATGCCTTGTTTACCTGCAAGGTCATGCCCAGTATACCTGTACTGTGATTGGACACTCTGACCGTGGCTGACTCGTGTTATGATTCGTGGCCGTTTAAGGTACTTGGTAAACTTTGTGGTCATGGTCAGTGGCACATGCCAACTTTGTCAAGGCATTGCGCACAATATCCGTGCCAAGCCACCGGGTTTTTACCTTATTTATACCTGCAAGGTCATGCGTAGTACATCTGAACCGTGATTGGGCACTCTGACCGTGGCTGACTCGTGTTACGTTTCGTAGAAGTTAAAGTCATTTGGTAAGCTTTGTGGTCATGGTCAGTGGCACATGCCAGCTTTGTCAAGGCATTGCGCACAATAGCCACAGCGAGCCACCAGTATTCAACCTTGTTGTACCTGCAAGATCATGCCTAGTACATTTGCACTGTGATTGGACTCTCTGACCGTGGCTGACTTGTGTTATGATCAATAGAAGTAAAAATCACTTGGGTGTATTCGCGGTCATGGTCAGTGGCACGTGCCAACTTTGTCAAGGCATTGTGCAAAATAGCCACACCGAGCTACCAGTATTCTACCTTGTTTATACTTGCAAGGTCATGCCCAGTATATCTGCACAGTGATTGGACACCCTGACTGTGGCTGACTCGTGTTATGATTCATAGCCGTTTAAGGAACCTGGTAAACTTTGTGGTCATGGTCAGTAGCACATGCCAACTTTGTCAAGGCACTGCGCACAATAGCTGTGCCAAGCCCCCGGTTTTCTACCTTGTTTATACCTGTATGGTCACGCATATTAGATGTGCACTGTGATTGGGCACATTGACCATGGTTGACTCGTGTTACGAGTCGTAGAAGATAAAGTCACTTGGTAGACTTTGTGGTCATGGTCAGTGGAACATGCCAACTTTGTCAAGGCATTGCGCACAATAGCCACAATGAGCCACCAGTATTCTACCTTGTTTGTACCTGCAAGATCATGCCTTGTACATCTCCACTGTGATTGGACACTCTGACTGTGGCCGACTCGTGTTATGATCAATAGAAGTAAAAGTCACTTGGATACATTTGTGGTCATGGTCAGTGGTACATGCCAATTTTGTCAAGGTATCGCGCACAATAGCCACACCGAGCCACCAGTAATCTACCTTGTTTATACCTATAAGGTCATGTCCAGGACATCTGCACTGTGATTGGACACTCTGACAGTTGCTGACTCGTGTTATGATTCATAGCTTTTCAATGTACTTGGAAAACTTTGTGGTCATGTTCAGTGGCACATGCCAACTTTGTTGAGGCATTGCGCACAATAGCCGTGCCAAGCCACCGGTATTCTACCTTGTTTGCACCTGCAAGATCATGCCTAGTACATCTGCACTGTGACTGGACACTCTTACCGTGGTTGACTCGTGTTATGATCAATAGAAGTAAAAGTCACTTGGATAAATTTGTGGTCATGGTCGGTGGCACATGCCAACCTTGTCAAGGCATTGCACACAATAGCCACAAAGAGACACCAGTATTCTACCTTGTTTATACATGTAAGGTCATGCCTAGTATATTTGCACTGTGATTGGACACTCTCACCATGGCTGACTTGTGTTATGATTCATAGCCGTTTAAGGTACGTGGTAAACTTTGCGGTGATGAACAGTGGCACATACCAACTTTGTCAAGGTATTGCGCACAATACCCGTGCCAAGCCACCATTTTTTTTGCCTTGTTTATGCCTGCAAGGTCATGCCTAGTACATCTGAACTGTGATTGGGCACTCTGACAGTGGCTGACTTGTGTTACGATTCGTAGGAGTAAACTCACTCGGTAAAATTTGTTTTCATGATCATTGGCAAATCCCAACTTTTTCAAGGCATTGCGCACAATAGCCACACCGAGCCACCAGTATTCTACATTTTTGGTACTTGTAAGATCATGCCTAGTACATCTGCACTGTGATTGGACACTCTGACTGTGGCTGACTCGTGTCATGATCAATAGAAGTAAAAGTCACTTGGATACATTTGTGGTCATGGTCAGTGGCACATGCCAACTTTGTCAAGGCATTGCACACAATAGCTACACCGAGCCACCAGTATTCTACTTTCTTTATACCTGCAAAGTCATGCCCAGTATATCAACACTGTGATCGGATACTCTGAACGTGGCTGACTCGTGTTATGATTCATAGCCGTTTAAGGTACTTGGTAAACGTTGTGGTCATGGTCAGTGGCACATGCCGACTTTGTCAAGGCATTGCGCACAATAGCCGTGCCAAGCCACCGGATTTTTACCTTGTTTATACCTACAAGGTCATGCATATTAGATGTGCAATGTGACTGGACACGCTGACTGTGGCTCCCTCGTGTTACGATTCGTAGAAATTAAAGTCACTTGGTACACTTTGTGGTCATGGTCAGTGGCACATGCCAACTTTCTCAAGGCATTGCACATAATAGCCCCACCAAGCCACCAGTATCCTACCTTGTTTGTACCTGCAAGATCATGTCTAGTACATCTGCACTATGATTGGACACTCTGACCGCGGCTGACTCGTGTTATGATCAATAGAAGTAAAAATCACTTGGATACATTTGTGGTCATGGTCGGTGGCACATGCCAACTTTGTCAAGGCATTGCACACAATAGCTGTCAGAAATATGACTCCGACAAGGTCCTTCTCATACATCCCTTGGATAATTCGAGCTCTCGTTATTGGTTCAGGTCACGCACCAAACCTCCTCGGCAACGGCTGGTCGGTCTTGACCGTTCCACCAGTGTCAAGCCGCTTCTAATAAGCGACCACGTCGCCACGCGTGCGGCTAGCGAAAAGAAGCCGTTAACACCCATTTCATCCTGTTCTGCTGTATATAAGGAGGATGTTTATTCCCTCCCTAGTTCAACCAGAACAGTTCTGCCCATCTTGTTCCCTTTGGTTCCGTGACTTTGCCGCCGTGTCTTCGCTCTGCTCGCATTTCGCATTTCTTGCCTTCGCCAGCCTCTCACAGCTCTTAACTCTTTGGTCTGTCACTCTCGCTCCCTCGCTCGGTCCTCAATCAGTCATCACTCGTCTTTTGTCTGAGCTCTTTCTCTCTCAACATCTGCCTCGTCTCCTCTTGACCCTCGGCCTCTATCAAGCTTTGTGAGTAACTTCTCGGGACTGCTCTCGCTTACGTCACTTTGGTGCCGGACTCGTGGTTGTTCCGATGCCTTTGCTTGCTTCTGCTACTGCCATTCTCGTACCTGCATTCTTTTGACATGGTATCAGATCATCAGGCAACATCACCTGGTGCCTCGTGACCGAGTCATCGCTCTGCCGCCACCATTACGTCCCTTTTCCACTTTCCACTCCTCCCTTTTCCTCGGTCAACAGATAGTCCACCGGCGTTAATCCCTGCAAAGTTACAGTACGGCTTGCCACGAGCTGCTCAGTCTCCCGCGGGTCGGCACGACGAAGCGCCAAGGGACCCTGCGGGCGACGACCTGCACGAGAGTTAGCGCACACGGGGCCCTCCTCCTGCAAGCGGTCGAGCTCCTGCTGGTAGCGCTGGCAAGCCCGGTACGCCTCGCCCTGTTCTTCGGCGACTTTTGCAGCCCGGCGTCCAATGTCACACGCGACGTCCCGCCAGCTCTCCATGGGCCGGGGCTCGTTGTCACGGGGCACCCTCTGCAGCCACGGCTGCTTGAATTGTTCCACGGCTCCGCCGGCAGAGTGGTGTGAGTATTGCATCACTCCTAGGACCGTGCGTACTCCCAGCCGATAGGGAGCGTTGCAGCAGCTGCAGATGGCGTAGAAGATCACCGGTGACTCTCGCGGGGCTCTCCTTGGGCGAGGAGCTTGGTACTCTTGCGGAAACTTAGGACCAGGCCATGATGGCTCCGTGACATGTTCCTCTGGCAGCGACCTTCCCATCCGAAGATGGCACACGCGCACACACACACACACACTCTCTTCCCCTACGCCCAGGGTCTAGTCTAACTTTTGTAGTCTAGCTTGTCGCAAGACGGGACGCAGGTCCCACTCGATAGTGTGGTTCGACCGAGGGGCAGCAATCTCTCAGTCTGGCCGATAGCTGCATGACCGGCTTCATGCACCCGAGTGGAGCGAGGGCTTAGCAGTGCAGCTCGCCGATGGAAAACGTCGTCTCGCGAGTTGGGAGCAGGAACGTCCGATGTCAGTACTTAGTCGGCTTCAGCAGTGGTGCATTCGTTCTTTGTTCTCGTCAGCAGCAGTCCACATACACGCACTTACACGCACTTACACGCACTTACACGCACTTACACACACTTACACGCACTTACACACACTTGTACGCACTTACACATACTTACACGCACTTACACACACTTACACATACTTACACGCACTTACATGCACTTACACGCACTTACGTGTACTTACATGCACTTACACGCACTTTCACGCACTTCCACGTACTTACAAGAACTTACATGTACTTACACCCACTTACATACAGTTACACGCACTTACACATACTTACACGTACTTACACGCACTTACACGTACTTACTCGCACTTACACGTACTTATAGCACTTACATGCACTCACACGCACTTATACGCACTTACACGCACTTATACGCACTTACATGTACTTACATGCACTTACACGCACTTACACGCAGTTACACGCACTTACACACATTTACACGCACTTACATGCACTTGCGCACTTACACGCACTTACACGCACTTACACGCACTTACACGCACTTACACACACTTACATGCACTTACACGTACTTACACGCATCTATACGCACTTACATGCACTTACACGTACTTACACGCACTTACACGCACTTA
>SZWC01000406.1:80397-105763 GCA_023375785.1 Penium margaritaceum
CACTTACACGCACTTACACACACTTACACGTACTTACACGTACTTACACACACTTACACGCACTTACATGCACTTACACGCACTTACGTGCACTTATACGGACTTACACACACCTACACGTAATTGCACGCACTTACATACACTTACACGCACTTTCACACACTTACACGCACCTACACGCACTTACACGCACTTACATGCACTCACACGTACTTACACACACATACACGCACTTACACGCACTTACACGCACTCATACGTACTTACATGCAGTTCATTGTACTTATAAGTACTTACTCGCACTTACACAAACTTACATGCACTTACACGCACTTACACGTACTGACACGCACTTACAAAGACTTACAGGCAATTACACGCACTTATACGTATTTACATACACTTACACGTACTTACATGCACTTACACGCACTTATATGCACTTACACGCACTTACACGCACTTAGACGCACTTATAGCACTTACACGTACTTACACGCACTTATACGCACTTATACACACTTACACGTACTTGCACACACTTACACTCACTTACACGTACTTATACGCACTTACACGCACTTACACACACTTACACACAGTTAATTGTACTTACACACACTTACACGCACTTACACAAACTTACAAGCACTTATACATACTTACACGTACTTACACGCACTAACAAACACTTACACGTACTTACACGTACTTACACGCACTTACACGTACTTACATGCACTTACATACACTTACACACACTTACACGTACTTACACGTACTTACACGCACTTACACATACTTACTCGCACTTACACGCAGTTACACACACTCACACGTGCTTACACGGACGTACATGCACTTACACGCATTTACACATACTTACACACACTTACATTCACTTACATGCACTTATACACACTTACACACACTTACATGCACTTACATACACTTACACACACTTACACGCACGTACACGCACTTACACGTACTTATGCGCACTTACACAGACTTACACGTACCTACATGCACTTACACGCACTTACACACACTTACACGCACTTAGACACACTTACACACACTTACACACACTTACATGCACTTACATACACTTACACACACTTACACGCACGTACACGCACTTACACGTACTTATGCGCACTTACACAGACTTACACGTACCTACATGCACTTACACGCACTTACACACACTTACACGCACTTACACGCACTTACACACACTTACATGCACTCACACGTACTTACACATACTTACATGCACTTACACACACTTACACGCACTTACACGCACTTACAAGTACTTACATGCACTTACACGCACTTACACGTACTTATATGCACTTATACGCACTTACACGCAATTACACCCACTTACAAGCACTTACAAGAACTTACACGTACTTACACGTACTTACACACACTTATGCATACTTACACGCACTTACACACACTTACACGCACTTAGACACACTTACACACACTTACACACACTTACACGCACTTACACGCACTTACACACACTTGCACATACTTACACGTACTTACATGTACATACACGCACATACACGCACTTACACGTAGTTAATTGCACTTATACGCACTTACACGCACTTATACGAACTTACACGCACTTACAGGCACTTACACGTACTTACACGCACTTACAAAGACTTGCACGCAATTACACGCACTTACACGTACTTATACGCACTTACACGCAATTACACGCACTTGCACGCACTTGCACGCACTTACACGAACTTACACGCACTTACACACACTTAGACGCAGTTACACGTACTTACAAGCACTTACACATACATACACGCACTTACACACACTTACACGCACTTACACACACTTATACGCAGTTACACACACTTACATACACTTACAGGCACTTACACACACTTACACGCACTTACACGCACTTACACGCACTTACACACACTTACACGTACTTACAGGTCCTTACACGTACTTACACGCAATTACACGCACTTAACCGCACTTACACACACTTACACGCACTTACACGCACTTGCCCACACTTACACGCACTTACACATAGTTACACACACTTACACGCACTTACACGTACTTATACGTACTTATACACACTTAGGTACACTTACACACACTTACATGCACTTACACGCACTCACACGCACTTACACGCACTTACACATACTTACACGCACTTACACACACTTACATGCACTTACACGTACTTACGCGCACTTACACGCACTTACACGCAGTTCTCTACCTTGTTTTCTACCGAGCCACCAGTTTTCTACCTATTTTATACCTGTAAGGTCATGCCCAGTATATCTGCACTGTGATTGGACATTCTGACCGTGGCTGACTCGTGTTCTGATTCATAGCCGTTTAAGGTACTTGGTTAACTTTGTGGTCATGGTCAGTGGCACATGCCAACTTGGTCAAGGCATTGCCCACAAAAGCCGTGCCAAGCCACCGGGTTTTTACCATATTTATCCCTGCAAGGTCATGCATATAGGATATGCACTGTGATTGGACCTCTGACCGCGGCTGACTCGTGTTGTGATCAATAGAAGTAAAAGTCACTTGGATACATTTGTGGTCATGGTCAGTGGCACATGCCAACTTTATCAAGGCATTGCGCACAACAGCCACACACCGAGCCACCAGTATTCTACCTTGTTTGTACCTGTAAGGTCATGCCCCGTATATCTGCACTGTAATTGGACACTCTGACCGTGGCTGACTCGTGTTATGATTCATAGCCGTTTAAGGAACTTGGTAAACTTTGTGGTCATGGTCAGTGGCACATGCCAACTTTGTCAAGGCAGTGCGCACAATAGCCGTGCAAAGCCACCAGTTTTTTACATTTTTTATACCTGTAAGGTCATGCATATTAGATGTACACTGTGACTGGGCACTCTGACTATGGCTGACTTGTGTTACGATTCGTAGAAGTTAAATCCACTTGGATACATTTGTGGTCATGGTCAGTGGCGCATGCCAGCTTTGTCAAGGCATTGCGCACAATAGCCACATCAAGCCACCAGTATTCTACCTTGTTCGTATCTGCAAGATCATGCCTAGTACATCTGCACTATGATCGGATACTCTGACCGTGGCTGGCTCGTGTTATGATCAATAGAAGTAAAAGTCACTTGGATACATTTGTGGTCATGGTCAGTGGCACATGCCAACTTTGTCAAGGCATTGCGCACAATAGCCACACTGAGCCACCAGTTTTCTACCTTGTTTGTACCTACAAGATCATACCTAGTACATCTGCACTTTGATTTGACACTGTGGCCGTGGCTGACTCGTGTTATGATCAATTGAAGTAAAAGTCACTTGGATACATTTGTGGTCATGGTCAGTGGCACATGCCAACATTGTCAAGGCATTGCACACAATAGCCACACGGAGTCACCTGTATTCTACCCTGTTTATACTTGAAAGGTCATGCCTAGTTTGTCTGCACTGTGATTGAACACTCTGACCGTGGCTGACTCGTGTTATGATTCATAGCCGTTTAAGATACTTGGTAAACTTTGTAGTCATGGTCAGTGGCACATGCCAACTTTGTCAAGGCATTGCGCACAATAGCCATGCCAAGCCACCGGTTTTTTTTACCCTGTTTATACCTGCAAGGTCATGCATATTAGATGTAAACTGTGATTGGGTACCATGACCGTGGTTGACTCGTGTTATGATTCTTAGAAGTTAAAGTCACTTGGTAAACTTTATGGTCATGGTATGTGGCACATGCCAACTTTGTCAAGGCATTGCGCACAATAGCCACAGCGAGCCACCAGTATTGTTCCTTGTTTGCACCTGCAAGATCATGCCTAGTACATCTGAACCGTGATTGGGCACTCTGACTGTGGCTGACTCGTATTACGATTTGTATACGTTAAAGTCACTTGGTAACTTTGTTTTCATGGTCAGTGGCACATGCCAACTTTGTCAAGGAATTCCGCACAATAGCCGTGCCAAGCCACCGGTTTTCTACCTTGTTTATACCTGCAAGGTCACGCATATTAGATGTGTGCTTTGATTAAGTATTCTGACCGTTGCCGACTCGTGTTATGATTTGTAGAAGTTGAAGTCACTTGGTAAATTTTGTGGTCATGATCAGTGGCACATGCCAACTTTGTCAAGGCATTGCGCACAATCGTCACATGGCGCCACCAGTATTCTACCTTGTTTGCACCTGCAAGATCATGCCTAGTACATCTGCACTGTGATTGGACACTCTGACCGTGGCTGACTTGTGTTATGATCAAAAGAAGTAAGAGACACTTGGATACATTTGTGGTCATGGTCAGTGGCACATGCCAACTTTGTCAAGAATTGCGCATAATAGCCACACCGAGCCACCAGTATTCTACCTTTTTTATGCCTGCAAGGTCACGCCCAGTATATCTGCACTGTGATTGGATACTCTAACCGTGGCTGACTCGTGTTATGATTCATAGTCGTTTAATGTACTTGATAAACTTTGTGGTCATGGTCAGTGGCACATGCCAACTTTGTCAAGGCATTCCGCACAATAGCCGTGCCAAGCCACCGGTTTTTTACCTTGTTTATACCTGCAAGGTCATGCATATTAGATGTGCGCTTTGATTGGGCACTCAAACTGTGGCTGACTCGTGTTATGATTCGTAGGAGTTGAAGTCACTTGGTAACCTTTTTGGTCATGGTCAGTGGGACATGCCAACTTTGCCAAGGCATTGCGCACAATAGTCACATCGAGCCACCAGTATTCTACCTTGTTTGCACCTGCAAGATCAAGCCTAGTACATCTGCACCGTGATTGGACACTTGTTACTGTGGTTGACTCGTGTTATGATCAATAGAAGTACAAGTCACTTGGATACATTTTTGGTCATGGTCAGTGGCACATGCCAACTTTGTCAAGGTATTGCGCACAATAGCCACACCGAGCCACCAGTATTTTACCTTGTTTATACCTGTTAGGTCATTTCCAGTATATCTGCACTGTGATTGGGCACTCTGATCGTGGCTGACTCGTGTTATGATCCATAGCCGTTTATGGTACTTGGTAAACTTTGTGGTCATGGTCAGTGGAACATGCCAACTTTGTCAAGGCATTGCGCACAATAGCCGTGCCAAGCCACCGGGTTTTAAACTTGTTTATACCTGCAAGGTCATGCATATTAGATGTGCACTGTGATTGGGCACTCTGACCGTGGCTGACTCGTGTTATGAGTCGCAGAAGTTAAAGTCACTTGGTAAACTTTGTGGTCATGGTCAATGGCACATGCCAACTTTGTCAAGGAATTGCGCACAATAGCCTTGCCAAGACACCGGTTTTTTACCCTGTTTATACCTGCAAGGTCATGCATACTAGATGTACATTGTGATTGGGTACTCTGAACGTTGCTGACTCGTGTTATGATTCGTAGAAGTTGAAGTCACTTGGTAAACTTTGTGGTCATGGTCAGTAGCACATGCCAACTTTGTCAAGGCATTGCGCAGAATAGCCATGCCAAGCCACCGGTTTTTTACCTTGTTTGTACCTGCAAGGTCATGCCTAGTACATCTGAGCTGTGATTGGGCACTCTGACTATGGCTGACTTGTGTTACACTTCATAGAAGTTAATGTCACTTGGTAAACATTGTGGTCATGTTCAGTGGCACATGCCAACTTTTTCAACGCATTGCGCACAATAGCCACACCGATCCACCAGTAGTCTACCTTGTTTGCACCTGCAAGATCATTCCTAGTACATCGGCACTGTGATTGGACACTCTGACTGTGGCTGACTCGTGTTATGTTTCGTAGAAGCTAAAGTCACTTGGTAAGCTCTGTGGCCATGGTCAGTGGCACATGCCAACTTTGTCAAGGCATTGCGCACAATAGCCACACCAAGCCACCATTATTCTACCTTGTTTGTACCTGCAAGATCATGCCTAGTACATTTGCACTGTGATTGGACATTTGACCGCGGCTGACTCATGCTATGATCCATAGAAGTAAAAGTCACTTGGATGTATTCGTGGTCATGGTCAGTGGCACATGCCAACTTTGTCAAGGCATTGCGAAAAATAGCCAATGCATCCACCAATATTCTACCTTGTTTATACCCACAAGGTCATGCCCAGTATTGATGCACTGTGATTGGACACTCTGACTGTGGCTGACTCGTGTTATTATTCATAGCCGTTTAAGGTTTTTGGTAAACTTTGTGGTCATGGTCAGTGGCACTGTGCCACTGGCACATGCCTACTTTGTCAAGACATTGCGCACAATAGCCGTGCCAAGCCACCGGTTTTTTACCTTGTTTATACCTGCAAGAACATGCATATCAGATGTACGCTGTGATTAGGCACTCTGTCCGTGGCTGACTCGTGTTGTGATCAATAGAAGTAAAAGTCACATGGTAAACATTGTGGACATGGTGAGTGGCATATGCAACCTTTGTCAAGACATTGCGCCGAATAGCCAGACCGGGCCACCATTTTTCTACCTATTTTAGTTCTGTAAGGTCATGCCCAGTATATATGCACTGTGATTGGACACTCTGACCGTGGCTGACTCGTGTTATGATTCATAGCCGTTTAAGGTTATTGGTAAACTTAGTAGTCATGGTCAGTGGCACATGCCAACTTTGTCAAGGTATTGCACACAATCGTCGCGCCAAGCCACCAGTTGTTTACCTTTTTTATACCTGCAAGGTCATGCCTAGTACATCTTAACTGTGATGGAGCACTCTGACTGTGGCTGACTTGTGTTACAATTTCTAGAAGTTAAAGTCACTTGGTAAACTCTGTGGTCATGGTCAGCGCCACATGCCAACTTTGTCAAGGCATTGCGCACAATAGCCCAATGAGCCACCAGTATTCTACCTTGTTTGTACCTGCAAGGTCATGCCCAGTATATCTGCACTGTGATTGGACACTCTAACCGTGGCTGACTCGTGTTATTACTCATAGCCGTTTAAGGTACTTGGTAAACGTTGTGGTCATGGTCAGTGGCACATGCCAACTTTGTCAAGGCATTGCGCACAATAGCCGTGCCAAGACACCAGTTTTCTACCTTGTTTATACCTGCAATGTCATGCATATTAGATGTATGCTGTGATTGGGTACTCTGACCGTGACTCGTGTTACGATTCGTAGAAGTTCAAGTCACTTGGTAAACGTTTTGGTAATTGTCAATGGCACATGCCACCTTTGTCAAGGCACTGCGCACAATTGCCACATTGAGCCATCAGTATTCTACATAGTTTGAACCTGCAAGATCATGCCTAGTACATCTGCACTGTGATTTGACACTCTGACCGTGGCTGACTTGTGTTATGATCAATAGGAGTAAAAGTCACTTGGATACATTTGTGGTCATGATCAGTGGCACATGCCAACTTTGTCAAGGCATTGCGCACAATAGCCACACCGAGCCACCAGCATTCTACCTTGTTTGCACCTGCAAGATCATGCCTAGTACATCTGACTGTGGCTGACTCGTGTTATGATCAATAGAAGTAAAATTCTCTTGGATACATTTGTCGTCATGGTCAGTGGCACATGCCAACTTTGTCAAGGCATTGCACACCATAGCTAGACCGAGCCACCAGTATTATACATTGTTTTCACCTGCAAGATCATGCATATAAGATGTGCACTATCATTGGGCACTGTGACTGTGGCTGACTCATGTTACGATTCGTAGAAGTTAAAGTCACTTGGTAAAGTTTGTGATCATGGTCAGTGACACATGCCAAATTTGTCAAGGCATTGCGCACAATAGCCGTACCAAGCCACCGGTGTTTTACCTTGTTTGTACCTGAAAGGTCATGCATATTAGATGTGCACTGTGATTGGGCACTCTGACTGTGGTTGACTCGTGTTACGATCAAAAGAAGTAACAGTCACTTGGATACATTTGTGGTCATGGTCAGTGGCACATGGTAACTTTGATAAGGCATTGCGCAGAATAGCCACACCCAGCCACCAGTATTCTACCTTGTTTATACCTGCAAGGTCATGCCCAGTAAATGTGCACTGTGACTGGTTACTCCAAACGTGGCTGACTCGTGTTATGATTCATAGCCATTTAAGGTAATTTGTAACCTTTGTGGTCATGGTCAGTGGCACATGCCAACTTTGTCAAGGCATGGCGTACAATAGCCGTGTCAAGCCATCAGTTTTTTACCTTGTTTATAACTACAAGGTCATGCATGTTCCATGTGCACTGTGATTGGGCAATCTGACTGTGGCTTACTCGTGTTACGATTCGCAGAAGTTAAAGTCACTTGGTAAACTTTGTGCTCATGGTTAATAGCACATGCCAACTTTGTCAAGGCATTGCACACAATAGTCACACCGAGCCACTAGTACTCTACCTTGTTTGCACCTGCAAGATCATGCCTAGTACATCTGCACTGTGATTGGACACTCTGACCGTGGCGGACTCGTGTTATGAATCATAGCCGTTTTAGGTACTTGGTGAACTTTGTGGTCATGGTCAGTGGCACTTGCCAACTTCTTCAAGGCATTGCGCACAATAGCCACACGGAGCCACCAGTATTCTACCTTTTTTATACCTGTAAGGTCATGCCCAGTATATATGCACTGTGATTGGACACTCTGACCGTGGCTGGCTCATGTAGTTCAATAGAAGTAAAAGTCACTTGGATACATTTGTGGTCATGGTCAGTGGCACATGCCAACTTAGTCAAGGCATTGCGCACAATAGCCACACCGAGCAACCAGTATTCTACATTGTTTATACCTGCAAGAGAATGCCTAGTACATCTGCACTCTGATTGGACAGTCTATCCGTGGCTGACTCTTGTTATGATCAATAGAAGAAAAAGTCACTTGGATACATTTGTGGTCATGGTCAGTGGCACATGCCAACTTTGTCAAGGCATTGCGCACAATAGCCACACCGAGCCACCCTTATTCTACCTTGTTTATACCTGTACGATCATGTCCAGTATATCTGCAATGTGATTGGACACTCTGACCGTGGCTGACTCGTAATATGATCAATAGAAGTAACAGTCACTTGGATACATCTGTGGTCATTGTCAGTGGCACATGCCAACTTTGTAAAGGCATTGCGCACAACAGGCACACCGAGCCACCAGTATTCTACATTGCTTGCACCTGCAATATCATGCCTAGCACATCTGCAGTCTGATTGGACACTCTGATCGTGGCTGACGCGTGTTATGATCAATAGAAGTAAATGTCACTTGGGTACATTTGTGGTCATGGTCAGTGGCACATGCCAACCTTGTCAAGGCATTGCGCACAATAGCCGTGCCAAGCCACCGGTTTTCTACCTTGTTTATACCTGCAAGGTCATGCCCAGTAAATGTGCACTGTGACTGGTTACTCCAAACGTGGCTGACTCGTGTTATGATCAATAGAAGTAAATGTCACTTGGGTACATTTGTGGTCATGGTCAGTGGCACATGCCAACCTTGTCAAGGCATTGCGCACAATAGCCGTGCCAAGCCACCGGTTTTTTGCCTTGTTTGTATCTGCAAGGTCAAGCATATAAGATGTACACTACGATTGGGTACTCTGACTGTGGCTGACTCATGTTACGATTCGTAGAAGTTCAAGTCACTTGGTAAGCTTTGTGGTCATGGTCAGTGACACATGCCAAATTTGTCAAGGCATTGCGCACAATAGCCGTACCAAGCCACCGGTGTTTTACCTTGTTTATACCTGAAAGGTCATGCCCATTAGACGTGCACTGTGAATGGGCACTCTGACCGTGGCTGACTCGTGTTACGATCAATAGAAGTAACAGTCACTTGGATACATTTGTGGTCATGGTCAGTGGCACATGCCAACTTTGATAAGGCATTGCGCAGAATAGCCAGACCAAGCCACCAGTATTCTACCTTGTTTATACCTGCAAGGTCATGCCCAGTATGTCTGCACTGTGATTGGACACTCTGAACGTGGCTGACTTGTGTTATGATTCATAGCCATTTAAGGTAATTGGTAACTTTTGTGGTCATGGTCAGTGGCACATGCCAACTTTGTCAAGGCATGGTGTACAATAGCCGTGCCAAGCCACCAGTTTTTTACCTTGTTTATACCTGCAAGGTCATGCATGTTAGATGTGCACTGTGATGGGGCACTCTGACTGTGGCTGACTTGTGTTATGATTCGTAGAAGTTAAAGTTACTTGGTAACTTTGTGGTCATGGTCAGGGGCACATGCCAACTTTGTCAAGGTAGCCACACCGAGCCACCAGTATTCTACCTTTTTTGCACCTGCAAGATCATGCCTAGTACATATGCACAGTGATTGGACACTCTGACCGTGGCTGACTCGTGTTATGATCAATAGAAGTAAAAGTCACTTGGATATATTTGTGGTCATTGTCAGTGGCACATGCCAGCTTTGTCAAGGCATTGCACACAATAGCCACGCCGAGCCACCAGCATTCTACCTTGTTTGAATGTGCAAGATCAAGCCTAGTACATCTGCACTGTGATTGGACACATTGACAATGGTTGACTCGTGTTATGATCAATAGAAGTAAAAGTCAGTTGGATACATCTGTGGTCATGGTCAGTGGCACATGCCAACTTTGTCAAGGCATTACGCACAATAGCCATACCGAGCCACCAGTATTCTACCTTGTTTGCAACTGCAAGATCATGCCTAGTACATTTGCACTGTGATTGGACACTCTGACTGTGGCTGACTCGTGTTATGGTCAATAGAAGTAAAAGTCACTTGGATACATTTGTGGTCATGGTCAGTGGCACATGCCAACTTTGTCAAGGCATTGCGCACAATAGCCGTGCCAAGCCACGGGTTTTTTGCCTTGTTTATATCTACAAGGTCATGCATATAAGATGTGCACTATGATTGGGCACTCTGACTGTGGCTGACTCATGTTTCGATTCGTAGAAGTTAAATTCACTTGGTAAACTTTGTGGTCATGGTCAGTGACACATGCCAAATTTGTCAAGGCATTGCGAACAATAGCCGTACCAAGCCACCGGTGGTTTACCTTGTTTATACCTGAAAGGTCATGCATATTAGATGTGCACTGTGATTGGGCACTCTGACCGTGGCTGACTCGTGTTACGATCAATAGAAGTAAAATACCCTTGGTAACCTTTGTGGTCATGGTCAGTGGCACATGCCAACTTTGTCAAGGCATTGCGCACAATAGCCACACCGAGCCACCAGTATTCTACATTGTTTGTACCTGTAAAATCATGCCTAGTACATCTGTACAGTGATTGGACACTCTGACCGTGGCTGACTCGTGTTATGATCAATAGAAGTAAAAGTCACTTGGATATATTTGTGGTCATGGTCAGCGCCACATGCCAACTTTGTCAAGGCATTGCGCACAATAGCCCAATGAGCCACCAGTATTCTACCTTTTTTGTACCTGCATGGTCATGCCCAGTATATCTGCACTGTGATTGGACACTCTAACCGTGGCTGACTCGTGTTATTATTCATAGCCGTTTAAGGTACTTGGTAAACGTCGTGGTCATGGTCAGTGGCACATGCCAACTTTTTCAAGGCATTGCGCACAATGGCCGTGCCAAGCCACCGGTGTTTTACATTGTTTATACCTTCAAGGTCATGCCTAGTACATCTAAACTGTGATTGGGCACCCTGACTTTGGCTGAATCGTGTTACGATCCGTAGAAGTGAAAGGCACTTGGTAAACTTTGTGGTCATGGTCAGTGGCACATGCCAACTTTGTCAAGGCATTGCACACAAAATCCGTGCCAAGCCAACAGTATTCTACCTTGTTTGTACCTGCAAGATCATGCATAGTACATCATTACTATGATTGGACACTCTGACCGTGGCTGTCTCGTGTAATGATCAATAGAAGTAAAAGTCACTTGGAGACATTTGTGGCCATGGTCAGTGGCACATGCCAACTTTGGTCAAGGCATTGCGCACAATAGCCACACCGAGCCACCAGTATTCTACCTTTTTTATACCCGCAAGATCATGCCTAGTACATCTGCACTGTGATTGGACACTCTGACCGTGGCTGACTCGTGTTATGATCAATAGAAGTACAAGTCACTTGGATACACTTGTGGTCATGGTCAGTGGCACATGACAACTTTGTCAAGGCATTGCGCACAATCGCCGCACCGAGCCACCCGTATTCTACCTTGTTTGTACCTGCAACATCATGCCCAGCTCATCTGCACTGTGATTGGACACTGTGACGGTGGCTGACTTGTGTTATGATTCATAGCCGTGTGAGGTACTTGGTATACTTTGTGGTCATGGTCACTGGCACATGCCAACATTGTCAAGGCATTTCGCACAATAGCCGTGCCAAGCCACCGGTGTTTTACCTTGTTTATACCTTCAAGGTCATGCATGTTAGATGTGCTCTGTGACTGGGCACTTTAACCGTGGCTGACTCATGTTACGATTCGTAGAATTTAAAGTCACTTGGGAAACGTTGTCGTCATGGTCAGTGGCACATGCCAACATTGTCAAGGCATTGCGCAAAATCGCCACACCGGGCCACCAGTATCTTACCTTATTTGCACCTGCAAGATCATGCCTAGTACATTTGCACTGTGATTGGACACTCAGACCGTGGCTGACTCGTGTTATGATCAATAGAAGTACAGGTCACTTGGATACATGTGTGGTCATGGTCAGTGGCACATGCCAACTTAGTCAAGACATTGCGCACAATAGCCACACCAAGCAACCTGTATTCTACCTTGTTTATACATGCAAGGTCATGCCCAGTATATTTGGACTGTGATTGGACACTCTGACCATGGTTGACTCGTGTTATGATTTATTTGTTAAATTTTGTGGTCATGGTCAGTGGCACATGCCAACTTTGTCAAGGCATTGCGCACAGAAGTCGTGCCAAGCCACCAGTTTTTTACCTTGTTTATGCCTGCAAGGTGATGCATGTTTGATGCGCACTGTGATTGGGCACTCAGACTGTAGCTGACTCGTGTTACGAATCTTAGAGGTTAAAGTCACTTGGTATGCTTTGTGGTCATGGTCAATGGCACATGCCAACTTTGTCAAGGCATTGCGCACAATAGCCACACCAAGCCACCACTATTCTACCTTGTTTGCACCTGAAAGATTGTGCAAAGTACATCTGCACTATGATTGGGTACTCTGACTGTTGCTGACTCGTGTTACGATTCGTAGAAGTTAAAGTCACTTGGTTAACTTTGTGGTCATGAGCAGTGGCACATGCCAACTTTGTCAAGGCATTGCGTAAAATAACCACACCGGTGTTTATGCTTGTTTATACCTACAAGGTCATGCCTAGTATATCTGAACTGTGATTGGGCACTCTGACTATGGCTGAATCGTGTTACAATTTGTAGAATTTAAAATCAATTGGTAAACTTTGTGGTTATGTTCAGTGGCACATGCCAACTTTGTCAAGGTATTGCACACAAAAGCCGTGCCAAGCCAGCCGTATTCTACCTTGTTTGCACCTGCAAGGTCATGCCTAGTACATCTTCAATATGATTGGACACTCTGACCGTAGCTGACTCGTGTTATGATCAATAGAAGTAAAAGTCACTTGGATACATTTGTGGTCATGGTCAGTGGCACATGCCAACTTTGTCAAGGCATTGCGCACAATAGCCAAACCCATCCACCAGTATTCTACCTTTTTTATACCTGCAAGATCATGCCTAGTACATCTGCACTGTGATTGGACACCTTGACCGTGGCTGACTCATGTTATGATCAATAGAAGTAAAAATCACTTGGATACATTTGTGGTCATGGTCAGTGGCACCTGACAACTTTGTGAAGGCACTGCGCACAATAACCACACCGAGCCACCCGTATTCTACCTTGTTTTTACCTGCAAGGTCATGCCCATTTCATCTGCACTGTGATTGGACACTCTCACCGTGGCTGACTCGTGTTATGATTCATAGCCGTTTAAGGTACTTGGTACATATTGTGGTCATGGTCAGTGGCACATGCCAACTTTGTCAAGGCATTGCGCACAATAGCCATGCCAAGCCACCATTTTTTTAACCTTGCTTATGCCTCCAAGGTCATGCGTATAAGATGTGCACTGTGATTGGGCACTCTAACTGTGGCTGACTCGTGTTAGGATTATTATAAGTTAAAGTCACTTGGTAAGCTTTGTGGTCATGGTCAGTGGAAAATGCCAACTTTGTCAAGGCATTGCGCACAATAGCCACACCAAGCCACCAGGATTCTACCTTGTTTGCACGTGAAATATTGTGCCTAGTACATCTGCACTGTGATTGGGCACTCTGACTGCTGCTAACTCGTGTTACGATTCATAGAAGTTAAATTCACTTGGTAAACTTTGTGGTCATGGTCTGTGGCACATGCCAACTTTGTCAAGGCATTGCGTACAATAGCCAAACCGATCCACTAGTATTCTACCTTGTTTGCACCTGCAATATCATTCTTAGTACATCTGCACTGTGATTGGAAACTCTGACCGTGGCTGACTCGTGTTATGATTCATAGCCGTTTAATGTACTTGGTAAACGTTGTGGTCATGGTCAGTGGCACATGCCAACGTTGTCAAGGCATTGTGCACAATAGCCGTGCCAAGCCACCGGTTTTTTACCCTATTTACACTTGCAAAATCATGCCTAGTACATTTGCACTGTGATTGGACAATCTCACCATGGCTGACTCGTGTTTTGATCAATAGAAGTAAATGTCACTTGGAAACATTTGTGGTCATGGTCAGTGGCACATGCCAACTTTGTCAAGGCATTGTGCACAATAGCCACACAGAGCCACCAGTATTCTACCTTGTTTGTACCTACAAAATCATGCATAGTACATCGTACAGTGATTCGATACTCTGACTGTGGCTGACTCGTGTTATGATCAATAGAAATAGAAGTCACTTGGATATATTTGTGGTCATGGTCAGTGGCACATGCCAAATTTGTCAAGGCATTGCATACAATAGCCACACAAGCCACCAGCATTCTACCTTGTTTGAACCGGCAAGATCATGCCAAGTACATCTGCATTGTAATTGGACACTCTGATCGTGGCTGACTCGTGTTATGATCAATAGAAGTAAAAGTCAGTTGGATACATTTGTGGTCATGGTCAGTGGCACATGCCAACTTTGTCGAGGCATTGCGCACAATAGCCACACTGAGCCACCAGTATTATACCCTGTTTGTATCTGCAAGGTCATGTCCAGTATATCTGCACTGTGATTGGACACTCTGACCGTGGCTGACGCGTGTTATGATTCATAGCCGTTTAAGGTACTTGGTAAATTTTGTGGTCATGGTCAGTGGCACATGCCAACTTTGTCAAGGCATTGCGCACAATCACCGTGCCAAGCCACGAGTGTTTTACCTTGTTTATACCTACAATTCCATGCCTAGTACATATGAACTGTGATTGGGCACTCTGACTGTGGCGGAATCGTGTTACGATTCGTAGAAGTTAAAGTCACTTGGTAAACCTTGTGGTCATGGTTTGTGGCACACGCCAATTTTGTCAAGGCATTGCACATAATAGCCATGCCAAGCCACCAATATTCTACCTTGTTTGCACATGCAAGATCATGCCTAGTACATCTGCACTGTGATTGGACACTCTGACAGTGGCTGACTCGTTTTGATCAATAGAAGTAAACGTCACTTGGATACATTTGTGGTCATGGTCAGTGGTACATGCCAACTTTGTCAAGGCATTGCGCACAATAGCCACTCCGAGCCACCCGTTTTATACCTTGTTTGTACTTGCATGGTCATGCCTAGTTCATTTGCACTGTGATCGGACACTCTGACCGTGGCTAGCTCGTGTTATGATTCATAGCCGTGTGAGGTACTTGGTATACTTTGTGGTCATGGTCAGTGGCACGTGCCAACATTGTCAAGGCATTGAGTGTTAACATGCAAGGTCATGCATGTTAGATGTGCACTGTGACTAGGCACTCTAACCGTGGCTGACTCATGTTACGATTCGTAAAAGTTAAAGTCACCTGGAGAACTTTGTGGTCTTGGTCAGTGGCACATGCCGACATTGTCAAGGCATTGTGCAAAATAGCCACACCGAGCCACCAGTATTCTACCTTGTTTGCACCTGCATGATCATGCCTAGGAAATCTGCACTGTGATTGGACACTCGAACCGTGGGTGACTCATGTTTTTATCAATAGAAGTAAATGTCACTTTGATACGTTTGTGGTCATGGTCAGTGGCACTTGCCAACTTTGGCAAGACATTGCGCACAATAGCCACACCAAGCAACCTGTATTGTACCTTGTTTACACCTCAAAGGTCATGCCCAGTATATGTGCACTGTAATTGGACAATCTGACCGTGGCTGACTCGTGTTATGATTCATAGCCGTTAAAGGTACTTGGTAAATTTTGTGGTCATGGTCAGTGGCACATGCCAACTTTGTCAAGGCATTGTGCACAATAGCCACACCGAGCCACCAATATTCTACCTTGTTTATACCTGCAAGGTCATGCCCAATACATCTGCACTGTGATTGGGCACTCTAACTGTGGCTGACTCGTGTTACAATTTGTAGAAGTTAAACTCACTTGGTAAACTTTGTGGCCAGTGGCACATGCCGACTTTGTCAAGGCATTGCGCACAATACCCACACTGAGCCACCAATATTCTACCTTGTTTGAACCTGCAAGACCATGCTTAGTACATCTGCACTGTGATTGGACACTCTGACCGTGGCTGACTTGTGTTATGATCAATAGAAGTAAAAGTCACTTGAATACATTTGTGGTCATGGGTAGTGACACGTGCCAACTTCATCAAGGCATTGCGCTCAATAGCCACACCGAGCCACCAATATTCTACCTTGTTTATACCTGTAAGGTCCTTCCCAGTATACCTGCACCGTGCTTGGACAAGGAGAGGGGAAAATTCTTGTCGACGGATCCGACGAATCGATGATGGATCAAATACTAAAATGGAGGAATGTCCCTGAAAGTGGGCAACTCATTGAATGCTGTGGAAGTTGTTTCACCTGAATTGGACAAGTAACGAGGGAGATATGGGCTTCCAAAGTTGGGGTGTGCACAGCGGCTGTGGGAGCCGGCAGCGGTTTGACCAGGGATGGATAATCCACCTGAACGAGTAACAAAATGCAGTCAGGGGATTCTGCTCCAGAAGGACTGCCGAGGCGTCCGGTGGATGATCCGCCGGATTAAGGAGTGCAGTTTTGTTACTGAGGGACTTAGCCAAAATCCTGGCTCGGAGTCCGAAACTCAGAAGTACAGTTTGTTACTCGGGGACTTGGTCAAAATTCCGACTCGAGGTCCGCGAACGGGTTTCAACCCACATCAGTCCCCATCACAAAACTCGATGATTGCCTCATCAAAACAGGCCCCAAAGGCGCAAGGGGCACCGCCACAACATATAGGGACATCTGCACCTCCAGAATGGCGTTTTGATGGGTCCTTGATGTGTGAAGGAGCCTCGGCGGACGACGTGGTGCGCGCCGCCATGTGATCGGCTAGTTTGTGGTGCTGCGCTTCGACTAACGTAGCGGGAGCTACAGTTATCCAAATTGCGCATGGGTTGGTGCGTTGGAGAGCCCATAAAAAGTCCTCTAACTGTTCAGATCATGTCCATGTCCAAAAACGAATGCGCAACTGCGTTATTCCCTTCACAGGAGTGACTGTCTCACAATTGTCTTCCACTCCCAGAAACATAGCGTGACGCGACCAGAAAGCTCACGCTTAGACTTAGAACCTGCACAAAATAAGTCTTGAACATAAAAGACCCTGCAGGCCTTGTTGGAACTGTCACCACACGGTTTCCCAACAGCTATTGTGCGCAATGCCTTGACAAAGTTGGCATGTGCCACTGACCATGACCACAAATGTATCCGAGTGACTTTTACTTCTATTGATCATAACACGAGTCAGCCACGGTCAGAGTGTCCAATCACAGTGCACATGTACTAGGCATGATCTTGCATGTACAAACAAGGTAGAATACTGGTGGCTCGGTGTGGCTATTGTACGCAATGCCTTGACAAAGGTGGCATGTGCCACTGACCATGACCACAAAGTTTACCAAGTGACTTCAACTTCTACGAATCGTAACACAAGTCAGCCACGGTCAGAGTGCCCAATCAGAGCGCCCATCTAATATGCATGACCTTGCATGTCCAAACAAGGTAAAAAACCGGTGGCTTGGCACCACTATTGTGCGCAAGACATTGAAAAAGTTGGCATGTGCCACTGACCATGACCACAAAGTTTACCAAGTACCTTAAACTTCTACGAATCATAACATGAGTCAGCCATGGTCAGAGTGTCCAATCACAGCGCACATCTAATATGCATGATCTTGCAGATATAAGCTGGGTAAAAAACCGGTGTCTTGGCACGGCTATTGTGCGCAATGCCTTGACAAAGTTGGCACGTGCCACTGCACATGACGACAAAGTTTACGAAGTACCTTAAACTGCTATGAATCATAACATAAGTCAGCCACGGTCAGAGTGTCCAGTCACAGTGTAGATAAACTGGGCATGACCTTGCAGGTATAAACAAGGTAGAATACTAGTGGCTCGGTGTGGCTATTGTGCGCAATGCCTTGACCAAGTTGGCATGTACCACTGACCATGACCACCAATGTATCCAAGTGACTTTTACTTCTATTGGTCATAACACGAGTCAACCACGGTCTGAGTGTCCAATCACAGTGCAGATGTACTAGGCATGACCTTGCAGGTATAAACAAGGTAGGATACTGGTGGCTCGGTGTGGCTATTGTGCGCAATGCCTTGACAAATGTGGCATGTGCCACTGACGATGACCACAACATTTACCAAGTGACTTTAACTTCTACGAATCGTAACACGAGTCAGCCACGGTTAGAGTGCCCAATCACAGCGCCCATGTCATATGCATAACATTGCATGTACAAACAAGGTAAAAAACCGGTGGCTTGGCACCACTTTTGTATGCAATGCCTTGACAAAGTTGGCATGTGCCACAGACCATGACCACAAAGTTTACCAAGTACCTTAAACTTCTACGAATCATAATATGAGTCAGCCACGGTAAGAGTGCCCAATCACAGCGCACATCTAATATGCATGGCCTTGCACCTATAAACCGGGTAAAAAACCCGTGTCTTGGCACGGCTATTGTGCGCAATGCCTTGACAAAGTTGGCATGTGCCACTGACCATGACCACAAAGTTTACCAAGCACCTTAAATGGCTATGAATCATAACATGAGTCAGCCACGGTCAGAGTGTACAGTCACAGTGCAGATAAACTGCGCATGACATTACATGTATGAATAAGGTAGAATACTAGTGGCTCGGTGTGGCTATTGTGCGCAATGCCTTGACAGACTTTGCATGTGCCACTGACCATGACCACCAATGTATCCAAGTCACATTTTCTTCTATTGATCATAACACGAGTCAGCCATGGTCAGAGTGTCCAATCACAGTACAGATGTGTTAGGCATGACCTTGCAGGTATAAACAAGGTATAATACTGGTGGCGCGGTGTGGCTATTGTGCGCAATGCCTTGACAAAGGTGGCATGTGCCACTGACCATGACCACAAGGTTTTCCAAGTGACTTTAACTTCTATGAATCGTAACACGAGTCAGCCACGGTCAGAGTGCCCAATCACAGCGTACATCTAATATACATGACCTTGCAGGTATAAACAAGGTAGAATACTGGTGGCTCGGTGTGGCTATTGTGCGCAATGCCTTGAAAACGTTTGTACGTACCACTGATCACGATCACAAAGTTTACCAAGTGACTTTAAACGGCTATGAATCATAACACGAGTCAGCCGCAATTTGAGTGTCCAATCACAGTGCAGATGTACTGGGCATGATCTTGGATGTGCAAAAAAAGGTTGAATATTGTTGGCTCGGTGTGGCTATTGAGCGCAATGCCATGAAAAGTTAGCATGTGTCACTGACCATGACCACACAGGTTACCAAGTACCTTAAACGGCTATGAATCATAACACGAGCCATTCACGGTCAAAGTGTCCAATCACAGTGCAGATGTACTGGGCATGACCTTGCAGGTATAAACAAGGTAGAATAGTGGTAGCTCGGTGTGGCTATTGTGCCCAATGCCTTTACAAAGTTGGCATGTGCCACTGACCACGACCAAAAATGTATCCAAGTGACTTTTACTTCTATTGATCATAACACGAGTCAGCCACGGTCAGAGTGTCCAATCACAGTGCACATCTCATATGCATGACCTTGAAGGTATAAACAAGGGAAAAAACTGGTGGCTTGGTACGGCTATTATGCGCAATGTCTTGACAACGTTGGCATATGCCACTGACCATGACCACAAACTTTACCGAGTACCTTAAACGGCTATGAATCATAACACGAGTCAGCCATGATCAGAGTGTCCAGTCACAGTGCAGATATACTGGGCATGACCTTGCAGGTTAAAAATTTATAGAATACTGGTGGCTTGGTGTGGCTATTGTGCGCAATGCCTTGACAAAGTTGGCATGTGCCACTGACCATGACCACAAATGTATCCAAGTAACTTTTACTTCTACTGATCATAACACGAATCAGCCACAGTCAGAGTGTTAAATAACAGTGGAGATGTACTAGGCATGATCTTGCAGGTGCAAACAACGTCGGATACTAGTGGCTCGGTGTGGCTATTGTGCGCAATGCCTTAACAAAGTTGGCCTGTTCCACTAACCATGACCACAAAGCTTACCAAGTGACTTCAACTTCTACGAATCGCAACACGAGTCAGCCACAGTCATAGTGTCCAATCACAATGCAGATATACTGGGCATGACCTTGCACGTATAAACAAGGTAGAAAACCGGTGGCTTGGCACGGCTATTGTGCGCAATGCCTTGACAAGATTGGCATGTGCAAGTGACCATGACCACAAATGTATCCAGATGACTTTTACTTATTTTGATCATAACACGAGTCAGCCACGGCCAGAGTGTCCAATCACAGTGCAGATGTACTAGGCATGATCTTGCAGATGTAAACAAGGTAGAACACTGGTGGATCGGTGTGGCTATTGTGCGCAATGCATTGACAAAGTTGGCATGTGCCACTGATCATGACCACAAAGTTTACTAAGTACCTTAAACGGCTATTGATCATAACACCAGTCAACCATGGTCAGAGTGTCCAATCACAGTGCAGATGTAATAGGCATTATATTGGAGGTGCAAACAAGGTAGAATACTGGTGGCTTGGCGTGGCTATTGTTCGCAACGCCTTGACAAAGTTGGCATGTGCCACTGACTGTGACCAGAAATGTATCCAATTGACTTTTACTTCTATTGCTCATAACACGAGTCAGCCACGGTCAGAGTGTCCAATCATAGTGCACATGTACTAGGCATGACCTTGCAGGTGTAAACAAGGTAGAATACTGGTGGCTCGGTGTGGCTATTGTGCGCAATGCCTTGACAAAGTTGGCATGTGCCACTGACCATGACCACAATCTTTACCAAGTACATTAAACAGCTATGAATCATAACACGAGTTAGCCACGGTCAGAGTGTCCAATCACAATGCAGATATATTGGGCATTACCTTAGAGGTACAAACAAGGTAGAATACTGGTGGCTCGGTTTGGCTATCGTGCGCAATGCCTTGACAAAGTTGGAATGTGCCACTGACCATGACCACAAATGTATCCAAGTGACTTTTACTTCTATTGATCATAACACAAGTCAGCCACGGTCAGAGTGTCCAATCACAGTGCAAATGTAATAGGCGTGATCTTGCAGGTTCAAACAAGGTAGAATACAGATGGCTCAGTGTGTCTACTGTGCGCAATGCCTTGCCAAAGTTGGCATGTGCCACTGACCATTACCACAAAGGTTACCAAGTGCCTTTAACTTCTAGGAATCGTAACACGAGTCAGCCACGGTCAGAGTGCCCAAGCATAGTGCACATCTAATATGCATGACCTTGCAGGTATAAACAAGGTAAAAAACCGGTGGCTTTGCACGGCTAATCTGCACAATGCCTTGACAAAGTTGGCATGTGCCACTGACCATGACCACAAAGCTTACCAAGTACCTTAAACGGCCATGAATCATAACAAGAGTCAGCCATGGTCAGGGTGTCCAATCACAGTGAAGATATACTGGGCATGACCTTAAAGGTACAAACAAGGTAGAATACTGGTGGTTCGGTGTGGCTATTGTGCGTAACGCCTTGACAAAGTTGGCATGTGCCACTGACCATTACCACAAAGTCTACCAAGTGACTTAAACGAATCGTAAAACGAGTCAGCCACGGTCAGAGTGCCCAATCACAATGCACGTCTAATATACATGACCTTGTATGTATAAACAAGGTAAAAAAACCGGTGGCTTGGCACGGCTAATGTGCACAATGCCTTGACAAAGTTGGCATGTGCCACTGACCATGACCACAAAGTTTACCAAGTACCTTAAACGGCTATGAATCATAACACGAGTCAGCTACGGTCAGAGTATCCAATCACAGTGCAGATATACTGGGCATGACCTTGCAGGTACAAACAAGTTAGAATACTAGTGGCTCGGTGTGGCTATTGTGCGCAATACCTTGACCAAGTTGGCATGTGCCACTGACCATGACCACAAATGTATCCAAGTGACTTTTATCTATCTTGATCATAACACGAGTCAGCCACGGATGGAGTGTCCAATCACAGCGTACATCTGATATGCATGAATTTGCAGGTATAAACAAGGTAGAATACTGGTGGCTCGGTGTGGCTATTGTGCACAATGCCTTGACAAAGGTGGCATGTCCGACTGAACATGACCACAAAGTTTACCAAGTGACTATAAATGGCTATGAATCATAACACGAGTGAGCCACGGTCAGAGTGTCCAATCATAGTGCAGATATACTAATCATGATCTTGCAGGTATAAAAATTGTAGAATACTGGTGGCTCGGTGTGGCTATTGTGTGCAATGCGTTGACAATGTTGGCATGTGCCACTGACCATAACCACAAATGTATCGAATTGGCTTTTACTTCTATTGATCATAACACGAGTCAGCCACGGTCAGAGTATCTTATCACAGTGCAGATGTACCACGCATGATAGTGCAAGTTCAAACAAGGTAGAATATTAGTGCCTCGGTGTGGCTATTGTGCGCAATGCCATGACAAAGTTGGCATGTGCCACTGACCATGACCACAAAGTCTACCAAGTGACTTTAACTTCTACGAATCGTAACACGAGTCAGACACGGTCAGAATGCCCAATCACAACGTACATCTAATATGCATGACCTTGCAGGTATAAGCAAGGTAAATAATGGGTGGCTTGGCATGGCTATTGTGCGCAATGCCTTGACAAAGTAAGCATGTGCCACTGACCATGACCACAAAGATTACCAAGTACCTTAAACGACTATGAATCATAACACGAGTCTGCCATGGTCAGAGTGTCCAATCAAAGTGCAGATATACTGCGCATGACCTTGTAGGTATAAAAAAGGTAGAATACTGGTGGCTCGGTGTCGCTATTGCGCGCAATGCCTTTACAAAGTTGGCATGTGCCACTGACCGTGACCACAAATGTATCCAAGTGCCTGATATTTCCATTGATCATAACACGAGTCAGCCACGGTCAGAGTGTCTGGTCACAGTGCACATGTAATATGCATGACCTTGCACGTGTAAGCAAGGTAGAATACTAGTGGCTCGGTGTGGCTATTGTGCGCAATGCCTTGACAAAGTTGGCATGTGCCACTGACCATGACCACAAAGTTTACCAAGAGACGTTAAACGACTATGAATCATAACACGAGTCAGCCACGGTCAGAGTGTCCAATCACAGTGCAGATGTACTAGGCATGACCTTGCAAGTGCAAACAAGGTAGAATACTGGTGGCTCGGTGTGGTTATTGCGCGCAAGGCCTTAATGAAGTTGGCATGTGCCATTGACCATGACCACAAAGTTTACCAAGTGACTTTAAATTCTACGAATGGTAACACGAGTCAGCAACGGTCAGAGTGCCCAATCACAGTACACATCTAATATGCATGACCTTCGAGATATAAACAAGGTAAAAATCGGTGGCTTGGCTCGGCTATTGTGCGCACTGCCTTGACAAAGTTGGCATGTGCCACTGACCATGACCACAAAGTTTACCAAGTACCTTACACGGCTATGAATCATAACACGAGTCAGCCACGGTCAGAGTGTCCAATCATAGTGCAGATATAGTGGACATGACCTTACAGGTATGATCAAGGTAAAACACTGGTGGATCGGTGTGGCTATTGTGCGCAATGCCTTGACAAAGTTGGCATGTGCCACTGACCATGACCACAAATGTATCCAAGTGACTTTTACTTCTATGAATCATGACACAAGTCAGCAACGGTCAGAGTGTCCAACCACAGTTCAGATCTACTATGCATGACCTTATAGGTATAAACAAGGTAGAATACTAGTGGCTTGGCACGGCTACTGTGCGCAATGTCTTGACAAAGTTGGCATGTGCAACTGACAATGACCACAAAGTTTACCAAGTACCTTGAACGGCTATGAATCATAACACGAGTCAGCCACGGTCAGAGTGTCCAATCACAGTGCAGATATAATAAACATGACCTTGCAGGTACAAACAAGGTAGAATACTGGTGGCTCGGTATTTCTATTATGCGCAATGCCTTGACAAAGTTGGCATGTGCCTGACCATGACCACAAAGTTTACCAAGTACCTTAAACGGCTATGAATCATAACACGAGTCAGCCACTGTCAGAGTATCCAATCACAGGGCACATATACTAGGCATGACCTTGCAGGTACAAACAAGGTAGACTACTGGTGGCTCGGTGTGGCTATTGTGCGCAATGCCTTGACAAAGTTGGCATGTGCCACTGACCATGACACCGGTTCTACGAGGCATTGCGCACAATAGCCGTGCGAAGCCACCGATCTTTTACCTTGTTCATACCACCAATGTCATGCATAGTACATGTGCACTGTGACTGGGCACTCTGACCGTGGCTGACCCATGTTATGATCAATAGAAGTAAAAATCACTTGGATAGATTTGTGGTCATGGTCGGTTGCACATGCCAACTTTGACCAGGCATTGTGCACAATAGACACACCGAGCCACCAGTATTATACCTTGTTGATACCTGCAAGGTCATGCATAGTACATGTGCACTGCGATTGGGCACTCGGACCGCGGCTGACTCGTGTTACAAGTCGTAGAAGTTAAAATCACGTGGTTAACTTTGTGGTCATGGTCAGTTGCACGTGCCAACTTTGTCATGGCATTGCACACAATAGCCACACCAAGCCACCTGGTTTTCACCTTGTTTATATCTGCAAAGTCATGCATA
>SZWC01000406.1:121011-178788 GCA_023375785.1 Penium margaritaceum
ATACCACCACAAGCAACCACGATGCCGCTTCATCCCTGACGCCTTCCCTGACCTTGGTGTCCCAGCTTTCTCTTCTCTCACCTGTCCTGCACACTTCCTTTCTCTCAGAGGACTCTCGTCGCAGTAACACCTTGTTCAACACACTCCCTGTCATGCATCTTCATTCCAGATCTCCATATCTTCTGTCATTTCCGTTTGTGTCATCTTTCCTTGCTAACCTCCCCTCTCAGTCCCCAGTGGACTGCTTCTTACTACCCCAATGCCTCTGAGATTCTTCACCCCAAGACTCATATAGACTCTCACTTCACAGTCTTCCAATTTCACAAGTCATATCATTCTCGTGTGACTCCTTTCCCCCGTCTCTTGCACTCCAGCATCACGAAAACGTGCCACCGTCACCCTCAGTCCAAGGCACTGTCCAAACTCCCATCATCATCCCAGCATACTCTCCACCACTCCTTAGTCTTCCTTTTTGGTCCCACTGCTTCACTCCTCCTCATGTTGATCACATTGTGACATTCCGGGGGGCTGTTGGAAATAATTATCAATGTCACTGGGCATCCTCATGGTCCTTGTTGTCAAACATCCCACACGGCCACAATGTCCCATTGCCCCTTCCGAGGAAATTCCAGAGAACCTGATTCACGTCCGCCTGGTGCATCCCAGCAACCGCGGGAAGCTCAACAGCCTGGTTCGGCAATGGCCAGATGAGCTTTGCTGTCCCTGCCTATAGTGATCGCGCCCTTATCGGACAATCCATCCAAACCGTCCGATGTGACTGGAGACCGACGGTGAAACCCGCCGCTCCCGCCAACAAAGCGAAACAACCGCAGCCCGGTCCCCTCGTACCGACAACACAATGGGACTGGCAGGTCCATCTCGGAGTGGCGCCACAAGCTCCAGGAACACCAAAGGCATCACCAGCTGCCAAAGCAGAAGCACGTCTGTGGCTTCTGCTCTCGCATCGCCCACCATAGCCAAAGGACACCTAGCTAGGACAAGCACTAGGACTAATTTAAACGTTCTTGTAGTTGCATGCAATAAGTTAACCCTTGTGGTTCAATCAGGTCTCCGTGCCTTTCTTGCCTCCATCAGTCAATGCTTCTGTTCATGCCCACCCTTGTGGCTGCGGTGTCCTTTTCATTCATTATCGCATGTGCCCGCCTTCCAGCTGCGGCACACTTGCTCCATTTGTCAGTGTGGTGAGCCCGGGTTTCCTGACTCTGCAGCCTCACACTCTCCTACGTTCCGCTCCGCTTGTTCGTCTCCACTAACTCGCGGCCCACACATGGTTGCTGTGGCTCGCCCCGCTGGCTTGCCCGCATCATAGTGCCGTGGTCCTATCTTACTCAATCATCATCGGTCCGCCTTCACTACGCTGCGCCCCCTACCTTCTTGATTGCGCACGCACCTTCGGTGCTGCGCCCACGCCAAGTTCTGACAATATTCTACCAGCCGTGTTTTCTGAATTCAATCTCTTATGTCAACTTCATCATGCTGACCTGAGTGTTGCTGCGGCACAGTCTGGGACGTAGCCCGCGCTTTGGCGCTGCGGCTCGCCCCACCAGCTTGCCCGCGCCTCAGGAACGCACCAGACTCTATCCTCTAGTTCATCAGTGAGAATGTGGCCTCCTCCAAAATACTGACAGCTTATACCTGCAACGTCATGCAGAGTACACGTGCATTGTAATTGGGCACTCTGACCGTGGCTCACTCGTGTTACAGTTCGTAGAAGTTAAAGTCACGTGGATACGTTTGTGGTCATGGTCAGTGGCACATGCAAACTTTGTCAAGGCATCGCGCACAATAGCAAACCTGAGCCACCAGTGTTTTCACTTGTTTATACCCACAAGTTTATGCCTAGCACACGTGCACTGTGATTGGGCACTCTGACCGTGGCTGACTCGTGTTACAAATCATAGAAGTTAAAATCACCTGGACAAATTTGTGATCATGGTCAGTGGCACATGCCAACTTTGTCAAGGCATTATCCACAACAGCCACACCGAGCCGCCAGTATTCTACATTGTTTATACCTGCAAGGACATGCCTAGTACACGTGCACTGTGATTGGGCACTCTGAACGTGGCTGACTCGTGTCGTGATTCATAGCTGTTTAAGGTACTTGGATAAATTTGTGGTCATGGTCAGTGGCACAGGCCAACTTGTCAGGGCATTGCACAAAATAGCCGTGCCAGGTGACCAGGTTTTTTACCTTGTTCATACCAGCAAGGTCATGCATAGTACATGTGCACTGTGAGTGTTAACTCTGACCGTGGTTGACTCGTGTTACGATTCGTAGAAGTTAAAGTCACTTGGATACGTTTGTGGTCATGGTCAGTGGCACATGCCAACTTTGTGAATGCATCGCACACAAAAGCCGCACCGAGCCACCAGTGCTTTACCTTGTTTATACCTGCAAGTTCATGCATAGCACACGTGCACTGTGATTGGGTAGTCTGACCGTGGCTGACTCATGTGATGATTCATAGAAGTTAAAGTCACTTGGTTATCTTTGTGGTCATGGTTAGTTGCACAAGCCAACTTTGTCAAGGTATTGCACACAAAAGCCACATGGAGCCACCAGTATTCTACCTTGTTTGTTCTTGCAAGATCATGCATAATATATGTGCACTGTGATTGGGCACTCTGACCGTGGCTAACTCGTGTTACAATTGGTAGTAGTTAAAGTCACTCGGATAAACTTGTGGTCATGGTCAGTGGCACATGCCAACTTTGTCAAGGCTTTGCACACAATAGCCACGGATGATGACGGCGGATGCTGAAGGCGGCGCGGATGAGGGCTGAGAGCGGCTCAAGGAGGCAGATGAGGAGGAGCTGATGAGAAGACATCGTAAACCATGCAGATGGCAGAGGGCGGCTTGAGGAAGCCAGCTGAAACTGATGCTTGAGGAAGGAGGTTGAGCGCGACGGAGGTAGGTGCGGATGAGCAAGAGAACGACTGTTGGCGAAGCGGTAGAGGCAGAGGATGGCAAGGAGGGAGGCGGCACGCAACAACCAAGTCTCTGCTTTCAGGAGAGTGACGGCTTGTTCCCCAGTTGGCCCGAGACCGACGGGCAGGAAGACTGGTGGTGTCTGATATCCTGGCAGGAAGAGGAAGTCGGTTGCAGCAGAGGAAGTCGTATGACGAGCAGAGACACTGATCCACTTGGTTGCCAGGAGAGTGACGACTTGGTCCCCAGTGGGCTCGCAGTGGGAGTAGGAAGACTGGTGGTGTCCGATATCCTAACGGCGGGAGATCCACTGCTGCTGCTAACGACGCGAGATGGTGGTGTGAGGATGCGGCGCGGTGCGGCGAGGAGACAAGGCAGATAGAGCAGATGAAGCTGATAAGGAGAGAGGAGAAGAGCGAAGGTGCTTGCGGAGGCGGAGCTGACACGAGGTGGCAGATGGCAGGCGGCAGGAAGCTCCTCGGAAATTGACGGTGGGCGGCGGCTCGGGTACAGCTTGCAGCTGTTCTGCATGGCAAGTCACCAATTGTTGGCCACGGGCGCGGACTAGGCGCAGGGCTTCCTTAGGATGACAAGACGTTGTGTCAACGCGAGGAGCACTTTAAGCGATGCTGCTGAAGTCAGTTGCTGACGAAGCGGAGGGGCGCGGGGCGGCTGAAACGGCGGCGGAGACGTGTAGCTTTGAGGAGGGAGGCGTAGGTGGCGGCACAGCGATGACTCGGTCACGGGACACCATGTGATGTTACCTGATGCTCTGATACCATGGCAGAGGAATGTAATTAGTGGGGACGGCAGGAGCAGAAGCAGGCAAAAGCACGGAGACATGGAGAAGCGGGCAAGCAGACTTACACAAGTGGTAGGGCAAAAGAGGTCCCCGGGAGTCAACCTCAGGGCCTCGAGAGAGGTTAGAGACTGGAGCTCCAAGGTAGACAGGGAGCAGTGAGAGAGCACGGGAGTGAGGCGAGAGATGTACAAGGAGTCAGCGAAGAGTCACGAGTGATGAAGCAACGAGAGCTGGCAGGCAAAGTTGGCGAAGGCAAGGTGAGAGCAGAGTGAGGACACGACGGCGAAGCCGCGGAACCAGAAGGGAACAGGATGTGCAGAACTGTTCTGGTTAATTGAGGAGGGAATGAACATCCTCCATATATACAGCAGGACAAAGGAAAAGCATGAGCAACGGCTTCTTCTGCGCTAGCCGGATGCGCTTGCGGAGATTCCGCTTATTAGGGGATGACTCGGTAGGAAGTCCGTTGGTCGGTCGAGGACCATTAATGGCTAGTGAGGAGTGCTGATCGAGGTGGTTCTGGCTGAAGCTGAACCTTTATCAAGAGTTTCTCTCGGGCTGGTTTTGTGCTCTGTCAGATTCATATTCCGACATCTTACTGTGGCTGACTCGTGTTACAAATTGTAGAAATTAAAGACACTTGGATACGTTTGTGGTCACAGTCAGTGGTACATGCCAACTTTGTCAAGACATTGTGCACAATAGCCACACCAAGCCACCAGTATTCTACCTTGTTTGTACCTGCAATATCATGCCTAGTACATCTGCACTGTGTTTGGACACTCTGACCGTGGCTGACTCGTATTATGATCAATAGAAGTTAATGTCACTTGGATACATTTGTGGTCATGGTCAGTTGCACAGGCCAACTTTGTCAAGGCATTGCACACAATAGCCAAACCAAGCCACCGGTTCTTTACCTTGTTTATATCTGCAAGGTCATGCATATCACACGTGCAGTGTGATTGGGCACTCTGACCGTGGCTGACTCGTGTTACAATTCGTAGAAGTTAAAGTCACTTTGATAAATTTGTGGTTCTGGTCAGTGGCACATGCCAACGTTTTCAAGGCATTGCCCACAATAGCCATGCCAAGCCACTGGATTTTTACATTGGTTATACCAGCAAAGTCATGCATACTACACATGCACTGTGATTGGGCACTCTGACCGTGGTTTACTTATGTTATGATTCATAGAAGTTAATGTCACTTGGATAAATTTGTGGTCATGGTCAGTGGCACATGCCAACGTTTTATAGTGCATTGCCCACAATAGCCATGCCAAGCCACCGGGTTTTTACATTGTTTATACCTGCAAGTTTATGTCTAGCGAACGTGCACTGTGATTGGGCACTCTGACCGTGGCTGAATCGTGTCACGATTTATAGCCGTTTAAGGTACTTGGATAAATTGTGGTCATGGTCAGTGGCACAGGCCAACTTCGTCAAAGCATTGCGCACAATAGCCATGCCAAGCTACCCGATTCATATCCTGTTCATACCGGCAAGGTCATGCATAGTACATATGCACTGTGATTGGGCACGCTGACCGTGGCTGACTCGTGTCATGATTCATAGACGTTTAAGGTAATTGGATAAATTTGTGGTCATGGTCAGTTGCACATGCAAACTTTGTCAAGGCATTGCGCACTAAAGCCACACCAAGCCACCGGGTTTTTACCTTGTTCATACCTGCAACGTCATGCATATTACACGTGCACTATGATTGGGCACTATGACCGTTGCTGACACGTGTCATCAATCATAGCTGGTTAAGGTACTTGGATGATGATGATGATGATGATGATGATGATGATGATGATGTGATGATTCATATATTTAAAATGACTTGGTTCACTTTGTGGTCATGGTTAGTTCCACAGGCCAACTTTGTCAATGCATTGCCCACAATATCTTCACCAAGCCACCGGGTTTTGACCTTGTTTACACTTGCAAGGTTATGCATACAATATTTGCATTGTTATTGGGAACTCTGACCGTGGCTGACTCGTGTTACGATGCGTAGAAGTCAAACTCACTTGGTACAGTTTGTGGTCATGGTCAGTGGCACGTGCCAGTTTTGTCAATGCATTACGCACAATAGCTACACCAAGCCACCAAATTGTTACCTTGTTTATGCCTGCAAGGTCATGCATAGTACACGTGCACTGTGACTGGGCACACTAGCTGTGGCTGACTCATGTGATGATTCATAGACGTTAAAGTCACTTGGTAAACGTTGTGGGCATGGTCAGTGGCACATGCCAACTTTGTCAAGGCGTTGTGCACAATAGCCACACCGAGCCACCAATATTCTACCTTTTTTATACCTGCAAGGTCATGCATAGTACATGTGCACTGTGATTGGGCACTCTGACCGTGGCTGACTTGTGTTACAATTTGTAGACGTTCATCGTACTTGGTTAAACTTGTGGTCATGGTCAGTTGCACATGCCAACTTTGTCAAGGCATTGTGCACAATAGCCACACCAAGACACCGGTTTTTTAACCTTTTTATACCTGTAGGGTCATGCAAAGAACATATGCACTGTGACTGGGCACTCTGACCGTGGCTGACTCGTGTTACGATGCGTAGAAGTTAAAGTCACTTGGTACACTTTGTGGTCATGGTCAGTGGCACATGCCAACATTGTCGAGGCATTGCGCACAATAGCCACACCAAGCCACCAATTTTTTACCTTGTTTATACCTAGAAAGTCATGCATAGTATACTTGCACTGTGATTGGATACTCTGACTGTGGCTGACTCATGTGATGATTCATATGAGTTAAAGTCACTTGGTACACTTTGTGGTCATGGTCAGTGGCACATGCCAACTTTGTCAAGGCATTGCGCACAATAGCCGCACCGAGTCACCGGGTTTTTACCTTTTTTATACATGCAATGTCATGCATAGTACATTTGCACTGTAATTGGGCACTCTGACCGTAGCTGACTCATGTTACAATTCGTAGACGTTAAAGTCACTTGGTAAACTTTGTGGTCATGGTCAGTGGCACATGCCAACTTTGTCAAGGCATTGTGCACAAAAGCCACACCGAGCCACCAATATTCTACCTTGTTTATACATGCAATATCATGCATAGTACATTTGCACTGTGATTGGGCACTCTAACCGCGGCTGACTTGTGTTACAAACTGTAGAAGTTATAATCACTTGGTTTACTTTGTGGTCATGGTCTGTTGCACATGCAAACATTGTCAATGCATTACACACAATAGCCACACCAAGCCAGCTGGGTTTTTTCCTTGTTTGTACCAGCAAGGTCATGCACAGTACATGTCCACTGTGATTGGGCACTCTGACCGTGGCTGACTCGTGTTACGATTCGTAGAAGTTAAAGTCACGTGGTAAACTTTGTGGCCATGGTCAGTGGCACATGCCACCTTTGTCAAGGCATTGCGCACAATAGCAACACCGAGCCACCAGTATTGTACCTTGTTTGCACCTGCCAGATCATGCCTAGTACATCTGCACTGCGATTAAACACTCTGACCGCGGCTGACTCGTGTTATGATCAATAGAAGTAAAAGTCACTTGGATACATTTGTGGTCATGGTCAGTGGCACACACCATCTTTGTCAAGGCATTGCACACAATAGCCACACCGAGCTACAAGTATTCTACCTTGTTTGGACCTGCAAGATCATGCCCAGCATATCTGTACTGTTATTGGACACTCTGACCGTGGCTGACTCGTGTTATGATTCATATCCGTTTAAGGTACTTGGTAAACGTTGTGCTCATGGTCAGTGGCACATGCCAAATTTGTCAAGGCATTGCGCACAATAGCCGCACTGAGCCACCAGTATTGTACCTTGTTTATACCTGGAAGTTTATGCCTAGCACACATGCACTGTGATTGGGCACTCTGGCCGTGGCTGACTCATGTGATGATTCATAGAAGTTAAAGTCCCTTGGTTATTTTTGTGGTCATGGTTAGTTGCACAGGCCAAATTTGTCAAGGCATTGCGCACAATAGCCACACATAGCCACCAGTATTCTACCTTGTTTGCACCTGCAAGATCATGCCCAGTATATCTGCACTGTCATTGGACACTCTGACCGTGGCTGACTCGTGTTATGATTCATAGATGTTTAAGGTACTTGGTAAACTTAGTGGTCATGGTCAGTGGCACATGCCAAGTTTGTCAAGAAATCACACACAATAGCCGCACCCAGCCACCAGTGTTTAACCTTGTTTATACCTGCAAGTTTATGCCTAGCACACATGCACTGTGATTGGGCACTCTGGCTGTGGCTGAGTCATGTGATGATTCCTATAAGTTAAAGTCCCTTTGTTATTTTTGTTGTCATTTTTGGTTGCACAGGCCAAATTTGTCAAGGCATTGCGCACAATAGCCACATCGAGCCACCAGTATTCTACCTTATTTGCACCTGTAAGAGCATGCATAGTACATGTGCACTGTGATTGGGCACTCTGACCGTGGCTGACTGGTGTTGCAATTCGTAGATGTTAAAGTCACTTGGATAAATGTTTGGTCATGGTAAGTGGCACATGCCAACTTTGTGAAGGCATTGCGCACAATAGCCACACCAAGCCATCGATTTTTTACCTTTTTTATACCTGCAAGGTCATGCATATTACACGTACACTGTGACTGGGCACTTTGACCGCGGCTGACTCGTGTTACAATTCGTGGAAGTTTAAGTCACTTGGTATACGTTTTGGTCATGGTCAGTGGCATATGCCAACTTTGTCAAAGCTTTGCGCACAATAGCCACACCAAGTCACCGGTCTTTCACCTTGTTTATACCTACAAGGTCATGCATAGTACATGTGCACTGTGATTGGGCACTCGGACCGTGGCTGCCTCATGTGATGACTCATAGACGTTAAAGTCACTTGGTGAACTTTGTGGTCATGGTCAGTTGCACAGGCCAAGTTTGCCAAGGCATTGCGCACAATAGCCACACAAAGCCACCGGGGTTTTACCTTGTATATATTGGAAATAATTCTCAATGTCACTAGGCATCCTCATGGTTGTTGTTGTCAAATATCCCACACGGCCACAATGTCCAATTGTCCCTTCCGAGGAAATTCCAGGGAACCTGGTTCACGTCCGCCTGGTGCATCCCTGCAACCGCGGGGGGCTCAACAGCCTGGTTTGGCAACGGCCAGATGAGCTTTGCTGTCCCCGCCTCTAGTGATTGCGCCCTTATTGGACAATCCTTCCGAGCCATCCGATGTGACTGGAGACCGACGGTGAAACCCGCTGCTCCCGCCAACGAAGCGAAACAACCTCGGCTCGGTCCCCGCATGCCGACAACACAACGGGACTGGCGGGTCCGTCTTGAAGTGGTACCACAAGCTCCAGGAAAACCGAAGGCATCACCAGCTGCCACAGCACAAGCGCGTCTGCGGCTTCTGCTCTCGCATCTCCCATTGTAGCCAAAAAACTCCTAGCTAGGACTAGCACCAGGACTACTATAAACACTCTTGTAATTGCATGTATTAAGTTAACCCTTGTGGTTCAATCAGGTCCCCGTACCTTTCTTCCCTCCATCAGTCAATGCTTCTGTTCATGCCCGCCCTTGTGGCTGTGGCGTCCTCTTTGTTCATTATTGCATATGCCTGCCTTCCGGCTGCGGCACACTTGCTCCATTTGTCAGTGTGGTGAGCCCGGGTTTCCTGACTCTACGGCCTCACACTCTCCTGCGTTCTGCTCCGCTTGTTTGTCTTCACTCACTCGCGGCCCACACATGGTTGCTGTGGCTCGCCCCGCTGGCTTACCCGCATCATAGTGCTATGGTTTTCTCTTACTCAATCATCATCAGCCCGCCTTCACTGCGCTGCGGCCCCTACCTCCTTCATTGCGCCCGTACCTTTGGTGCTGCGTCCACGCCAAGTACTGACAATCTTCTACCAGCCGTGTTTTCTAAATTCCATCTCTTATGTCAACTTCATCATGCTCGCCTGAGTGTTGCTGCGGTACAGTGTAGGACGTAGCACGCGCTTTGGCGCTGCGGCTCGCCCCACGAGCTCGCCCGCGCCTCGGGAACGCACCAGACTCCATCCTCTAGTTCATCAGTGAGAATGTGGCCTCCTCCAAAATACTGACATGGTATCAGAGAATGGCGAAAGATCCTCAGCAAATCATCCTCGTTCATCTGCTGTTGACATCTTCTGACGCCTGACACACCTCGCCGAAGCAGACTTTACCAGCAACCACCTCTGCAACAGCGGGAACATCATCTCCCAGTCACAAACAGTCCTCCTCACCAGCATCCCACGTGAAAACGACATCCATCAGGTGTGTATGGACACAGCTGAGGAACGGTGCTCCTCACGGCAACCAGCTGTACCCCACCACCGGACGCAGCACTCGGTCATTACAGCATAAGCAGTTCCATCCCCCACAGCATCCAGTAGTTATCCGCCTCCCTCGGCACTGGACTCCGTGCTGACAGCATCACTGAACGGTGTATGGGCACCGTTTGGTTCAACTACACCTCACTAAAAAAGTGAGGTAGCATTCTCAGCTTCCGCACTTCCAACAACAGCATCCCCTTGCACAACAGTAGCAAGACTTCATCATCAGCAATCTCCTCCGAGCTCCATCTTGTCTTTGTCTTGGTAACCTGTCTAACAAACGCCTTGCCTCAACAAAGGCTCCAACGACCTCACCAGCTTTCATACCTGCTCTACTACATCCACGACAGCAGAAGATCATCACCTCTTTCTCCAAAGTCAGAATGAGCACGACTGTCCACCTATCTCGTGGATGGCGTCCGCTAGACTGTTTTTCTCGAGTCAAAAAGATTGTGCTGCAAGGACTCCGCCATATTGTCTCATGAGCTACTACACTGGTCACTTTCACATTCAGACTCCATGCTGAGATACTGTTCCTACCTCATCCCTGATCCCAAAACACAACATCCACCATACCGCAGCAGCAACGTCTTCACTTTGTCGACCAAGGCATCACTGCCAGTTTAACCAGTCTTCACTTTGCACCTCTCTCTGGACAGAGCATCAGTCCTACTCCTCTCTGTCTCTGTGCACGCTGCTCCACCCTCTCCACGTGGCATCAGAAATCTCAAGTGACATCAGCTACCAGAATTTACCAAGGCCCGACCACTCTTCCAATCAACCTCCCGTTCATCAAAAGCATTGCTGCTCTTCTCCATGACCGCACCCTCCTTTGCCTTTGGGTTTATTGTGCCTTGGGTCTGTTTACCTCCACTTTCCTTCTTCATGCACAGTATCTTGCTTCTTTCCTACCTGCTGTCTTCCATGCCATCACCAGCACAATTGAAACCATCATTGAGCACTGCCTGAGCACCCTTCCAGCTTATTTTGCACTCACTACTCTCTAACCTTGGTTCTCACATGATGCAACCTCCTTCAGCTTCGTGGATCTGCCAAGAAGCAACCCGTCTCCCATCACCACTTCCAACCACACACAAGCACAAGCAACCTCTCACAATCATGAGCCACACTCCAAGTACGCGCATCTCAGACACACCAAGCTATCACCACATGTCATCACATGCTCGTCTCTGTCCAGCTCTTACACAAACCTCCCATCTCAGCCTTCAACCTGCATCTCCTCTCAGCGCCGCATGCATACCACCACAAGAAACCACGATGCCGCTTCATCCCTGATGCCTTCCCCGACCTTGGTGTCCCAGTTCTCTCTTCTCTCACCTGTCCTGCACACTTCCTTTCTCTCAGAGGACTCTCGTCCCAGTAACACCTTGTTCAATACACTCCGTGTCATGCATCTTCATTCCAGATCTCCATATCTTCTGTCATTTCCGTTGGTGTCATATTTCCTTGCTAACCTCCCCTCTCAGTCCCCAGTGGACTGCTTCTTACTACCCCAATGCCTCTGAGATTCTTCTCCCCAAGACTCATATAGACTCTCACTTCACAGTCTTCCAATTTCACAAGTCATATCATTCTCGTGTGATTCATTTCCCCCGTCTCTTGCACTCCAGGATCACTACAACGTGTCACCGTCACCCTCAGTCCAAGGCACTGTCCAAACTCCCATCATCATCCCAGCATACTCTCCACCACTCCTTGGTCTTCCTTTTTGGTCCCACTGCTTCACTCCTCCTCATGTTGATCACATTGTGACATTCCGGGGGGCTGTTGGAAATAATTCTCAATGTCACTGGGAATCCTCATGGTCCTTGTTGTCAAACACCCCACAAGGCCACAATGTCCAATTGCCCCTTCCGAGGAAATTCCAGAGAACCTGGTTCACGTCCGCCTGGTGCATCCCAGCAACCGTGGGAGGCTCAACAGCCTGGTTTGGCAACAGCCAGATGAGCTTCGCTGTCCCTGCCTCTAGTGATCGCGCCCTTATTGGACAATCCATCCAAACCGTCCGATGTGACTGGAGACCGACGGTGAAACCCGCCGCTCCCGCCAACGAAGCGAAACAACCGCAGTCCGGTCCCTGTGTACCGACAACACAATGGGACTGGCGGGTCCATCTCGGAATAGCGCCACAAGATCCAGGAACACCAAAGGCATCACCAGCTGCCAAAGCAGAAGCACGTATGCGGCTTTTGCTCTCGCATCGCCCACCATAGCCAAAGGACTCCTATCTAGGACAAGCACTAGGACTACTTTAAACGTTCTTGTAGTTGCATGCAATAAGTTAACCCTTGTGGTTCAATCAGGTCTCCGTGCCTTTCTTGCCTCCATCAGTCAATGCTTCTGTTCATGCCCGCCTTTGTGGCTGCAGCGTCCTCTTCGTTCATTATCGCATGTGCCCGCCTTCCAGCTGCGGCACACTTGCTCCATTTGTCAGTGTGGTGAGCCCGGGTTTCCTGACTCTGCAGCCTCACACTCTCCTACGTTCCGCTCCGCTTGTTCGTCTCCACTCACTCGCGGCCCACACATGGTTGCTGTAGCTTGCCCCGCTGGCTTGCCCGCATCATAGTGCCGTGGTCCTATCTTACTCAATCATCATCGGCCCGCCTTCACTACGCTGCGACCCCTACCTCCTTCATTGCGCACGCACCTTCGGTGCTGCGCCCACGCCAAGTACTGACAATGTTCTACCAGCCGTGTTTCCTGAATTCCATCTCTTATGTCAACTTCATCATGCTGACCTGAGTGTTGCTGCGGCACAGTCTAGGACGTAGCCCGCGCTTTGGCGCTGCGGCTCGCCCCACCAGCTTGCCCGCGCCTCAGGAACGCACCAGACTCTATCCTCTAGTTCATCAGTGAGAATGTGGCCAACTCTAAAATACGGACAGCTTATACGTACAACGTCATGCATAGTACACGTGCATTGTAATTGGGCACTCTGACCGTGGCTGACTCGTGATACAGTTCGTAGAAGTTAAAGTCATGTGGATACTTTTGTGGTCATGGTTTGTGGCACATGCAAGCTTTGTCAAGGCATCGCGCACAATAGCAAACCTGAGCTACCAGTGTTTTACCTTGTTTATACCTACAAGTTTATGCCTAGCACACGTGCACTGTGATTGGGCACTCTGACTGTGGCTGACTCGTGTCATGATTCGTAGACGTTTAAGGTACTTGGATAAATTTGTGGTCATGGTCAGTTGCACATGCCAACTTTCTCAAGGGATTACGCACAATAGCCACATCGAGCCACCAGTATTCTACCTTGTTTGTTCCTGCAAGATCATGCATAGTACATGTGTACTGTGATTGGGCACTCTGACCGTGGCTGACTCGTGTTACAGATCGTAGAAGTTAAAGTCATGTGGATACATTTGTGGTCATGGTCAGTGGCACATGCCAACTTTGTCAATGCATCGCACACAAAAGCCGCACCGAGCCACCAGTGCTTTACCTTGTTTATACCTGCAAGTTTATGCCTAGCACACGTGCACTGTGATTGGGTACTCTGACCGTGGCTGACACCATGTGATGATTCATAGAAGTTAAAGTCACTTGGTTATCTTTGTGGTCACGGTTAGTTGCACAGGCCAACATTGTCAAGGTATTGCACACAAAAGCCACACCAAGCCAACAGTATTCTACCTTGTTTGTTCCTGCAAGATCATGCATAGCACATGTGCACTGTGATTGGGCACTCTGACCGTGGCCAACTTGTGTTACAATTGGCAGAAGTTAAAGTCACTCGGATAAACTTGTGGTCATGGTCAGTGGCACATGCCAACTTTGTCAAGGCTTTGCACACAATAGCCACACCATGCCACCGATTTTTTACCTTTTTTAAACCTGCAAGGTCATGCATATTACAGGTGCACTGTGATTGGGCACTCTGACCATGGCTGACTCATGTGATGATTCATAGAAGTTAAAGTCACTTGGTTAACTTTGTTGTCACGGTCAGTTGCACAGGCCAACTTTGTCAAGGCATTGCGCACAATAGCGACACCAAGCCACTGGGTTTTTACCTTGTTTATACCTGCAAGGTCATGCATAGTACATGTGCACTGTAATTGGGCACTCTGACCATGGCTGACTCATGTTACAATTGGTAGAAGTTAAAGTCACGTGGATAACTTTGTGGTCATGGTCAGTGGCACATGCCAACTTTGTCAAGGCATCACGCACAAAAGCCGCACTGAGCCACCACTGTTTTACCTTGTTTATACCTGCAAGCTTATGCCTAGCACAAGTTTAATATGATTGGGTACTCTAACCATGGCTGACTCGCGTGATGATTCATAGACGTTTAAGGTACTTGGATAGACTTGTGGTCATGGTCAGTTGCACATGCCAACTTTGTCAGGGCAAAGCGCACAATAGCCACGCCAAGCCACCAATTGTTTTCCTTGTTTATATCTGCAAGGTCATGCGTAGTACACGTGTACTGTGATTGGGCACTCTGACTGTGGCTGACTCGTGTCATGATTCGTAGACGTTTAAGGTACTTGGATAGACTTGTGGTCATGGTCAGATGCACATGCCAACTTTGTCAGGGCAAAGCGCACAATAGCCACACCACGCCACCGGTTTGTTTACCTTGTTTATACCTGCAAGGTCATGCATATTAGATGTGCACTGTGATTGGGCACTCTGACCGTGGCTGACTCATGTTACGATGTGTAGAAGTAAAAGTCACTTGCTATACTTTGTGGTCATGGTCAGTGGCACATGCCAACTTTGTCAAGGCATTGCGCACAATAGCCACGCCAAGCCACCAATTTTTTTCCTTGTTTATATCTGCAAGGTCATGCGTAGTACACGTGTACTGTGATTGGGTACTCTGACAGTAGCAGAATAATGTGATGATTCATATAAGTTGAAGTCACTAGGTAAAGTTTGTGGTCATGGTCAGTGGGACATGCCACCTTTGTCAAGGTATCACGCACAATAGCCACACTGAGCCACCGGGTGTTTACCTTATTTATACCTGAGAGGTCATGCATAGTACATGTGCACTGTAATTGGGCACTCTGACCGTGGCTGACTCGTGTTACAATTCGTATAACTGAAAGTCACTTGGTACATTTTGTGGTCATGGTTAGTGGCACATGCCAACTTTGTCAAGGCATTGTGCACAATAGCCACACCAAGCCACCAGTATTCTACCTTTTTTATACCTGCAAGGTAATGCATAGTACATGTACACTGTGATTGAGCGCTCTGACCGTGGCTGACTCGTGCTCCAATTTGTCGAAGTTATAAGTACTTTGTTAGCTTTGTGGTCATGGTCAGTCGCACATGCCAACTTTGGCAAGGCATTGCGCACAATAGCAACACCAAGACACCGGTTTTTTACCTTGTATATACCTGCAAGGTCATGCATAGTACATGTGCACTGTGATTGGGCACTCTGACCGCGGCTAACTCGTGTTACGATGCGTATAAGTTAAATTCACCTGGTCAACTTTGTGGTCATGGTCAGTGGCACATGCCAACTTTGTCAAGACATTGTACACAATAGCCACAGCGAGCCACCAATATTCTACCTTGCTTATACCTGCAAAGTCATGCATAGTACATGTGCACTGTGATTGGGCACTCTGACGGTGGCTGACTTGTGCCACAATTTGTAGGAGTTAAAGTCACTTGGATAAATTTATGGTCATGATCAGTGGCACATGTCAACTTTTTCAAGGCATTGTGCACGATAGCCGCACTGAGCCACCAGTGTTGTACCTTGCTTATACCTGCAAGCTTATGCCTAGCACACGTGCACTGTGATTGGACACTCTGATCGTGGCTGACTCGTGTTATGATTCGTAGAAGTTAAAGTCACTTGGTAACCTTTGTGGTCATGGTCAGTGGCACATGACAGCTTTGTCAAAGCATTGCGCACAATAGCCACACCAAGACACCGGTTTTTTACCTTGTTTATACCTGCAAGGTCATGCATAGTACATGTGTACTATGACTGGGCACTTTGACAGTGGCTGACTCATGTGATGATTCATAGAAGTTAAAGTCACTTGGTGAACTTTGTGGTCATGGTCAGTTGTACAGGTAAACTTTGTCAAGGCATTGCGCACAATAGCCACACCAAGCCACCGGGTTCTTACCTTGTTCATACCAGCAAGGGCATACGTAGTACATGTGCACTGTGATCGGGCCTTCTGACTGTGGCTGACTCGTGTTACAATTCGTAGAAGTTAAAGTCACGTGGATAAGTTTGTGGTCATAGTCAGTGGCACACGCCAACTTTGTCAAGGCATTGCGCACAATAGCCACACTGAGCCACCAGTGTTTTACCGCTTTATACCTGCAAGTTTATGCCTAGCACACGTGCACTGTGATTGGACACTCTGAACGTGGCTGACTCATGTCATGATTCATAGACGTTAAAGGTAATTGGATAAATTTGTGGTCATGGTCAGTTGCACATGCCAACTTTGTCAAGGGATTGCGCACAATAGCCCAGCCAGGCCACCGGTTTTTTGCCTTGTTCATACCAGCAAGGTCATGCATACTACAGGTGTACTGTGATTGGGCATTCTGACCGTGGCTGACTCGTGTTACAAAGCGTAGAAGTTAAAGTCACTTGGTAAACTTTGTGGTCATGGTCAGTGGCACAGGCCAGCTTTGTCAAGGCATTGCGCACAATTGCCACACTGCGCCACCAGTGTTTTACCTTGTTTACACCTACAAGTTTAAGCCTAGCACACGTGCACTTTGATTGGACACCAGAGTGTCAATGCGCCGGATAGCAACGGTCTAGAAAACGGGTCCCGACATGGGAGACCGCCAACCACGATTGGTATTGCAACCAAGATAACATATCACCCTCGAACGAGGGATCCACACTTTAGGTTCGTTTCGTTTGCAACCTCACGAAGTCCGCATGTTGGTCTTTAGTGTCTACATTTGGTTGGACACTCTGTGAGGAGTCTCAAAGGCAAGAACTGTAAATGGATGCATGCAAGGTACAGGTTTTTATACTTGTAGAGCTTTGCTATAGCTTCTGCTTGTAGTGGCTCCACTGGAGCCAACCTCAACCTACAATCCTACTTGGCGCGTCCTTAGACCGCCAAGTGTCATCCTCAAGCCAGGCTTTTAGTAAGCTTCATATAAACTTCCTGTCCAGGTTTTGGCCACAAAGAAAAATGTGGCCGTCGCGGGGTTTGAACCCGCGGTCTCTTGTTTGAGACTCTGGTGCCTATTCAACCATGCCAAAAAAGTATGGTTCCTACGATGAGCCACAGGGGACATACCCATTATGGACAGTGCATTCCTGGCCCATCTCAGAATAGACCAAGGGGACATACTCCACAGAGCTGTGCATGCCTTGTCTGTATGTGTAGCTAGCCAGCTAGGCAGTGGACAATGTGCATACTATTTCAACAAATCTATCCCTTGCACCTCTGTCCATCTGGCGCTTACTTGGCTCCATCAATGCCTTGGGGCTCACCCTTCCTCTGCCGCACTCCTCATGCCGAATCCACGAATGCCTGCATAGTGCAAGTCGCTATCCAGCGGCTTGGTCATGCAGTCAGCAAGCATGCTCTTTGTTCCGCAGTGCTACAAGTCTACCACGTTCTTCATGACCAGGTCACGTGAGAAGTGGCAACGTATGTCGATGTGCTTCGTTTGCCGGGAGATGATATCGTCTTCAGCCATTGAGATGGCACTCATGTTGTCCACATGTACAACCGTGGCATCCTTCTGTGGTACTGTCATTTTGCCAAGGAGGCTGCGCAGCCATTGAGTCTCTTTGCAAAACTCAGACAAAGCAACATACACTGCCTCAGCCGCGGATACAGAAACACAATCCTGCTTCCTGCTGGCCCATGAGATGGCAGCGCCATTCAAGATGTACACGAATCCAGAGGTGGATTTCCTGTCGTCGAGGTTTCCTCCCCAGTCGACATCGGTGTAGCACTTTAGGCGAAGGGGTTCCATTCCTTCTTGGCCTCCAAGGATGAGGCCCATGTGACGTGTCTTTTGCATGTAGCGCAAGATGCGCTTGACTGCCTGCCAATGTTGTGGCCCAGGATTGGCCACGAATCTGCTCACTTGTCCCACAGCATAGCAGATGTCGGGACGAGTCCCTACCATGGCGTACATGATGCTACCCATGGCGGACTGGTAGGGGATGTCTTGCATCTCCCTTTGTTCTGCTTCGTTGCTTGGCGACATGGAGGCCTTCAGCTTNCCTTCTTGGCCTCCAAGGATGAGGCCCATGTGACGTGTCTTTTGCAGGTAGCGCAAGATGCGCTTGACTGCCTGCCAATGTTGTGGCCCAGGATTGGCCACGAATCTGCTCACTTGTCCCACAGCATAGCAGATGTCGGGACGAGTCCCTACCATGGCGTACATGATGCTACCCATGGCGGACTGGTAGGGGATGTCTTGCATCTCCCTTTGTTCTGCTTCATTGCTTGGCGACATGGAGGCCTTCAGCTTCGTATCGGTCGTCATTGGGGTGCTGACAGGTTTGCATTCTTCCATGTGGTAGCGCTTCAGTACCTCACCAATGTATTTGGTTTGATTGAGTTTGATGGTGCCGGCAACTGGGTTGCGGTAGATGGCGATCCCGAGGTAGTACTCGAGAGGACCCATGTCCTTCATCCTGAACCTTTTGCTGAGGTCAGACTTCAGCTCATCCAGCAGCTCGACCGAAGACGAGCAGATGATCAGATCATCCACGTACAGCGCAACCAGCATTAGCACTCTCCCATCATCGCGCACATACACGCTCGGATCACTTTGGCAATGCGCGAAGGAGAGACCGGTCATGAAACCGTCCATCTCTTTGTACCACATCCTTGGAGCCTGTTTCAGCCCGTAGAGCGCTTTCACCAACTTGCACACCTTGCCCTCAGGCGCTTCGACCCCTTCGGGCACCTCCATCAGCACTTCCTTGTCAAGCTTCCCATAAAGGAAAGCTGTACTGACGTCCATCTGGTGTATCTCCAGGTTCTTTGCAGCTGCAATGCCAAGGAGAGAGCGGATGGAGGCAAAGGTCACGACGGGTGCGAACGTCTCATCGTACTGAGAGCCCGGGCGTTGAGAGAACCCCTTAGCCACTACCCTTGCATTGAACTTGTCAATGCTGCCGTCTTGCTTCTTCTTCACTCGGAGGACCCACTTGGATCCCACCACGTGGGCCTTGTCGGGTCTATCCACCAGCACCCACGTGCCGTTCTCGGCAATGGACGCGAGCTCGCTGTCCACTGCCTCCTTCCACTTCACCGCATCTGGGCCATTCATCGCCTCCGCCACTGTGGATGGCTCTCCCTGAGCCATACACGAGCAGCTTAGGCCGGTCCAATCATCCTCATACCGCAAAGGTGCTTTCTTTGGTCGCAAACAGCGCCGGGGTAGTGGTACGGCTTCTTGCTTTGGTGCTAGTGCTTCCACAGGTGGTGGTTTGTCGTCGTCGTTGTCATCAGAAGAGTCGTCAGACTCCAAGTCAGACTTGGAAGCCTTGGATGCCTCGGAATCCGTGTCCATGTCAGATGCTGCATCATCCTCTGCAACATCTCTCCCATTCCTACAACCTGCTCGCAAAGCGAGCCAGTTGTCGGGCGCTTGGTCTCCGGACTCAAGCAACACTATCCACTCTCTCGCTTTGGGAGCAAGGATCGGGTCCAGCAGCTCTCCCTTTCCAAGGGTGCGTTTGTCAAACACGACGTCGCGGCTCCTCACGAGCTTGCCTGCTGCCTGGTCCCAAAGCCGATAGGCTTTGTGTGACCTGTCGTACCCAACCATGATGCACTTCCTCAAACGTGCGTCAAGCTTGCCTCCACCTTCTCCTGACTGGATCTTCACCCATGCAGTTAACCCAAACACCTTCAGATGGGATGCGTTGGGTTTCTTTCCCGACCATGCTTCTTGTGGGGTCTTCAGCTGCTTGTCCTGCTCCTTTCCACGCTTCCGCAAGGCGGTCGCTGGTGTGAGGTTCAAGAGGTAGCAGGCCGTTGTTGCTGTTTCAGCCCAAAAGTGAGGTGGGAGCTTGGCGTCGAAGAGCATGTTTCGCACCATGCCGAGCAGGGTCTGGTTCATCCTTTCGGCCACGCCGTTGCTTTGGGGATTGTATGGGGTGGTCTGATTGTGTCGGATGCCATGATGCTTGAGCCAAGGCTTGCATGCCTCGTACTCACCCCCGTCGTCACTTCGAAGCGTCTTCACCTTCTTGGACGTTTGCCGCTCCACCATGGCGACGAACTCGAGGAGCTTCTCCTTGACCTCTCCCTTTGTTTTGAGGAAGTAGATCTACAACTTACGGCTGTGGTCATCAATGAAGGTCAGGAAGTACTTGCTTCCTCCGTTAGACGGTGTGCGGAAGGGTCCACACACGTCACTGTGTATCAGCTTCAAGCCGTGCTCCGCTCTTTGACCTCCTCTCCCAAACGGCTTCTTCTTTGCCTTTGCTTGGAGGCATGGTTCACACTATGCACACCCTTTGCCATGCTCCATGGTGCACCCTTCCATTTCGCGAGCTACCTCTTGCTCTTGCATCTTCTGCAGCGTGCTGTTGGCCACATGGCCGAATCGCCAGTGCCACAGCTCAGCGTCAGTGTCCTTGGTTGATGTGGCGGCCACAGCGGTCGCCGGCGGTGCATCCTTTGGCTCCGGTGCCACTGTCTTGGTGGCACATGCGAGTCCCTATTCCAACGCCTTGGTGACTTTGGTTTGAAGCACGTAGAGACCGTCGACTCTTGGAACTTGAAGCATGAGGTCGTCTTTGGTGTACAAAATATGGATGTCCTTGTTTTTTAGGGCCACCGCTTCCTTGTTGGTGAACACCACTGTCATGTTGTTGTCGGTGATTTGTGACACGGACAACAGGTAGGCTGCAAAGGAGGGCATGTACACCACCTTTTGAAGGTTGACCGCCTTCTCCGCACCGTTCACGTTGAACGTGATCACCTTGTCCCCTTCGCCCATGGCTTGGACGACGCCACCGTTTGCACACTTGATGCGCATGACAGATTCGGCCATGGAGACAAATCCACCCTTCTCTTTTGATGAGTGGTGGTTGGTGCCCGAGTCAAGGGCGAATGCCCTGGGCCTAAGGATCGCTGCGCCCTTCATGGGCAGCCCCCTAGCCATCATGCTGGTGGGCTCCTTCTTCTCCTTTCCACCTTTGTTCCCACCTATTGAAATAGTATGCACCTTGTCCACTGCCTAGCTGGCTAGCTACACATACAGACAAGGCATGCACTGCTCTGTGGAGTACATCCCCTTGGTCTGTTCTGACATGGGCCAGGAATGCACTACCCATAATGGGTATGTCCCCAGTGGCTCATCATATGAACCATACCTTTTTGGCATGGTTGAATAGGCATCGTAGTCTCAAACAAGAGATCGCGGGTTCAAACCCCGCGACGGCCACATTTTGTTGTGGCCAAAACCTGGACAGGAAGCTTCTATGAAGCTTACTAAAAGCCTGGCTTGAGGATGACACTTGGCGGTCTAAGGACGCGCCAAGTAGGATTGTAGGTTGTGGTTGGCTCCAGTGGAGCCACTACAAGCAGAAGCTTTAGCAAAGCTCTACAAGTATAAAGGCCTGTACCTTGCATGCATCCATTTGTAGTTCTTGCCTTTGAGACTCCTCACAGAGTGTCCAACCAAAGGTAGACACTAAAGACCAACATGCGGACTTCGTGAGGTTGCAAACCAAACGAACCTACAGTGTGGATCCCTCGTTCAAGGGTGATATGTTATCTTGGTTGCAATACCAAGAGCGGTTGACGGCCTCCCATGTCGGGACCCGTTTTCTAGACCGTTGCTATCTGGCGCATTGACAAAGGGTTATGGGCCCACACTTCTGGTTCTAAGGCACGCTTCCAAGACCGACTAGCGCGTGGTATTGCAGGGCGCACAGGTACAACAGGGACACGACCATCGGACGGCTCCATCTGCTCCATCGGCTCCATCGGCTTCTTCAGGTAGGGTGCGNGCAACGGAACCAACTGCACCTTTGACAACGGTCGCAGTCAGCAGCCTCATCAGCCTCATCGGCCTCAACGAAGCAGAGTAGCAGCGAAGCAGAGAAGACGAGCAACCGCCAAAAATGGCGGATCCGACTCCAGCCCGCCTTGAGGCGGGTATGTCCAAATTCACGGGGACAGGTTTTCCCTTGTGGAAATGGCAATTTGAGATTGTCATGAACTTGCGTGGCTACCTCGACATCTTAAAAGGGATTGAGACAGCACTCGCCGATGCGACCGTGACGACGCACGCGGCTGACCTTGCAACATGGACGATGAAGAACAACATGGCTCTCGCCATTCTTGTGATGTCCATCAACGAAACCCAACACTCCCACATCACAGGATGCACATTGGCTGCCGAGGCCTACGCAAAGCTCTCACGCGTTCATCAATCGAACGCCCTAGCAAACCGACTCTTCATCTTCCAACGGTTGATATCGATGAGGGTGAGTGAAGGAGAATCGATACCCGCAATTTTGCAATCATTCGACAACGTGATGCAAGAGGTCCAGTAAATGGAATGGAAGCTCGACTCCAACATGCGTGCCATGATCCTTCTAATGGCGCTGCCGGAAAGCTGGGGGTCCTTGATCACCGTATTTGTTGGTTGGAAGGAGGCAGATCTGACGTATGAAGCTGTCGCCGAACACGTCCGTAACGAGTCCATGCGACGCAGTGGTAGTGAGGCAAACATCTCAGCCTATGCCTCTCGCTTCGGTGGACAAAGTGCAAGCTCTCGCTCGAGTCAAGGCAACAGCGGAAGCGGTGGTGGTGGAGGGAAAGGCAACGGTGGCGGGAAGAGTTCCAAGAAGTCCGGCAACTGTCACAACTATGGCAAGGCTGGGCACTGGGCTAGGGACTGCAATAGTCCCAAGAAAGAAGGCGGGAACAAAGGTGGAAAGGATAAGAAGGAGCTCACCAACATGATGGCTAGGGGGCTCCCCATGAAGGGCGCAGCGATCCTTAGGCCCGGGGCATTCGCCCTTGACTCAGGTACCAACCACCACTCTTCAAAAGAGAAGGGTGGATTTGTCTCCATGGCCGAATCTGTCATGCGCATCAAGTGTGCAAACGGTGGCATCGTCCAAGCCATGGGCGAAGGGGACAAGGTGATCTTGTTCAACGTGAATGGTGTGCAGAAGGCGGTCAACCTTCAAAAGGTGGTGTACATGCCCTCTTTCGCAGCCAACCGGTTGTCCGTGTCACAAATCACCGACAACAACATGACAGTGGTGGTCACCAACAAGGAAGCGGTGGCCCTAAAAACGAGGACATCCAGATGTTGTGCACCAAAGACGACCTCATGCTTCAAGTTCCAAGAGTCGACAGCCTCTACGTGCTTCAAACCAAAGTCACCAAGGTGTTGGATGAGGGACTCGCATGTGCCACCAAGACAGTGGTACCGGAGCCAAAGGATGCACCGCCGGCGACCGCTGCGGCCGCCACATCAACCAAGGACACTGACGCTGAGCTGTGGCACCGGCGATTTGGCCATGTGGCCAACAGCACGCTGCAAAAGATGGAGGAGCAAGAGGTAGTCCGCGGAATGGAAGGGTGCACCATGAAGCATGGCGAAGGGTTTGCATAGTGTGAACCATGCCTCCAAGCGAGGGCAAAGAAGAAGCCGTTTGAGAGAGGAGGTCAAAGAGCGGAGCACGTCTTGGAGCTGATACACAGTGACGTATGTGGACCCTTCCGCACTCCGTCTAACGGAGGAAGCAAATACTTCCTGGCCTTCATTGATGACCACAGCCACAAGTTGTGGATCTACTTCCTCAAAACAAAGGAAGAGGTCAAGGAGAAACTCCTCGAGTTTGTCGCCATGGTGGAGCGGCAAACGTCCAAGAAGGTGAAGACGCTTCGAAGTGACAACGGGGGTGAGTGCGAGGCATGCAAGCCTTGGCTCAAGCATCATGGCATCCGCCACGAGCAGACCACTCCATACAGTCCCCAAAGCAACGGCGTGGCCGGGAGGATGAACCAGACCCTGCTCGGCATGGTGCGAAGCATGCTCTTTGACGCCAAGCTCCCACCTCGCTTTTGGGCTGAAGCAGCAACAACGGCCTGCTACCTCTTGAGCCTCACACCAGCGACCGCCTTGCGGAAGCGTGGAAAGGAGCAGGACAAGCAGCTGAAGACCCCACAAGAAGCATGGTCGGGAAAGAAGCCCAGCACATCCCATCTGAAGGTGTTTGGGTCAACTGCATGGGTGAAGATCCAGTCGGGAGAAGGTAGAGGCAAGCTTGACGCACGTTCAAGGAAGTGCGTCATGGTTGGGTACGACACGTCACACAAAGCCTATCGGCTTTGGGACCAGGCAGCAGGCAAGCTCGTGAGGAGCCGCGACGTCGTGTTTGACGAACGCACCCTTGGAAAGGGAGAGCTGCTGGACCCGATCCTCGCTCCGAAAGCGGGAGAGTGGATAGTGTTGCTTGAGTCCGGAGACCAAGCGCCCGACAACTGGCTTTTTTTGCCAGCAGGTGGTAGGAATGGGAGAGATGTTGCGGAGGATGATGCAGCATCTGACATGGACGCAGATACAAAGGCGTCCAGGGCTTCCGAATCTGACTTGGAGTCTGACGACTCTTCTGACAACGATGGCGACGACGACGACGACAAACCACCACCTGTGGAAGCACCAGCACCAAAGCAAGAAGCCGCACCACTACCCTGGCGTAGTTTGCGACGAAAGAAATCACCTTTGCAGTATGATGATGATTGGACCGGCCTTAGCTGGTCGTGCATGGCTCAGGGAGAGCCATCCATAGTGGCGGAGGCGATGAATGGCCCAGATGCGGCCAAGTGGAAGGAGGCAGTGGACAGCGAGCTCGCGTCCATTGCCGAGAACGGCACGTGGGTGCTGGTGGATAGACCCGACAAGGCCCACGTGGTGGGATCCAAGTGGGTCCTCCGAGTGAAGAAGAAGCAAGACGGCAGCATCGACAAGTTCAAGACAAGGGTAGTGGCAAAAGGATTCTCTCAACGCCCGGGCTCCGAGTACGATGAGACGTTTGCGCCCGTCGTGACCTTTGCCTCCATCCGCTCTCTCTTTGGAATTGCAGCCGCAAAGAACCTGGAGATACACCAGATGGACGTCAGTACAGCTTTCCTTTATGGGAAGATTGACAAGGAAGTGCTGATGGAGGTCCCCGAAGGGGTCGAAGCTCCGGAGGGCAAGGTGTGCAAGTTGGTGAACATGCTCTACGTGCTGAAACAGGCCCCGAGGATGTGGTACAAAGAGATGGATGGTTTCATGACCGGCCTCTCCTTCGCGCATTGCCAGAATGATCCGAGCATGTACGTGCGCGATGCTGGGAGAGGGCTGATGCTGGTTGCGCTGTACGTGGATGATCTGATCATCTGCTCGTCTTCGGTCGAGCTGCTGAATGAGCTGAAGTATGACCTTAGCAAAAGGTTCAAGATGAAGGACATGGGTCCTCTCGAGTACTACCTCGGGATTTCCATCCACCGCAACCGAGTAGCAGGCACCATCGCACTCATCCAAACCAAATACATCGGTGAGGTACGGAAGCGCTACCACATGGAAGACTGCAAACCTTTCAGTACCCCAATGACGACCGATACAAAGCTGAAGGCCTCCATGTCGCCAAGCAACGAAGCAGAACAAAGGGAGATGCAAGACATCCCCTACCAGTCCGCCGTGGGTAGCATCATGTACGCCATGGTAGGAACTCGTCCGGACATCTGCTATGCTGTGGAACAAGTGAGCAGATTTGTGGCTAACCCTGGGCCACAACACTGGCAAGCAGTCAAGCGCATCTTGCGCTACCTGCAGAAGACACGTCACATGGGCCTCATCCTTGGAGGCCAAGAAGGAACAGACCCCCTTCGCCTGAAGTGCTACACCGACGCTGACTGGGGAGGAAATCTCGACGACTGGAAATCCACCTCTGGATACATGTGCATCTTGAATGGCGCTGCCATCTCATGGGCCAGCAGGAAGCAGGATTGTGTTTCCGTGTCCACGGCTGAGGCTGAGTACGTTGCTCTGTCTGGGGTATGCAGGGAGATGCAATGGCTGCGCAGCCTGCTTGGTGAAATGACAGTGCCACAAAAGAATGCCACCGTCATACACGTGGACAACATGAGCGCCATCTCAATGGCTGAAGACGAGATCATCTCCAGGCGAACAAAGCACATCGACATACGTTACCACCACTCACGTCACCTGGTCATGAAGAACGTGGTGGACTTGCAGCACTGCGGAACAAAGAGCATGCTTGCTGACTGCATGACCAAGCCGCTGGAGAGCGACTTGCACTATGCAGGCATTCGTGGTTTTGGCATGAGGAGTGCGGCAGAGGAAGGGTGAGCCCTAAGACATTGATGGAGCCCAGTAAGCGCCAGATGGACAGAGGTGCAAGGGAGAGATTTGTTGAAATAGTATGCACCTTGTCCACTGCCTAGCTGGCTAGCTAAACATACAGACAAGGCATGCACTGCTATGTGGAGTACGTCCCCTTGGTCTGTTCTGAGATGGGCCAGGAATGCACTGCCCATAATGGGTATGTCCCCTGTGGCTCATCATAGGAACCATACCTTTTTGGCATGGTTGAATAGGCACCGGAGTCTCAAACAAGAGATCGCGGGTTCAAACCCTGCAACGGCCACATTTTGTTGTGGCCAAAACTTGGACAGGAAGCTTCTATGAAGCTTACTAAAAGCCTGGCTTGAGGATGACACTTGGCGGTCTAAGGACGCGCCAAGTAGGATTGTAGGTTGAGGTTGGCTCCAGTGGAGCCACTACAAGCAGAAGCTTTAGCAAAGCTCTGCAAGTATAAAAGCCTGTACCTTGCATGCATCCATTTACAGGTCTTGCCTTTGAGACTCCTCACAGAGTGTCCAACCAAAGGTGGACACTAAAGACCAACATGCGGACTTCGTGAGGTTGCAAACCAAACGAACCTAAAGTGTGGATCCATCGTTCGAGGGTGATATGTTATCTTGGTTGCAATACCAAGAGCGGTTGGCGGACACCCATGTCGGGACCCGTTTTCTAGACCGTTGCTATCCGGCGCATTGACACCACCTTCTTTCTTGGGTCTACGGCAGTCCCTAGCCCAGTGCCCAGCCTTGCCACAGTTGTGACAGTTGCCGGGCTTCTTGGAACTCTTCCCGCCACCGTTGCCTTTCCCTCCACCACCAGCGCTTCCGCTGTTGCCTTGACTGGAGCGAGAACTTGCACTTTGTCCACCGAAGCGAGAGGCATAGGCTGAGATGTTTGCCTCATTGCCACTGCGTTGCATGGACTTGTTGCGGACGTGTTCGGCGACAGCCTCGTACGTCAGATCTGCCTCATTCCAACCACAAAATACGGTAATCAAGGACCCCCGGCTTTCCGGCAGCGCCATTAGAAGGATCATGGCACGCATGTTGGAGTCGAGCTTCCATTCCATTTGCTGGACCTATTGCATCACGTTGTCGAATGACTGCAAAAATGTGGGTATCGATTCTCCTTCGCTCACCCTCATCAACAACAACCGTTGGAAGATGAAGAGTCGGTTTGCTAGGGCGTTGGATTGATGCACGCGTGAGAACTTTGCGTAGGCCTCAGCAGCCAACGTGCATCATGTGATGTGGGAGTGTTGAGTCTCGTTGATGGACGTCACAAGAATGGCAAGAGCCATGTTGTTCTTCATCGTCCATGATGCAATGTCAGCCGCATACGTCGTCACGGTCGCATCGGCGGGTGCTGTCTCGATCCCTTTTAAGATGTCGAGGTAGCCACGCACGTTCACGACAATCTCGAATTGCCATTTCCACAAGGGAAAACCTGTCCCCGTGAATTTGGACATACCCGCCTCAAGGCGGGCTGGAGTCGGATCCGCCATTTTTGGCGGTTGCTCGTCTTCACTGCTTCGCTGCTACTCTGCTTCGTTGGGGCCGATGAGGCTGATGAGGCTGCTGATTCCGACCGTTGTCAAAGGTGCAGTTGGTTCCGTTGCATACCCCTCCAGCCGATGATCGCCTAAGGCGATGGTGCTGTCGTGAGGGAACGGACTCGGGGTCGTACCACCTAAAAAGGGGAAGAGCTTAATCCCGTTGGACCTCGAGGGTCTTGTCCAACATGGACAGAGCTGATCCTCGTCGCCTAGTCTGCCACGTGCGCGCACCCTACCTGAAGAAGCCGATGGAGCCGATAGAGCAGATGGAGCCGTCCGATGGTCGTGTCCCTGTTGTACCTGTGCGCCCTGCAAGACCACACGCTAGTCGGTCTTGGAAGCGTGCCTTAGAACCAGAAGTGTGGGCCCATAACCCTTTGTCAATGCGCCGGATAGCAACGGTCTAGAAAACGGGTCCCGACATGGGAGGCCGCCAACCGCTCTTGGTATTGCAACCAAGATAACATATCACCATTGAACGATGGATCCACACTTTAGGTTTGTTTGGTTTGCAACCTCACGAAGTCCGCATGTTGGTCTTTAGTGTCTACCTTTGGTTGGACACTCTGTGAGGAGTCTCAAAGGCAAGAACTGTAAATGGATGCATGCAAGGTACAGGCTTTTATACTTGTAGAGCTTTGCTAAAGCTTCTGCTTGTAGTGGCTCAACTGGAGCCAACCTCAACCTACAATCCTACTTGGCGCGTCCTTAGACCGCCAAGTGTAATCCTCAAGCCAGGCTTTTAGTAAGCTTCATAGAAGCTTCATGTCCAAGTTTTGGCCACAAAGAAAAATCTGGCTGTCGCGGGCTTTGAACCCGCGATCTCTTGTTTGAGACTCCAGTGCCTATTCAACCATGCCAAAAAGGTATGGTTCCTATGATGAGCCACAGGAGACATACCCATTATGGGCAGTGCATTCCTGGCCCATCTCAGAACAGACCAAGGGGACATACTCCACAGAGCAGTGCATGCCTTGTCTGTATGTGTAGCTAGCCAGCTAGGCAGTGGACAAGGTGCATACTATTTCAACACAGAGCCACCAGTATTGTACCCTGTTTGTACCTGCAAGATCATGCCTAGTACATCTGCACTGTGATTGGACACTCTGAATTTGGCTGACTCGTGTTGTGATTCATAGAAGTTAAAGTCACTTGGATACATTTGTAGTCATGGTCAATGGCACATGCCAACTTTGTCAAGGCATTCGCACAATAGCCACACCGAGAAATCAGTATTCTACCTTATTTGTACCTACAAGGTCATGCCCAGTATATCTCCATTGTGATTTGACACTCTGACCGCGGCTGACTCGAGTTATGATTCATAGCCGTTTAAGGTACTTGGTAAATATAGTGGTCATGGTCAGTGGCACATGCCAACTTTGTCAAGGCATTGCGCACAATAGCCACACCGAGCCACCAGTATTCCACCTTGTTTGAACTTGCAAGATCATACATAGTACATCTGCTCTGTGATTCGTCACTCTGATCATGGCTGACTCGTGTTATGATCAAAGGAAGTAAAAGTCACTTGGATCCATTTGTGGTCATGGTCTGTGGCACATGCGAACGTTTTTAAGGCATTGCGCACAATAGCCACACCGAACCATCAGGTTTCTACCTTGTTTATACCTGCAAGGTCATGCCGAGTATATTTGCACCGTGATTGGACACTATGACTGTGGCTAACGCGTGTTATGGTTCATATCCGTTTAAGGTACTTGGTAAACTTTGTGGTCATGGTCAGTGGCACATGCCAACTTTGTCAAGGCATTGCGTACAATAGCCGTGCCAAGACATCGGGTTTTTTACCCTGTTTATACCTGCAAGGTCATGCATATTAGATGTGCACTGTGATTGGTTACTCTATCCGTAGCTGACTTGTGTTACTATTCGTAGAAGTTAAATTCCCTTGGTAAACATTTGTGGTCACGGTCAGGGGCGCATGCCAACTTTGTCAAGGCATTGTGCACAATAGTCGCACCGAGCCAGCTGTGTTCTATCTTGTTTGCACATGCAAGATGATACCTAGTACATCTGCTCTGTGATTGGACACTCTGACCGTGGCTGACTCGTGTTATAATTCATGGTCGTTTAAGTTACTTGGTAAACTTTGTGGTCATGGTCAGTGGCTCATGCCAACTTTGTCAAGGCATTGCGCACAATAGCCACATCGAGCCACCAGTATTCTACCTTGTTTGCACCTGCAAGATCATGCCTAGTATATATGCACTGAGATTGGGTACTCTGACCGTGGCTGACCCATGTTACGACTCGTAGAAGTTCAAGTGACTTGGTAATCTTTGTGGTCATGGTCAGTGGCACATGCCAACTTTATCAAGGCATTGCGCACAATATCTTTGCCAAGCCACTGGTTTTTCACCTTGTTTATACCTGCAAGGTCATACCTAGCACATCTGAACTATGATTGGACATTCTGACTGTGGCTGACTCGTGTCATGATTCATAGTGGTTTATGGTACTTGGTATACTTTATGGTCATGGTCAGTGGCACATGCAAACTTTGTCAAGGCATTGCGCACAGTAGCCACACCGAGCCACCAGTATTGTACCTTGTTTGTACCTGCAAGATCATGCCTAGCACATCTGCACTCTGATTGGTCACTCTGACCGTGGCTGACTCGTGTTATGATTCAAAGAAGCTAAAGTCACTTGGATACATATGTGGTCATGGTCAGTGGCACATGCCAACTTTGTCAAGGCATTGCGCACAATAGCCACACCGAGCCACCAGTATTCTACCCTGTTTGAACCCGCAAGACCATGCCTAGTACATCTTCACTGTGATTGGACACTCTGACCGTGGCTGACTCGTGTTGTGATTCATAGCCATTTAATGTACTGAGTAAACTTTGTGGTCATCGTCAGTGGCACATGCCAACTTTTTCAAGGCATTGCGCACAATAGCCACACCGAGCCACCAGTATTGTACCTTGTTTGAACTTGCAAGATCATGCCTAGTACATCTGCACTGTGATTGGTCTCTCTGACTGTGGCTGACTCGTGTTATAATCAAAGGAAGTAAAAGTCACTTGGATACATTTTTGGTCATGGTCAGTGGCACATGCCAACTTTGTCAAGGCATTGCGCACAATAACCACACCGAGCCACCAGTATTCTACCTTGCTTATACCTGCAAGGTCATGCCCGGTATATCTGTACTGTAAATGGACACTATGACTGAGGCTGACTCGTGTTATGATTCATAGCCGTTTAAGGTACTTGGTAAAGTTTGTGGTCATGGTTAGTGGCACATGCCAACATTGTCAAGGCATTGCACACAATAGCCGTGCAAAGACACCGGTTTTTTACCCTGTTCATACCTGCAAGGTCATGCATATTAGATGTGCGCAGTGATTGGGCTCTCTGATAGTCAGAGTGCCCAATCACAGTTCAGATATACTAGGCATGACCTTGGAGGTATAAACAAGGTAGAAAATGGGTGGCTTGGAATGGCTATTGTGCGCAATGCCTTGACAAAGTTGGCACGTGCCACTGACCATGACCACAAAGTTTAACAAGTACCTTAAACGGATATGAATCATAACACGAGTCAGCCACGGTCAGAGTGTCCAATCACAGTGCAGATATACGGGGCATGACCTTGCAGGTATAAACCAGGGAGAATACTGGTGGTTCGGTGTGGCTATTGTGCACAATGCCTTGACAAAGTTGGCATGTACCACTGACCATGACCACAAATGTATCCAAGCGAATTATACTTCTATTGATCATAACACATGTCAGCCACGGTCAGAGTTTCCAATCGCAGTGCAGATGTACTAGGCATGATCTTGCAGGTGCAAACAAGCTAGAATACTGGTGGCTCGGTGTGGCTATTGTGCGCAATGCCTTGACGAAGTTGGCATGTGCCACTAACCATGACCACAATGTTTACCAAGTGACTTAAACGGCTATGAATCATAACACGAGTGAGCCACGGTCAGAGTGTCCAATCACACTGCACATGTACTAGGCATGATCTTGCAGGTGCAAACCAGGCAAAAACCCGGCGGCTTGGCACGACTATTGTGCGCAATGCCTTGACAAAGTTGGCATGTCCAACTGACCATGACCACGGAGCTTACCAAGTACCTTCAACGGCTATGAATCATAACACAATTCAGCCACGGTCAGAGTGTCCAATCACAGTGCAGATATACTGGGCATGACCTTACAGGTATAAACAATGTAGAATACTGGTGGCTCGGTGTGGCTATTGTGCGCAATGCCTTGACAAAGTTGGCATGTCCAACTGACCATGACCACGGAGCTTACCAAGTACCTTCAACGGCTATGAATCATAACACAATTCAGCCACGGTCAGAGTGTCCAATCACAGTGCAGATATACTGGGCATGACCTTACAGGTATAAACAATGTAGAATACTGGTGGCTCGGTGTGGCTATTGTATGCAATGCCTTGGCAAAGTAGGCATGTGCCACTGACCATGACCACAAATGTATCTAAGGGACTTTTACTTCTATTGATGATAACACGAGTCAGCCACGTTCAGAGTGTCCAATCACAGTGCAGATGTGCTTGGCATGATCTTGCACGCTCAAAGGAGTGTAAAAATCCGGTGGCTTGGTATGGCTATCGTGGGCAATGCCTTGACAAAGTTGGCATGTGCCACTACCCATGACCACAAATGTATCCAAGTGAGTTTTACTTCTATTGATCATAACACGAGTCAGCCACGGTCAAAGTGTACAATCACAGTGCATATGTACTAGGCATGACCTTGCAGGTATAAAAAAGATAGAATACTGGTGACCCGGTGTGGCTTTTGTGCGCAATGCCTTGAAAACGTTGGCATGTGCCATTGACCATGACCAAACAGTTTACCAAGTACCTGAAACGGCTATGAATTATAACATGAGTCAGCCACGGTCAGAGTGTCCAGTCACAGTGCATATATACTAGGCATGACCTTGGAGATACAAACAAGGTAGAATACTGGTAGCTCCTTGAGGCTATTGTGCGCAATGCCTTGACAAAGTTGTCATGTGCCACTGACCATGACGACAAATGTATCAAAGTGACGTTTACTTATATTGATCATAACACGAGTCAGCCACGGTCAGAGTGCCCAATCACAGTGCACATGCAATATGCACGACCTTGCAGGTATAAACAAGGTGAAAAAATGGTGGCTTGGCACGACTTTGTGCACAATGCTTTGACAATGTTGGCATGTGCCACTGACCATGACACATAAGGAGCTGATCTTTGCACACTGTCTCTCCCGATTCCGGCCGAAGGCGAAAAGGGGTATAACAGTGTTAATGGTATGGTGAGTATGGACTCACTGATTTTGTGTGACGAGTGTGAAATGTACCTGCAGATCTGTCTATAATCCAAAATGCGGCTCTCTAAGGAGGGAGCTGTCGAATCATCCACCGGACGGAAGTCACCGCAGGCCATCCGTCACCGCAACCCCAACGATTTCCTTGATCACGGTGGTGTCCCCCTGCCAACCTACGAGGCGTGAAGACAGAGTGACCGTGCTGGTGAATCATTTAGCTGTACCATTAGCAACGCAAGGATGAGTCCCAATGCACTCCACGTCTCCAAAAAAGAAAGGATGAGGCGAACCGCCACCGCGCGTCATTACGAGAGAAGCTCAAAAGATCCTCCAGGGCTGGACCCTAGATTTGAGTGGGATCCGGTGGATGATCAGTCCCCGCAGTTGTACAACAAAGGAGATGAGACGGACCCCAACAAAGAAGAAGAATTTCACCTGCGACGGCTTGAGGAACTCCCTGAATGGAAGGCTATCCGACAGGCACGGTTGGCCAATCCCTTCCAGGAGGACCTAGAGGAAGACGACACACGCCACCCAGACGGGCAGCGCAACTCCATGCAGGTGGAAGACTACATATCAGACGAAGAGCATGAGCTTGAGGCGGATGAAGGGCCCGTCTTGTTCCATAAAGTCACGACGCCAGATGGAAGGACCGTTTACAAGGCAGTGGACATGACGCCAACGCAGGACGCACCGCGGCGCCTCGAGGTCTCTACCCGAAGGGCGTCCTTGCCTGCACCTTCTGTCACCTATGACGGGGATTGTACAGACTTGGACGATGCCCAAGAGGACCAAGCAGGGGAAGAAGAAGTTTTGTTGGATCACCCTTTGGTGCAGGCTTTAGACACCCCGCATCAACTTGCCACCTTCTGTCCTCTGGCATTCCCCTCTCGCCCAACAATTCACCCTCGTCGACCGGCCTCGGACAGCGGTGTGTCTCCACCACAAACAGAGAGGAACTTGGAGGCGATGGGAAAACGGCAAAGGGAAACCCGACTGGAAGGCCCATCTATCGTGACTTTACGTTGCACAGATGCTGGGCAACAACCCCAACACCAACAGCAAACGAGTAAGGCATCCTCCCAGGTGGGTAGCAACTACCCACCTGGGAGTTGCTATGAATGTGTAGAATTCACCCATCGGCACCGGGAATGTCCTAATCCCGCTCCAATGCCAGGCGTGCCACCCAGAGGAGGACAATACCAAGGATGCAGACCGGTTGGACGAAGACCTGCCGCTGCAGGGCAAGTTGTTGGTCCCAACATCACCGCCCGTCCCTCTGGTCCGGTGGGCAATGGGCCGGCACAATGGAAGGTGTATGCGCAGCAGAGGGAGACGGAGAGACACCAGTTGCTACTCAGCCAACTACCTCAGATACGCCTACACAGAACGTGAAGCTCAGTCTTCCCCGCTCCAAAAAAACAGACGTCAAAGACTCCCCCGACGGCTGCAAAACGGGAACTGGTCACGGTGGCTCACGTACAACGTGTGGAAGGATGGTCGATTACGGAGATGTATGAGTGCATGCGCCAATACAAGGAGCAATAGGAACGGGCTGAAGGAGACATGCAAACATGTGTCGAAGTGCGCTCGACTCGGTTACCAAGTCAGATCTTGGTGATGCCCCCAAAGCCCCCACCTGAACTGCGCACGCGCCCTCCAAGGGGTCCCAAGCCTCCACGTTGCCAGAGGGTGACCTTTGCGCCTTCAGCATGCGACGAGCCCACGGCAAGTGCCCTGACCTCCTTCCACCGTCCCTTCTAGGAGATATCCTTGGGAGAGTATCTGCAGTATAATCCCACCTCGTAGCGGTTCTGCAGGAGTACGCCAAAAAGCTTCGACCAGCCGGAATTCACCTTAGCTGCACTCGGGTCCCACATGACTGACTCAGCCGGGTAGCCAAAAGAGCTAAACCTGACACGTCGGGGTGGCGGCCCATGCCCCTTGCACCACCACAAACGCAAGCTCCCACCATGAAGTGGCTAGCTGTTATGTGTGGATATGTGGCAAAACGTTTGTAGCAATCATTGTCCTTGGCGCCACCCATACCACGGTGACACTTCAAGTCCTACAAGCAACTGGCTAGCAGCACAAGATTCAACCAACAACTAAGATGGTCACGAATGCATCCGACGACATGGACGCAAGACACGGTGTTGTACGTGGATGACCTTCCCCTGTAGGTGGGCTTCATCCACAAAGTTGTGCGGGTACAGGTCACGGTGGCCCGCACCTACGATATTCTGCTAGGAACAGATTATCTCATCCCCCGACAAGCACGCCTGTTCTATGTGGACGGAGTCATGCAGTTGACGTCATCAGGGTATACCACCTGTACAGCTCTGATTGTGGGCCCAAGGATGTCAATGCCTACGAAGTTCGGTCACCCCATCTCCTTGGAAGAAGCCCGTGCTGAAGACCACGCAGCCAAGAATTCTATCCTGGCATTCCCCAAGCATGATATCCCTCCCGTGATTGTACCACAAGCCGAGGAAGAAGAGATGATGGATTGCACACCCACACCCCAGCAACCATGCCCTGAACGAGCACAAGCTACTCCGACGGATGATCGACCGCAGCTCCCCATGGGACCGATACCCAAACCGTCAGGTGAATCCCCCACATGGCTGTTCCTTCCCACAACAGAACGCCACCTTGTTGACCTCAGCCGGGCCTCGATCACCTCACCTCATCCAGGGCCTCTTCAGGTGTCAAGCCGCCCACTCGTACCGGTGACCGCGCAGCCAACAATCCCAATGATCTTGCCGAGGAGGCGAAGCGTAAAGGGAAAATGCTGGTGTGTGACAACGACACTGCCATCTGTGAAGATGTCAGTTCAGAAGACTCAGACGAAGAACCCATGTGTGACGTCGGCTGGCTGCGCCTCAATGATGAGCCACCTCCACGTTAACCAAAGGCCCTCACTATCTCCCCATGTGGCTCCCGCATTTTCAACTTGCAGGTATATGATTATTGGGATCCAGACCCTGATCTCGGAGCCGGTCTGGTGGGGGATGAAGAACTCCCACCAACCACAGTCCTACATTCCCAACGATGGGACCACATGACCCATAAGCACCTAACAGAGGAGCAGAGATAGGAAGTCAAGGAGCATCTCATATACCATGAAGAAATATGTGCAATCAAGTCAACGGAGATCAGAGCAGTCGACACGGTCCATGTCATTAACACGGGAGACGCCCTGCACATAAGCAGAAGGCTCGATGCCTGCTCTAGGACCACAAGGACATCATCAATGCGTGATGACATCCTGCGTGAGCTCAAGGAACAGGGTGTGATTGTCGAAGTGAAAAGCCCATGGCGCTCCATTCTAGTGATTATGGGGAAATCGGACGGCACAAAACGGTTCTGTGTTGACTTCTGTGACCTTAACAAGGTCACCATTGAAGATGCTTACCCGATGCCACTCATCGTTGACATCCAAGAACGACAGCATAGAAAGAGTTGGTTTGCCAAGCTTGACGTCAAATCTGCCTTTCACACTATTCCTATGGATCAAAACTCTATGCTGAAGACATCCTTCATCACCCCGGACGGGCTATATGCCTTCACCCGTATGCCTTTCAGATTGTGCAATGCCGGTGCTACGTTTCAACGCGCAATGGACCAAGTGCTACGTAACGTTCCCAACACATGTTGTTACGTGGATGACTTCATGGTCGCTGCGTTTAGCTTCCAAGAGCTGATGGCTTGGCTTGATGCCGTGTTTTCGGTCCTATGCTCCGCAAACCTTCGTTTGAAAGCCGCCAAGTGTGTCATTGGGGAGGTTAGCATGGAGTTCTTGGGATTCATCATCAGTGCACAAGGAATATCTACAGACCCAGCTAATATTGCAGCTCTGTGAGTGGAAGCGCCCCATTACATCATCCCATGTCAAGATCGTCCTGGGGTTTGTCAGCTTCTAGCGCAAGTTTGTCCGTGATCATGGTACAATTGTTTGTCATTTGCAATGCCTCACTCACCAAGATGAACCCTTTGAGTGGACGGAGGCCTGCCGGCTCGCATGGGTCGAGATTAAGCATCGCCTTATCACGGCGCCGATGCTGGAATTCCCGAACTTCAATTTGCCGTTCGTCCTAACAACACACTTCTCACAGGAAGGTATTGGGGCTATCCTGTCTCAACGCGGAGACGACGGCATGATGAGGGTGGTCTGCTATGGCAGCTGCGCGCTCAAGGACGCGAAAGCTAAGTATCCTCCTATGAAAGGAGAATGTCTGGCGGTCTTATGAGCCATCCAGTTCTACAGATGTTACGTCAAGAATGGGAAACCCTTCACCATCCTCATAGATCATCAGGCCCTCCAATGGCTGCTTACGATGCAAAACCACGAGGGAATTCTTGGCAAATGGGCCCTACTTCTACAAGGACACAACCTCACGATCAAATATCAACCAGCATTCGCGAACCACAATGCACATGCTCTTAGCCAATTACCACGTGAAGGGTGGGAGGACCCCATCTCCCACGAAATACCATCATATGGAGGTGGACCAACTCCGCACGAGCCCCCTCCTGGTGGAACTGTTCTGATTCAAGGCCAGGCGCGCGTCCTCACCGCTGAGGAGTACCGCTGGACATACCCTCTTGAGGGCTTCCCTCAATACGACGTGAACGTAGGCCACATCAATGTGCGATGAAGAATCGACCTCTTAATGAATGTGCCAGGATGAACGCACAAGGAATACGAGGATTGGCTTCACCGTATGCAACACGACCCTGCCCCAACACCCACGGCGCACACTCCGCCAGTTGTGACGTAGACGCCACCAAGTGCGGTCTGTTCATCAGCGGCGGACGCCATCCGGTAATGTTTCGACCGAACCCACCTCGTGCTGCCTTGGATGGAAGTCCTTACTCATCTGCTGGGGCAAATTACAAAACGTGAGACTTTCTTCGGGGAGATTAACGCCGCGCTGACACCATCCGGGTGGAGAGTGAACTATAGGCTCGAGCTGCCGGGTCACCGTAGGATGAGGGATCATGTCGATGCAACTTGGCGGACCATTCACGACATTCTTGGGTCCTTGCATGGCAACCCATGACCCTGTGCCGCCAACCGTTTCCGGAATACATCTGTATAATGATCTCATGCACTGTCTGGATCACCGGGGTGAAATTTGTCGCTATTGTGGATACGGGGGCGACGAATACCACAGTCGCCCTGCGCGTCATTCGGCGACTTCATTGGTCGAACCTCATTCGAGCCGTCGACCTCTGTTTCGGCACCGCGGGAGGGGAGATCACCCAATCCGAGGGCCAGATTGATTTACTTCCCCTTCAGGCCGGAAATATTCACAGAAGCTTGCCGGTCCAAGTGTGTGAAACGTCCACGTACGATGTCCTCCTCGCGAACGACTGGTTGACGGCATGCGACGTGATAACTTTGCTCGGGGGAAAATGCATGATGTTGCACGACAGTGATGGGCGCCATCATACGTCCCGCTTCAATTTGAAGCAACGAAAGTGCCACATTAGCGAGACGCTCGATTGCTGACGGGGCAGGCCTCCTCCACCAGTCGCTCTGTGCATGTGGGCGATCGATCCACCGGAGCACGCTTTATGAGAATCATTGCTGATGCACCGGCATCGTCCACGGACAGCTGCGACTCTCCGGAGGATCGTGCACCGTATCTGATGGAGGTGCATGCCTGCATCACACGGTGCAGGCAAACGATGACGGGAGCTTCAGAATACATTGTCTTCTTAGGAGAACGCGTCTCAACGCGATCACGGGGGATTCAAGGTGAGCGTCCAACACATCAACGTGACCTGGAACCTGACATGCCCCTCGCTCCTCGACAACCAGGGCGGCATGCCCATCCCGCCCGGCGATCCCGAATCGCTTGGGCACCCTCTCGCGGATCGGGACGGTGGTCCTCAAATTCTTGTTCACAATGTTCACACCGTTTACGTAGCCGCCAGTCAACGACAAGGACAACCACAGTTCTGGACACTCTGGAACACACTTATCACACAACCACTACTGGAGAACAGCAACAGACTGACACCGCCAGCCCCACGCCAGAGATGGCCCACACCGACTGGGCCCGGTACGAGTACGAACTCGCTGAACGCATAGTGACCGCGGCTGCTGCTTCTGAGTCTGAGGCCCACACGCTTGTAGCGTTTCTCACTATGGCAGAAGCAGAAGACCTTCTCCACACCTTGCGTATGGATGACCCCTGCCGGGCACCCCCACCCTCACCGGAAATACCTGATCCTCGTAGCAACGAGGCACCGTGGCAAGCATTTGCGCTTCACACCACCCTGAATCGAGCATGGACAGTCTGAGTGGAGAGACTCTGGGAGCAGCATGGGACGTGGGTGAGGAAGTACGCGGACCATGTACGCAGCTCTGCTGCCAACCTGGCTCAAGTGAGGAACGCCCTCGGTGCGTGCAAGTCCGTCCGCGTTGACAGACAACAGCGCATTTAGGTCCAAGAAACTCGAGCAGTGGCAATCCAAGCGAGACTCCAAGAGGTGCGGCGCGTGCAAGATGATTGGAACGAGGCTGCGGACAGAGGTAACGAGCCACCCGCAGCGGAAGGGCAGTGTCTTATTGACCAAATAGCAGAGTTGGGCCGAACCCTCCGGGCAACACGTACAGACATGGCTCGTTTGACTACAGGGCTGCACTAGCTCGAGGTGCAGTTACCAGATCTGCACCAGCTACGAACCGAGTGTGAGGAGGAGTGGGCAGCCAATCGTGCGAGACTGCAGGATATGTCACAGCAGCGGGCGAGGCTCCTAGCCCTCTGTGAGGATGTCTCCCAGCAATACCGTACCATCTGCACACAGGTTGATCAGGCCAAACAACTCATCAATGAGCGCGTGCAGTACCTACAACAGCAATTGATCCGTGATGTGGCCCGCGTGTTCATCACCAGTGCCGTGCACAGGCTGGAGGACGAGTGGGATGAGTACCTTGGAGAATTGCGGCACCTCTATCCGCTGGACGTTTCCACTGCTACCGGACCGGCAGCCTTCTGCTCTTTCCTACACTAGACCATGATCCCCACCCACCCAGAACGAACCCAGCCCAACCTCCTTCCATTCCTGGCATGGAGTTTTCATCCACACCATCACGACTTCCTCCGTTTTCTTTTCCTCCTCGACCTCTCTCTTCACCATGGAGCGCGAGCTTTTCGCTACTTTCTCGACTGGGCAGTATAGTATCGCCAACAAGGTCCTCTTCCTGTAAAACGGAACCCTTTTGCTCACCGTGGGATCATGCTGCGGGCCTCATACTGCCATGTGGAGGAGATCGGCAGGATCATGTAGGCCTCACCGTTATCTTCCCGGTACAAACTGTCGACCCTCCTGACGTGATTGCACTGAGGATGCTCATGCGCTAGCTTTACCGTCAGCGGCTCGGCCCTTCGTCCTTGGCATCTAATTCAAGCACCAGCAGTGAAGAATTGCCCTGTGACCGTGAGGAGCATTCCTCGGCTGACCGTCCACCATCGACTGCCGTCCCGCCCTCAGTGCCCGCCCTTCCTCCCTTTACATCCACTCAGATGGGGATCATCGCGGGTCCGCCACACCCTCGACCCGCGCCGCTCGTGGCTGCAGCGACCACATCTCCAACGACTGCGTCACCTCCCATGGATCAGCTGTCGACTTCTCTTGCTTCCCCTCTACCCTCCTCTCCTCCTCTATTAAGCGATACTTAAAACGTGCTTCCTGTCTTCAGTCCCCTCCCCCGCCCGCTCTCTCCTCGTTGGAAATGAAGAAGAGAAACCAGCGTGAAGATTAGAGCACATCCGAGCAACCACAATAAAAGAACAGCACAAATCTCAACGGACACGCACAACCGATATCCGTGCACCGAAAATATCATGTCCCAAAGTCCTGGAGAAATCCGACAAGCTACGCTCTGTCAAAACCATCGCAACACGTCTCTCAAAGAAAACAAACTTGCGCTTCCACCTCGCAAGGGTCCTAGCAAAGCCCAAGCAACACTACTTTAAGGTAGCTTATATCAATGTACTCTTACTTCCACTATTCCATCAATCAATCATTTATCTTCATCACTCTTGCAACTGTCATCGCTTCTATCCTCGGCCAGCTGCCTGTCTCGCATCGCTCGCCTCTAGAACTTGTTACTGCCAACCTGCTCAACTCATAACTTGTGCCAATCAGCGCCACGAGCCTTCCCGTCTCGCACTCTTCCCTCCTCAAAATCCCGACATGGTATCAGAGCACTAGGTTTCCAGCCCTGGTTGACAGGCCACCATGATTCCAGTGATCTTCTTCACAGTCGCAACTGTGCTTGTTNAACTTGTTACTGCCAACCTGCTCAACTCATAACTTGTGCCAATCAGCGCCACGAGCCTTCCCGTCTCGCACTCTTCCCTCCTCAAAATCCCGACATGGTATCAGAGCACTGGGTTTCCAGCCCTGGTTGACAGGCCACCATGATTCCAGTGATCTTCTTCACAGTCGCAACCATGCTTGTTTGCCTCTTTCCACCTCGCGCCGCGCCAGCCAATGACAATACGGACGGTGACACCGTACTTGAACCCTCCATTCTCGATTTTGCACAAGTCTTCGTTCAAGATTGAGAACCTCCTCCACTGGCTCTTCTTGCAACATCCGACTCCCTCTACATCGAACAAGTTCTTGGCTCAGGGTGTGCTATTCGTGCTCTCAAAGTTGCTGACGTCACCACACCATTGGCAACACCAGTAACCATCACGAATGCCACCAAAGGAATGACATCTCTCTGCCACTACTCTGCTACTCTCACATCTCCGGCAGCACCAAGTAGACAGATCCAGGAATGCCATACCCCTTACTTACGACACAATCTCCTTTCTGTTCATCAACTCCAAAAGGAAGGTGTACGCATCTTCTTCCATGCCTGTGGTTCGGAAGCCCAACTAACGACAGCTGATAACAAACCGCTAGCAACCTTCAAGGTTCGCAACAACCTTTGTCGAGTGCAGATTCCTCGTACAACAGCAATCTTTACTGTTGAAGCGGACAGTCAACCCTCCACCCGTGACTGCCGCAGCCTCTCACATCCTCTACTCCTGCATCATCATCGCCTTTGTCACCAAAATTTCAATGCGCTTCTCCGCCTTCAGGCCAAAAATATGGTAAAAGGCCTGCCACTGCTCTCCCCACTAACTCGCCTTGCATGACCATCCTGCACTACTTGCAGTCTTGGGAAATTAAAAGCATCCCCTCACCCTCCATGAGCCGCTCGAGCAGCAAGACCTCTCGACATCCTCCACATGGATCTTGTGGGACCAATTTATGCCACCTCCCTTCAAGGCTATGAGTACTTCCTCACCATTGTGGACGACCATTCTCGCTTCGGCGCCACAATCCCTCTCAAGTCTAAAGCCGATGCCAAGCCTGCCTTCGTCAAGTGGTCAAAGTATCATATGAGTCGCCTCAACCGGTCCATTGGTAAAATCTGAGCAGACAGAGGTGGTGAATTCCGATCTCATGAGCTCCGTGAATTCATGGTAGACCGCGGCATTGGGCATGAGATGAGTGTCCCAGAAGCACCCGATCAGAACGGAGTGGCAGAAAGACAAAATAGTGTCCTGGCCGCTCTCACGCGCACTCTACTTGTGCATGCGGGAGCGCCAAAAACCGTCTGGACCTATGCACTCTGCTATGCCACCAGGGTACACAACTTTTATCCAGCCAGGCATCTTCCTGACATCACCCCAACTGAACTCTGGCTGGGATATAAGCCACATGTCTCTAAGCTTCAAGTTTGGGGTTCCACAGCCTATGTCCTACTCTTTCAATTTGACCGAGCTCACACGCGTCTCTCCAAAGTTGGGCCACGAGCCTCACGCTGCATGTTCGTGGGATTCGCCCTCAACTCCCCTAGCTACATATTTTACAAGCCTGACCTCAAACAGGAAACCTATAGCATAGATGTCCATTTTGATGAAATGACTCCTTTCTTCCGGCAATGTGCGCCAATATCCACTACTCCTCTTACCTAGACACTCTTTCCAGAACAAGCTACAGTGCCTACAACTCCGGCCACCTTGCCTCCAGCAGTCACTCCTGCCACACCAGCAACTCCTCCAACAGTATCCACTCCACCAACCCTCTCTCCTACACACACTCCCACACAACCACGACCAATAGCACTACCACCACTCAGTCCTCTCACTCCTAACGCTGATGTTGAAACCATCTCAGAACATCTGCCAACACTCGGAAGAACGCTTCCCTCAGCAGCAATAGTCCCTCCTCCAGCCCCAGCAGCACCAACACCAACAAGAACAGTAGCAGACACAGAAGAACCTGCAGCGACTACAGCATCTGGGACACCGGTCTCGAGAATGACACCAGTAACAGAACCGGTGCTCCGACAGTCTACCAGCAACAGAGCAGCAGCCTCGCTTATCACCCTAACTGACACAGACGGAGACCTTGACATCCAGGAAGATCGCCAGGTGGAGCTTCTTCGAACCTCCTTCTTGCCCTCCTGGATTGCAGCTGGAGACGGTCTCAACTCTCTTCGACGACCAACTCCTCCCATAAATCCTCGACGACGATGCTATCCTCGCCTTCCTCTACTCAGCACCACCATTATCATAGCTCCCATTGCCACTCCCATAACATATGTGGAGGCTGTAGATGGGCCCCAAACAATCGAATGGCAAGCCGCCATTGCCAACAAACTGGTCTCCTTCAAGGCTACCTCCACCTACACTGATGTACCTCGACCAGCTCACACCAATGTGGTCGTAGGGAAATGGGTCTTCCGTGTTAAGATTCATATAGGGAAGCCACCAGAATTCAAAGCTTGCTACATGGCAAAGGGGTTCTCACAGCGATATGGCGTGGACGTCTTTGACAACTTCTCACCCACTGCCAAGCTGACCATCCTACGAGTCCTATTACACATTACAGCCACTAAAGACATGGAACTGCATGCCATGGACGTGTCCACAGCATTTCTCCAAGGAGATCTGAACAAAACTATCTACATGGCGTGTCCGAAGGCTACACACCAGACCAGTCCAACACTGTCTGAAGCTACTTCGCTCAGTCTATGGGCTCAAACAATCCCCTCAAGAATGGCATACCAAACTCCGAGAAACTCTCATTGACCTGGGACTCACAGTTTCCGCTGCCGATCCCAGTCTGTTCCTTTGTTCTCGACCAGATGAGCAGACCTATATCTGGTCTATGTGGACGATCTTGCTCTCGCCTCCAACAATCCCAGTGCTCTCCAGGATCTGAAGCAAGCACTCCTGGGATGTTTCACCATGAAAGACCTTTGGGAACTGACCCATTACTTGGGAATTGACATCAAGAGGGACCGAGAGAAACGACTCATCACTCTGTCCCAAGAACCCTACATTGCCTCACTCCTGAAGCACTTTGGACTTGAGAACAGCAACGGAGCTCCAATCCCCATGACGGTGGATCACAAACTTACCTCACCCGCATACTTAGTCTCATCGCCTTCCCTAGAATCCTATCCTGAACTGGTGGGATCACTGATGTATGCTATGGTCTGCACTTGCCCCGACCTTGCTTTCTCCCTGAGTGTTCTGTCACGATACGTTGGAGAAGGAAACCACAGTGAACAACACTGGAAGGCAGCTAAGCAAGTTCTGAGGTATATGGGAGAGACGGCCTCCTTCTATCTTGAGGTGGAAGGAACTCAGCCGATAGAATTGGAAGGATACAGTGACTCCTCCTAGGCAGATGATCAAGCCAACCGAAAACTGTCACAAGACTACAGCTTTCACCTTGGCTATGGACTGATCAGCTGGCGATCCACCAGGTCCTCTTTTGTTTCACTTTCATCCTGTGAAGCAGAACTGTACGCAGGAACCATGGGTGTACAAGAAGCCATCTGGCTAAAACGCCTACTGCAATACCTTGGATATCCGCAACCACTCCCAGTCCTATGGTGTGACAATCGAAGCACCATCACTCTCACAGAGAATCCAGTCTACAATGGACAAACCAAGCACATTGAGTTGCGCTACTTCTTCATCAGGGAGAAGGTACAGGCAAAGGAACTCTTGGTTGAGCATGTAGCCTCAAAGGCCATCATGGCTGACATCTTCACGAAAGCCCTAGACCAGGCCCAACATGCAACAATGGTATATCTTCTAGGTCTCGAGACCAGAGACACCTGAAGCTTCCACGCTGGTTCCCCTTCATGAGGGGTGTCAGAAACAAAGAAGAGAAATCAGCGTGAAGACAGGGGCCCATCCGAGCACCCACAATAAAAGAACCCCGTGAATCTCAACAGACAGGCACAACCGAGATCCGTGCACCGACACTATCATGTCCCAATGTCTCGGAGATACCCGACAAGCTGCGCTCCGACAAAACCATTGCAACACGTCTCTCGAAGAACGTGAACTAGCACTTCCACCTTGCAGGGGTCCTAGCAAAGCCTAAGCAATACTACTTTAAGGTAGCTGAGATCAATGTACTCTTGCTTCCACTATTCCATCAATGAATCGTTTCTCTTCATCACTCTCGCAACTGTCATCGCTTCCAGGAGCTGGGCCTGGGTTCAAGAGGAGGAGGAGGAGGTTGACGAATCATCCGAGGACTGCTTGATCGAGGAAAGAAATTGCGAGAAGGGCAGTTTGATTACGGAAAGCAAGGGGGCGCAAAGGAAGATATTGCGGCAGACGCCATGACCCGACCAGACCTGCCGAGAGGAAGGGAAGAGGGCCCGGGGCTGGCTTGATGGTAGCGGAACCACGTCCGAACCTTGAAAGGAGGAGTGGTACTCGAGGCACCTTATCCAAAGGCGTTCTGATGTGCGAGCTGCAAAAGGGGCTAGCCAGCAGGATGGGGTCTTGGGAAGCGGTGCGAGGACAAGATAAGAAGAGGAGGACGAGAAGAGGACCAACTGCAGACAAGAACCGATTGCTGATGTAATACCGTTGATCCTCGGCTGCAAAGACGCTGAAGCTGACGGTGGAACACTGACATTGGACGCTTCTACTCCCGACTCGCAAGACGGCGTTTGCCATTGGCAAGCGACGTTGCTGACCCCTTGCCTGACCCAGGTGTGGGAGGCTTGCCCTGCAGCCGTCGGCCGGACTGAGAGATTGCTGCCCCTCAGTCAAACCAGACCGTCGTGCGGGACCCACATCCCGTCTGGCAACAAGTTAGAGTAGGGAAGCTAGACCGAATCATGAGTGTAGGAGAAGTGTGTGTGTGAGAGTGTGTGCTGCAATCCCCGGATGAGAAGGCCGCTTCCTAAGGAGCACATCACGGAGCCATCATGGCCTGGTCCTGAGTTCCCACGGGAGCACCAGCCACCCACCTCCACGCACGGTCCCAGAGACTCTCCAGTGACCTTCTACGCCATCTACAGCTGCTGCAATGTGCCCCATCGGCTTGGTGCACGCATGGTTCTGGGAGTGATGCAATGGTTGCATCATCCCGCCGGTGGAGCCGTGGAGCAGTTCTGGCAACCGTGGCTGCATGGACTTCCCCACGACGACGAGCCGTGCCGTGTGGAGAGCTGGTAGGTTGTCGCACGTGATGTCGGGTGGTGTACTGCAGAGGCGGCTGAAGAGCGGGCCAAGGCGTACCGAGCATACCAGCGCTACCATCAAGAGCTCGCCCGCCTGTAGGAGGAGGACTCGGCACGTGCCTGTTCCCGTGCAGGTCGACGTACTTACAGGCTACTGGAGCTACGTCGGGCCGTTCCACGGGCGAATAACGAAGGCGGCGCGCACCGCACGGTGCTCGTGCGGCGACCAGCGCCAGTCGATGATCCGGCGACTTAGGAAGCTTACGGTTTGCGTGTTCTGCTTGGTGACCCGTAGGGTACTGCTTGTGTGGTTAGGAGAGAAATGCTGATTGTTTGTACTCCCTCTTTTACTTGAATGCAACTACTTTGATTATTCAAAGTCATCTCATTTGGGTCGTTAGGAGGAATTCTCTCAGCGAGTGTCATGTTGTCCGATGCATGATTGACCGTCGGTGATTAATTGAAGTGAGCGAATGTAACAGTTAGAATAACCACACTAATTGTCCTGAGATTAGTCAAAATCCTGGCCAGAGAAGTACGGGTCATGAGGAGAAGGAATGTGTGTGTGATACATTCCCGGTACTAATTCGGTGAATGATCTGTCGAGTGATTAAGAAACGTTACCAGGTCGATAAAACGTGCTTTGATCAAATTGGGACAAAAAGAGTGATACAGGACAGGGTAAAGTTGGAAAAGGAAAGGAAACGGAGCCGCGGGGATACCGCATAACGAACGACACCTAAGGAACTGATACTCGCATGCTGTCAGATTTGATTCCGGCCGAAGGCAAAAAAGGGTATAACACTGACTCGTGTTACGATTCGTATAAAAAGGTCAATTGGATACATTTGTGGTCATGGTCAGTGGCACATGTCAACTTTGTCAAGGCATTGCGTACAATAGCCACACCGAGGCACAAGTATTCTACCATGTTTATACCTGCAAAGTCATGCCCAATATATCTGCACTGTGACTGGACACTCTGACCATCGCTGACTCGTGTTATGATTCATAGCAGTTTAAGGTACTTGGTAGACTTTGTGGTCATGGTCAGTGGCACATGCCAACTTTGTCAAGGCATTGCGCACAATAGCCTTGCCAAGCCACCGGTTTTTCACCTTGTTTATACATGCAAGGACATGCGTAGTAGATGTACATTGTGATTGGGCACTCTGACAGTGGCTGACTCGTGTTACGATTCGTAGAATTCAAAGTCACTTGGTAAACGTTGTGGTCATGGTAAGTGGCACATGCTAACTTTGTCAAGGCATTGCGCATAATGGCCACACCAAGCCACCAGTATTCTACCTTGTTTGCACCTGCAAGATCATGCCTAGTACATCTGCACTGTGATTGGATACTCTGACCGTGGCTGACTGGTGTTATAATAAAAAGAAGTAAAAGTCACTTGGATACATTTACGGTCATGGTCAGTGGCACTTTGTCAAGGCATTGCGAATAATAGCCGTGCCAAGCCACCGGTTTTTTACCTTGTCTATACCTGCATGGTCATGCCTAGTACATCTGAAATGTAATTGGGCACTCTGACCGTGGCTGACTCGTGTTACAATTCGTAGAAGTTAAAGTCACTTGGTAAACTTTGTGGTCATGGTCAGTGGCACATGCCAACTTTGCCAGGGCATTGCGCACAAGAGCCACACTGAGCCATCAGTCTTCTACCTTGTTTGTACCTGCAAGATCATGCCCAGTATATCTGCACTTTGATTGGACACTCTGACCGTGGCTGACTCATGTTATGGTGAATAGAACTAAAAGTCATTTGGATACATTTGTGGTCATGGTCAGTGGCACATGCCAACTTTGTCAAGGCATTGCGCACAACAGCCACACTGAGCCACCAATATTCTACCTTGTTTGCACCTGTAAGAGCATGCCTAGTACATCTGCACTGCGATTGGACACTGTGACTGTGGCTGACTCGTGTTATGATTCATAGCCATTTAAGGTACTTGGTAAACTTTGTGGTCATGGTCAGTGGCACATGCCAACTTGTTAAAGGCATTGCACACAATGGCCGTGCCAAACCACCAGTTTTTTACCCTGTTTATACATGCGAGGTCATGAATATAAGATGTGCACTTTGATTGGGTACTCTGACCGTGGCTGACTCGTGTTATGATTTGTAGAAGTTAAAGTCACTTGGTAAACTTTGTGGTCATGGTCAGTGGCACATGCCAACTTTGTCAATGCTTTGCACACACTCGCCACACCACGCCACCAGTATCCCACCTTGTTTGTACCTGCAAGATCCTGCCCAATACCTCTGCACTGTAATTGGACACTCTGAACGTGGCTGGCTCGTGTTATGATTCATGGCCATTTATGTTCATGCCTAGTACATCTGAACTGTGATTGGACACGCTGACCATGGCTGACTCGTGTTATGATCAATAGAAGTAAAAGTCACTTGGATACATTTGTGGTCATGGTCAGTGGCACATGCCAACTTTGTCAAGGCATTGTGCACAATAGCCACACGGAGCCACCAGTATTCTACCTTGTTTATACCTGTAAGGTCATGCCCAGTATATATGCACTGTGATTGGAGACTCTGACCGTGGCTGACTCGTGTGATGATTCATAGCCGTTTAAGGTACTTGGTAAAATTTGTGGTCATGGTCAGTGGCACATGCCAACTCTGTCAAGGCATTGCGAACAATGGCCATGCCAAGACATCGGTTATTTACCTTGTTGATACCTGCAAAGTCATGGATATTAGATGTGCACTGTGATTGGATACTCTGACCGTGGCTGACTCGTATTATGATTCAGAGCCGTTTAAGGTACTTGGTAAACCTTGTGGTCATGGTCAGTGGCACATGCCAACTTTTTCAAGGCATTGCGCACAATAGTCGTGCCAAGCCACCGGTTTTTTACCTTGTTAATACCTGCAAGGTCATGCCTTATACATCTGACAGTGATTGGGCACTCTGACCGTGGCTGACACGGGTTACAATTCGTAGAAGTTTAAGTCACTTGGTAAACTTTGTGGTCATGGTCAGTGGCACATGCTAACTTTGTCAATACATTGCGCACAATAGCCGTACAAAGCCACCGGTTTTTTACCTTGTTTATATCTGCAAGGTCATGTATGTTAGATATGCACTATGATTGGGCACTCTGAATGTGGCTGACTCGTGTTATGATCAATAGAAGTAAAAGTCACTTTGATACATATGTGGTCATGGTCAGTGGCACATGCCAACTTTGTCAAGGCATTGCGCACAATAGCCGTGCCAAACCACCATTATTCTACCTTGTTTAACCTGCAAGGTCTTGCCTAGTACATGTGAACTATGATTGGACACTCTGACCGTGGCTGACTCGTGTAATGATCAGTAGAAGTACAAGTCACTTGGATACATTTGTGGTCATGGTCAATGGCAAATGCCAACCTTGTCAAGGCATTGTGCAGAATAGAAACACCGAGCCACCAGTATTCTACCTTGTTTATACCTGCAAGGTCATGCCCAGTACATCTGCACTGTGATTGGACACTCTGACCGTGGCTGACTCGTGTTATGATCCATAGCCGTTTAAGGTACTTGGTAAACCTTGTGGTCATGGTCAGTGGTACATGCCAACATTGTCAAGGCATTGCGCACAATAGCTGTGCCAAGCAGCCATCTGGCTAAAACACCTACTGCAAGACCTTGGATATCCTCAACCACTCCCAGTCCTATGGTGTGATAATCGAAGCACCATTGCTCTCACACTGAATCCATTCTACCATGGACGAACCAAGCACATTGAGTTACACTATTTCTTCATCAGGGAGAAGGTGCAGGCAAAGGAACTCTTGGTGGAGCATGTAGCCTCAAAGGCCAACAGGGCTGACATCTTCAGGAAAGCCCTAGACCAGGCCCAACATGCAACAATGATATATCTTCTAGGTCTCAGGACCAGAGACACCTGAAGCTTCCACGCTGGTTCCCCTTCACGAGGGGTGTCAGAAATAAAGAAGATAAATCAGCGTTAAGACTGGAGCACATCCAAGCACCCACAATAAAAGAACCACAAAAATCTCAACGGACACGCACAACCGAGATCCGTGCACAGGCACTATCATGTCCCAAAGTCTCAGAGAAATCTGACAAGCCGCGCTCAACTAGGCCCACTCGTGTTATGATCAATAGAAGTAAAAGTCACTTGGATACATTTGTGGTCATGGTCAGTGGCACATGCCAACTTTGTCAAGGCATTGCGCACAATAGCCACAACGAGCCACCAGTATTCTACCTTTTTCATACCTGCAAGGTCATGCCCAGTATATCTGCACTGTGGATGAACACTCTGACCGTGGCTGACTCGTGTTATGATTCATAGCCGTTTAAGGTACTTGGCAAACTTTGTGGTCATGGTCAGTGGCACATGCCAACATTGTCACGGCATTGCTCACAATACCCACACCGAGCCACCAGTATTCTACCTTGTTTGCACCTGCAAGATCATGCATAGAACATCTGCATTGTGATTGGACACTCTGATCGTGGCTGACTCGTGTTATAATCAATAGAAGTAAAAGTCACTAGGTTACACTCGTGGTCATGGTCAGTGGCACATGCCAACATGGTCAAGGCATTGCGCACTATAGACACACCCAGCCACCCGTATTCTACCTTGTTTATACATGCAAGGTCATGCCCAGTATATCTGCACTGTTATTAGACAATCTGACCGTGGCTGACTCATGTTATGATTCGTAGCTGTTTAAGGTACTTGGTAAACTTTCTGGTCATGGTCAGTGGTACATGCCAAGTTTGTCAAGGCTTTGCGCACAAAAGTCGTGCCAAGCCACTGGTTTTTAACCGTGTTTACACCTGCAAGGTCATGCCTAGTACATCTGAACTGTGACTGGGCACTCTGACTGTGGCTGACTCGTGTTACGATTTGTAGACATTAAAGTCACTTGGTAAACTTTGTGGTCATGGTCAGTGGCACATGCCACCTTTGTCAAGTCATTGTGCACAATATCCACACCGAGCCACCAGTATTATACCTTGTTTGAACCTCCAAGGTCATGCCTAGAACATCTGTACTGTGATTGGACACTCTGACCGCGACTGACTCGTGTTATGATTCATAGCCGTTTAAGGTACTTGGTAAATTTTATGGTCATGGTCAGTGAAACATGCCAACTTTATCAAGGCATTGCGCACAGTAGCCGTGCCAAGCCACCAGTTTTTTACCTTGTTTATACCGACAAAGTCATGCATATTAGATGTGCGTTGTGAGTGGGCACTCTGACCGTGGCTGACTCGTGTTCCGATTCGAAGAAGGTAAAGTCACTTTGTAAACGTTGTGATCATGGCCAGTGGCACATGCCAACTTTGTCAAGGCAATGCGCACAATAGCCACACCGAGCCACCAGTATTATACCTTGTTCGTACCTGCAAGATCATGTCCAGTACATCTGTACTGTGATTGGTCACTCTGACCGTGGCTGACTCGTGTTGTGATCAATAGAAGTAAAAGTCAGTTGGATACATTTGTGGCCATGGTCACTGGCACATGCCAACTTTGATAAGGTATTGCGCACAATAACCGTGCCAAGCCACCAGTAATGTACCTTGTTTGCACCTGCAAGATCATGCCTAGTGTATCTGCACTGTGGTTGGACACTCTGACCACGGATGACTCGTGTTATAAACAATAGAAGTAAAAGTCACTTGGTTGCATTTGTTGTCATGGTCAGTGTTACACCCCAACTTTGTCAAGGCACTGCGCACAATAGCCATGCCATCCACCAGTATTCTACCTTGTTTGAACGTACAACATCATGCCCAGTATATCGGTACTGTGATTGGACACTAACATTGGCTGACTCGTGTTATGATTCAAAGCCGTTTAAGGTTTTTGGTAAACTTTGTGGTCATGGTCAGTGGCACGTGGCAACTTTGTAAAGGCATTGCGTACAATAGCCCTGCCAAGCAACCGGTTTTTACCTTGTTTATACCTGCAAGACCATGCCTAATACATCTGCATTGTGATTGGTCACTTTGGCCGTGGCTGACTCGTGTTATGATTCGTAGAAGTTAAAGTCACCTGGTAAACTTTGTTGTCATGGTCAGTGGCACATGCCAACTTTGTCAAGGCATTGTGCAGAAAAGCCGCACTGAGCCACCATTATTCTACCTTGTTTGCACTTGCAAGATCATGCCTAGTACATTTGCAATATGATTGGACACTCTGACCGTGTCTGACTCCTGTTATGAGCAATAAAAGTAAAAGTCACTTAAATACATTTGTGGTGATGGTCAGTGGCACATGCCAACTTTGTCAAGGCATTGCGCACAATAGCCGTGCAAAGCCACCGGGTTTTTACCTTGTTTATACCTGCAAGGTCATGCCTAGTACATATGCACTGTGATTGGACACTCTAACCGTGGTTGACTCGTGTTATGATCAATACAAGTAAAAGTCACTTGGATACATTTGTGGTCATGGTCAGTGGCACATGCCAACTTTGTCAAGGCATTGTGCACAATAGCCACACTGAGCAACCAATATTCTACCTTGTTTATACCTGCAAGGTCATGCCTAGTACATATGCACTGTGATTGGACACTCTAACCGTGGTTGACTCGTGTTATGATCAATACAAGTAAAAGTCACTTGGATACATTTGTGGTCATGGTCAGTGGCACATGCCAACTTTGTCAAGGCATTGTGCACAATAGCCACACTGAGCAACCAATATTCTACCTTGTTTATACCTGCAAGGTCATGCCCAATATATCCGCACCGCGATTGGACACTCTGACTGTGGCTGACTCGTGTTATGATTCATAGCCTAAAAAAGGTACTATGTAAACTTTGTGGTCATGGTCAGTGGCACATGCTAACTTTGTCAAGGCATTGCGCACAATAGTCACACCAAGCCACCAGTATTCTACCTTGTTTACACTTGTAACGTCATGCCCACTATATCTGCACTGTGATTGGACACCCTGACCGTGGCTGACTCGTGTTATGATTCAAAGCCATTTAAGGTACTTCGTAAACTTTGTGGTCATGGTCAGTGGCACATGCCAACTTTGTCAACGCATTGCGCACAATAGCCGTGTCAATCCACCGGTTTTTGCATTGTTTATACCTGCAAGGTCATGCATATTAGATGTGCACTGTGACTAGGCACTCTGACTGTGGCTGACTCGTGTTACGATTTGTAGGAGTTGAAGTCACTTGGTAAACTTTGTGGTCATGGTCTGTGCCACATGCCAGCTTTGTCAAGGCATTGCGCACAACAGCCACACCGAGCCATCAGTATTCTACCTTGTTTATACCTGTACGATCATGCCTAGTACATCTACACTGTGATTGGACACTCTGACTGTGGCTGACTCGTGTTATGATCAATAGGAGTAAAATTCACTTGGATGCATTTGTGGTCATGGTCAGTGGCACATGCCAGCTTTTTCAAGGCATTGCGCACAATAGCCACACCGAGCCACCAGTAGTCTACCTTGTTTATACCTGCAAGATCATGCCTAGTACATCTGCACTGTGATTGGACACTCTGACCGTGGCTGACACGTGTTATGATCAATAAGAGTAAAAGTCACTTGGATACAAATGTGGTCATGGTCAGTGGCACATGCCAAATTTGTCAAGGCATTGCGCACAATAGTCACACCGAGCCACCAGTATTCTACCTTGTTTATACCTGCAAGGTCATGCCCAGTATATCTTCACTGTGACTGGACACTCTGACCTTGGCTGACTCGTGTTATGATTCGTAGAAGTTAAAGTCACTTGGTAAACTTTGTGGTCATGGTCAGTGGCACATGCCAACTTTGTCAAGGCGTTGCGCACAATAGCCACACCGAGCCACCAGTAGTCTACCTTGTTTATACCTGCAAGATCATGCCTAGTACATCTGCACTGTGATTGGACACTCTAACCGTGGTTGACTCGTGTTATGATCAATACAAGTAAAAGTCACTTGGATACATTTGTGGTCATGGTCAGTGGCAGATGCCAACTTTGTCAAGGCGTTGCGCACAATAGCCACACCGAGCCACCAGTAGTCTACCTTGTTTATACCTGCAAGATCATGCCTAGTACATCTGCACTGTGATTGGACACTCTAACCGTGGTTGACTCGTGTTATGATCAATACAAGTAAAAGTCACTTGGATACATTTGTGGTCATGGTCAGTGGCAGATGCCAACTTTGTCAAGGCGTTGCGCACAATAGCCACACCGAGCCACCAGTAGTCTACCTTGTTTATACCTGCAAGATCATGCCTAGTACATCTGCACTGTGATTGGACACTCTGACTGTGGCTGACTCGTGTTATGATTCGTAGAAGTTAAAGTCACTTGGTAAACTTTGTGGTCATGGTCAGTGGCACATGCCAACTTTGTCAAGGCGTTGCGCACAATAGCCACACCGATCTTCCAGTATTGTACCTTCTTTGCCCCTGCAAGATCATGCCTAGCACATGTGCTCTGTGATTGGACACTGTGACCATGGCTGACTCGTGTTTTGATTCATAGCTGTTTAAGGTACTTGGGAAACTTGTTGGTCATGGTTAGTGGCACATGCCAACTTTGTCAAGGCATTGCGCACAATAGCTGTGCCAAGCCACCGGTTGTTTACCTTGTTTATACCTGCAATGTCATGCGTATTAGATGTGCACTGTGATTGGACACTCTGACCTTGGCTGACTCGTTTTACGATTCGTAGAAGTTAAAGTCACTTGATAAAATTTGTGGTCATGGTGAGTGGAACATGCCAACTTTGTCAAGGCATTACGCACAATAGCCAAACAGAGGTGTCAGAAGATTGCAAGTGCTGCCGGAGAGAGGACGCGGTCACAGGGATGAGCGTTTCAATGGAGGGCAGCAGCACAAGCAGCTGCAAAGCGGATACAATGATAGAAGGATGAAGCGGAACCGAATAGCGGTGCAGGATGATGAGGAGAGGTCTGGGTGCAGCAACAAAGGTGCGGGCACTGAGATCTTTGCTAGATGGGAGTGGACGCAGCACTTTGAGGGAAGGAGGGAAGCGTCCGTGAAGGTGCGGGTGTTGCTGACGTAGGAATGACGTTTAGCATAAGCGAGAGGGCGCAGTGTGGGAGCACGGGCGCTGAGCTGAGATTGGAGGCAGGAGGGACTGGAGGCGGCCCAAAGGGCGAGCCTGAAGGAGAATCCAATGGATTGATTATAGACTGTAGTACATGCAATACAAATAGAAAAGGTCTAACCTAGCGCGCTTCGTCGAGCGGGCATAGAGATGGCGGCTCGGGCAAGTGCGAGAATAGGGAGCACCTCGAGACCATGATTCGGCTTTGCTAGCCGCACGCATAGTGGAGTGGTGGGTGCAGGCACAATCTTCGCACGTGCGTTTTGCCTGGGCCGTTGTGGTAAGCGGCCGTTGGTCTTGGATTTGGCGAGGTTCGCACAGCTTGTCGGTCGTGGGACCGTTTGGGTGTTGACTTTGTGACTCCGGAGATGAACCTGCAGTGTCACTCTTCATTTTCTCGGTGGCTGCACCCCTTGAGGCGCTCTCCGATATAATATCTGACACCCCCTCCAGATCGGGAGATGGTTGCAAGCCTTGAATGTCAGGCCTGCGAGTCCTTCTTCTGTGGGAGTGCAGCACAGAGAGAGCTTGGGGGGATTTGGAGGCGTTGGACGTCTTAGCACCAGGTTGTAGAGAGAAGAGAAAAAACCTGGACGATGCAGCAGTTGTTGAGTTTTGTTATTGAGCGCAGTGGTTGAGAGGTCTTCAGTGAGGGTGAGGGGGCGGTTCGTCCGTGGTGCGGAGGAAAGTTCAGTTAAGTTGCAGTGAGGCAGTGTGGGCTTGCAGTAGGAGGCCGACTGACTTCGATCATGTGTCCATACAGTTCTTGGACTTGGGCCATACTTGGTTTAGCGCAAGTTATGGGCTTTGACAACTCTGCGAAGACAGGCAGTCCAGATCTGTGAGGTCATGTGATGCGTCTTCATGAAGTAGTCTGCTTCCTCCAGTAGGCGATTGATTAGAAGCTTGCCATGGGCAGGGGCTGCGGTCAGCAGTGTTCCGTGAGTTGTGCAGTAGCTTGTGAGAAAAGTGTGAAGAGGTACGTGAGAGGTGTTGGAGAGGATGAGGCGGGGTGGTCGGTCAAAGTGTTTGGTCTGTTGCTTCAGTCAGTCCCTAAGTGCAGGGACAGCACCAGTCAGTGTGCAAAGGGAGGGGACAGTACAGTGCTGTGATTATTGACTGTGAATGAGGAGGAAGTGACTGTGGCGAGCAGTGGAGTATGTAGTCAGAGGCTGGATGAGGGCAATGTGTAGGGAGTCAAAACTGCACAGAGAGGGGTGAGAAGAGAGAGGAGGAGAGGAGGACGCGGTGTACATCTCAAGACCATACTCCTCATATCCAACTCAGTCACGGGCTCAACTACTCCTAGCATGACAGCATTGTTAGGAGCAGGAATCACAACAGAAGGGATGGTAGGAGGAGATGACGTTTCCATGTTGTTGGCTGGGGTTGAACGCCAGCTTGAGCTTCCCATCCGGTTGTAGTAGCGTTGACGATGCTCCTCCGCCCAGTTGGGTTGTTCACCATAGGACTTGCCGGGGTTCTGATCCAGCCATTCGTCGGTAGCGCGATGATCACAGACCTGAGGTGGATGAGTGCGACGGCCACACTTTGTTCCTTTGAATGGACCGTGGCGGATGGTGTAGGAGCAGGCGGGGAAGCGGTTGAACATGCGGCTATCAGTGGTGGTGGCCATGGTTTCAAATGAGTTGGCAATGGTGGTCTCGCGTGCTTTCTTGGCGACGTAGTCCTGTTCTGCTGCCATGAGTTTGGGGCTGATGACAGCGAGGGTCAGTTGGTCAACAGGCAGCTGCAGCAGGATTTGGCGGATGATATCATACTGACCA
>SZWC01000406.1:178815-199023 GCA_023375785.1 Penium margaritaceum
GTCGGTAGCGCGATGATCACAGACATGAGGTGGGTGATTGCGACGGCCACACTTTGTTCCTTTGAATGGACCGTGGCGGATGGTGTAGGAGCAGGCGGGGAAGCGGTTGAACATGCGGCTATCAGTGGTGGTGGCCATGGTTTCAAATGAGTTGGCAATGGTGGTCTCGCGTGCTTTCTTGGCGACGTAGTCCTGTTCTGCTGCCATGAGTTTGGGGCTGATGACAGCGAGGGTCAGTTGGTCAACAGGCAGCTGTAGCAGGATTTGGCGGATGATATCATACTGACCAGGAAGGCCGGAGATGATGCCGGTGCAGACAAGAGCAGGAGGAATGTCAATCTTTATTTCCTTGAGGTCGCGGGCGATGGTGCTGACGGCGGTAATGTAGCTGCCCATGTTGGTATGGGCGGTGAAGGGCACGGAGAAGAGTGGCATGATCTTGATTCCGCCGGCAGTGGAGGTGTTGTTGCTGAAGCGATCTTCAAGGGCTTTCCATACTTCGTGAGTCTTGCTGCCCAGAGTGCGGATGTCTTCATGCAGTTCAGGAGAGGAGGTGGTCATGATAGTCATGAGGACAGTGCTGTTGGCGACTTCCCAAGAGGCATGAGAGATGGTGTTGCAGAGGCGGCTCCAGCGTGAGTGGAAGACGAGGAGGAACCTTGACCAGGATTTGACACAGACCCTCCGGAAGGGTCATTTCCCGATGCAGCATCAGTTGAGGCAGATGTGGTGGAGGCGGTGGTGATAGGTGGTTCTACTCCGGTGTTAGTGTTGGTGAGAAGGTGACTGAGGGTGACTCCCTCCACCTTCTGTGTCCCGAAAAATAGAGACACCGAGTAGCTCCACAGTTTGTAGTTGCTGGTTCCATCAGACTTCACGGTGAGCTTGGGGAGACCATAGAGAGTGAGGGCAGAGGCCATGATGCAGTTAACGAGGAGGCAGTGATGAAGTGAGGGGCGGCGGCTCAGGACAGCGTTGAGAGGAGGCGATACGATCAGGAGATTGCTGCTGATGAGGAGGAGCAGCAAACTGAAATAATGGTAAAGAAGAGTGGCGGCGTGAAATACTGTTGCGGAGGAAGATGGAATGGGCGTAGGGAGAGAACCATGTGCGCGGCCTGCGGAAGGTGATGGAAGAGCGGAAATTGCTTGCTGATGGAGTGGGCGCAGGGGCAAAACCTTGTGTGCACAATTTTACCAAGAGGAAGTGGAGAGGTGCTGCCACAACACCTTAGTCAGAAGAAGCGCTGCCACCGCAGTTCTTCTGGCGACCATAGTTCTTCGAGGCGGAGAAGTTCAACATGGGTGGGTGCGGTCGATGGCGACGAGCACGATGGAGCCAGGGGTGTTACTTGAGCTCTGATACCATGTCAGAAGATTGCAGGTGCTGCCGGAGAGTGGACGCGGTCACAGGGACGAGCATTTCAATGGAGAGCAGCAGCACAAGCATAAGCAAAACAGAAACGATGTTAGAAGGATGAAGCGTAACTGAATAGCGATGCAGGATGATGAGGAGAGGCCTGGGTGCAGCACCGAAGGTGCGGGCACTGAGATCTTTGCTCAAAGGGAGTGGACGTAGCACTTTGAGGGAAGGACGGAAGCTTCCGTGAAGGTGCGGGCGTTGCTGACGTAAAAATGACGTTTAGCAGACGCAAGAGGGTGCAGTGCAGGAGCACGGGCGCTGAGCTGAGATTGGAGGCAGGAGGGGCTGTAGGCGGCCCAAAGGGCGAGCATAAAGGATAATCCAATGGATTGATTGTAGACTGTAGTACATGTAATACAAATAGGAAAGGTCTAACCTAGCGCGCTTCGTCGAGCGGGCATAGAGATGGCGGCTCGGGCAAGTGCGAGACTAGGGAGCGCCTCCAGACCACAATTTGGCTTTGCTAGCCGTACGCATAGTGGAGTGGTGGGTGCAGGAACAATCTTCGCAGGTGCGTTTCGCCTGGGCTGTTGTGGTAAGCGGCCGTTGGTCTTGGACTTGGCGAGGTTTGCACAGCTTGCCGGTCGTGGGACCGTTTGGGTGTAGACTTTGTGACTCCGGAGATGAACTTGCACTGTCACTCTTTATTTTCTCGGTGGCTGCACCCCTTGAGGCAATCTCCGAGATAATATCCGACAGGAGGCACCACTATTCTACCTTGTTTGAATCTGCAAGATCATGCCTAGTACATCTGCACTGTGATTGGACACTCTGACCATGGTTGACTCGTGTTATGATCAATAGAACAACGTCACTGGGATACATTTGTGGTCATGGTCAGTGGCACATGCCAACTTTGTCAAGGCATTGCACACAATAGCCACACTGAGCCACCATTAGTCTATCTTGCTTGTACGTGCAAGATGATGCCCAATACATATGCACTATGATTGGACACTCTGACCGTGGCCGACTCTTGTTATGATTCATAGTCCCTTAAGGTACTTGTAAGAATTGTGGCCATGGTCAGTGGCACAAGCCAACTTTGTCAAGGCATTGCACACAATAGCCCTGCCAAGCCACTGGTGTTTTATCTTGTTTACACCTGAAAGGTCATGCATATTAGATGTGCACTGTGATTGGGCACTCTAACCGTGGCTGACTCGTGTTATGATTCGTAGAAGTTAAAGTCACTTGGTAAACTTTGTGGTCATGGTCAGTGGCACATGCCAACTTTTTGGAGGCATTGCGCACAACAGCCACATCGAGCCACCACCATTATACCTTGCTTATACCTGCAAGGTCATGCCCAAGGTATCTGCACTGTGATTGGACACTCTGACCGTGGCTGACTCGTTTTATGATTCATAGCCGTTAACGGTAACTGGTAGACCTTGTGGTCATGGTCAGTGGCACATGACAACTTTGTGAAGGCATTGCGCATAATAATTACACCGAGCCACCAGTATTCTAGCTTGTTTGTACCTGCAAGATCATGCCTAGTACGTCTGCACTGTGATTGGAAACTCTGACCGTGGCTAACTCGTGTTATGAGCAATAGAAGTAAAAGTCACTTTGACCAATTTGTGGTCATAGTCAGTGGCACATGCCAACTTTGTCAAGGCATTGCGTACAACAGCCACATCGAGCCACCAGTATTCTACCTTGTTTATACCTGCAAGGTCATGCCCAGTATATCTTCACTGTGACTGGACACTCTGACCATGGCTGACTCGTGTTATGATTCGTAGAAGTTAAAGTCACTTGGTAAACTTTGTGGTCGTGGTCAGTGGCACATGCCAACTTTGTCAAGGCATTGCGCACAATAGCCACACCGATCTTCCAGTATTGTACCTTCTTTGCACCTGCAAGTTTACCAAGTACCTTAAACAGCTATGAATCCCAACACGAGTCAGCCACGGTCAGAGTGTCCAATCGCAGTGCAAACATACTGGGCATGACCTTCTATGTATAAACAAGGTAGAGTACTGGGGGCTCGGCGTGGCTATTGTGTGCAATGCATTAACAACGTGGGCATGTGCCACTGACCATGACAACAAATGCATCCAATTGACTTTTTATCTATTGATCATAACACGAGTCAGCCACGGTCAGAGTGTCCAATACAGTACAGATGTACTAGGCATGATCTTGGAGGTGAAAACTTTGTAGAAAACTGGTGGCTCGTTGTGGCTATTGTGCGCAATGCCTTGACAAAGTTGGCATGTGCCACTGAACATGACCACAAAGTTTACCAAGTGACTTAAACGTCTACAAATCGTAGCACGAGTCAGCCACGGCCAGAGTGTCCAATCATAGTGCAGATATACTGGGCATGACCTTGCAGGTACAAACAAGGTAGAATCCTGGTAGATCGGTGTGGCTATTGTGCGCAATGCCTTGACAAAGTTGGCATGTGCCACTGACCATGACCAAAACGTTTACCAAGTGACTTTAACTTCTACGTATCGTAACACAAGTCAGCCACGGTCAGAGTGTTCGATCACAGAGCGAATGTACTAGGCATGATCTTGCAGTTACAAACAAGGTAGAATACTGGTGGCTTGGCACGGCTATTGTGCGCATTGCCTTGACAAAGTTGGCATGTTCCACTGATCATGACCACAAAGTTTACAAAGTATCTTAAACGGATATGAATCATAACACGAGTCAGCCACGGTCAGAGTGTCCAATCTCAGTGTACATATAATAAGCATGCCCTTGCAGGTATAAACAAGGTAGAATACTGGTGGCTCGGTATGGCTATTGTGTGCAATGCCTTGACAAAGTTGGCATGTGCCACTGACCATAACCACAAATGTATACAAGTGACTTTAACTTCTATTGATCATAACACAATTCAACCACGGTCAGAGTGTCCAATCACAGTGCACATATACTGGGCATGACCTTGCAGGTACAAACAAGGTAGAATACTGGTGGTTCGGTGTGACTATTGTGCGCAATGCCTTGACAAAGTTGGCATGTGCCACTGCCCATGACCACAAAGTTTACCAAGTGACTTTAACTTCTACAAATCGTAACACAAGTCGCAGACGGTCAGAGTGTCCAATCACAGTGCACATATACTGGGCATGACCTTGCAGGTACAAACAAGGTAGAATACTGGTGGTTCGGTGTGACTATTGTGCGCAATGCCTTGACAAAGTTGGCATGTGCCACTGCCCATGACCACAAAGTTTACCAAGTGACTTTAACTTCTACAAATCGTAACACAAGTCGCAGACGGTCAGAGTGTCCAATCACATTGCAGATGTACTAGGCATGATCTTGCAAGTATAACCAAGGTAGACTACTGGTGGCTCGGTGTGGCTATTATGCACGATGCCTTGACAAAGTTGGCATGTGCCAATGACCATGACCACAAAGTTTACCTAATGACTTTAACTTCTACGCATCGTAACACGAGTCATCAACGGTCAGAGTGCCTAATCACAGCGCACATCTAATATGCATGATTTTGCAGGTATAAAAGTGGTAAAAAAACCAGTGGCTTGGCACGGCTATTGTGCGCAATGCCTTGAAAAAAAGGGCATGTGCCACTGACCATGACCAAAAAGGCTACCAAGTACCTTAAACGGCTATGAATCATAACACAAGCCAGCCACAGTCAGAGTGTCCAATCACAGTACAGGTGTGTTGGAATTACAGTAAGAACCAAACTCACTCCTCCCACCTCTCGGTAAATCCGAGCCTCGAGAAGGTTCAAGTATCATCAGAACCACCTTGACTCAACGGCTCTCCGATCTCCCGACCGTTTGAACCGACACGTCAAGTGATCCCATAAAAAACCGATAAATCTGTCACCCGCGTCAGGCTAGCGCCAAGAAGCCGTTTACCCCTGTTCTGTTGTATATAATGAGAACGTTCATTTCCTCACAAAAGCTAACCAGAACAAATCTATCCATCCTGTTCCCACTGGTTCCGCGGCTTTGCCACCGTGCTCTCGCTCTGCTCGCCTCTGTCGTCTTTCGCTCACCACTCTCTCCTCAGAGCTCTTTGCTTCGTCACTATCAATCCTTCGCTCAACCTCATCGCATCACTTGCCTCGATTTTCTCTTCTCTTGTTTGCCTCGTTGCCCCGCCGCCTCGCCCTACTCAAGGCTCTGCGACTAACTCCTTGGATCTGCACGCACCTTTCTGCTTCCGTCAGTGCGCTACTGAGCTCCTACATGCTCGACTGCTTCTGCTTGCTTCCGTTCTTCTCGCTCCCATTCATTCCATTCTTCTGACAAGATGTACTATGCATGATTTTACAGGTTCAAACAAGGTAGAATACTGGTGGCTTGGTGTGGCTATTGTGTACAATGCCTTGACAAAGCTGGCATGTGCCACTGACCATGACCACAACGTTTACCAAGTGGCTTTAACTACTACGAATGATAACACGGGTCAGCCACGCCAAGAGTGTCCAATCACGGTGCAGATGTACTAGGCATGATCTTGCAGGTGCAAACAAGGTAGAATACTAGTGGCTTGGTGTGGCTATTGTGCGCAATGCCTTAACAAAGTTGGCATGTGCCACTGACCATGACCACAAATGTATCCAAGTGACTTCTACTTCTATTGATCGTAACACGAGTCAGCCATGGTCATAGTGTCCAATCACAGTGCAGATGTACGAAGCATGACCTTGCAGGTACAAACAAGGTAGAATACTGGTGGCTCGGTGTGGCTATTGTGTGCAATGCCTTGACAAAGTTGGCATGTGCCACTGACCATGGCCACAAATGTATCCAAGTGACTTCTACTTCTATTGATCATAACACGAGTCAGCCACGATCAGAGTGTGCAATCTTAGTGCAGATGTACCAGGCATGATCTTGCGCGTGCAAACAAGGTAGAATACAGGTGGCTCGGTGTGTCTATTGTGCGTAATGCCGTAACAAAGTTGGCATGTGCCACTGCCCATGACCACAAAGTTTTCCAAGTGACTTCAACTTCTACGAATCGTAACACGAGTCGGAGACGGTCAGAGTGTCCAATCATAGTGCAGATGTACTAGGCATGATCTTGCAGGTATAAAGAAGGTGGAATACTGGTGGCTTGGTGCGGCTATTGTTCACAATGCCTTGACAATGTTAACATGTGCCACTGACCATGACGAAAACGTTTACCAAGTGACTTTAACTTTTACGCATCGTAACACGAGTCATTCGCGGTCAGAGTACCCAATCACAGCGCACATCTAATATGCATGACTTTGCAGGTATAGAAGAGGTAAAAAACCGGTGTCTTGACACGGCTATTGTGCGCAATGTCTTGACAAAGTTTGCACGTGCCACTGACCATGACCACAAAGTTTACCAAGTACCTTAAAGGGCTATGGATCCTTACACGATTCAGCCACTGTCAGAGTGTTCAATTGCACTACAAAAATACTGGGCATGACCTTCCAGGTATAAACAGGGTGGAGTACTGGGGGCTCCGTGTGACTATTGTGTACAATGCCTTAACAAAGTGCGCGTGTGCCACTGACCATGACAACAAATGTATCCAAGTGACTTTTACCTCTATTGATCATAACACAGGTCAGCCACGGTCAGAGTGTCCATTCACAGTGTAGATGTACTAGGCATGATCTTGCAGGTACAAACAAGGTAGAATACTGGTAGCTCGGTGTGGGTATTGTGCATAATGCATTGACAGATGTGGCATGTGCCACTCACCATGACCACAAAGTTTACCAAGTGACTTTAACTTCTACGAATCGCAACACGCGTCAGCCACGATCAGAGTGCCCAATCACAGTTCAGATGTACTAGGCGTGACCTTACAGGTATATACAAGGTAAAAAACCGGTGGCTTGGCACGACTATTGTGCACAATGCCTTAACAAAGTTGCCATGTGCCACTGACCATGACCACAAAGCTTACCAAGTACCTTAACGGCTATGAATCGCAACACGAGTCAGCAACGTTCAGAGTGCCCAATCAAAGCGTACATCTAATATGCATGATCTTACAGGTATAAACAGGGTAAAAACCCGGTGTGTGGGCACGAATATTTTAGGCAATGCCTTGACAAAGTTGGCATGTGTCACTGACCATGACCACAAAGTTTTCCAAGTACCTTAAACGGCTATGAATCATAACACAAGTCAGCCACGGTCAGAGTGTCCAATCACAGTGCAGATATACTGAGCATGACATTACAGGTATAAACAAGTTGGAATAACGGTGGCTCGGTGTGGCTATTGCGTGCAATGCCTTGACGAAGTTGGCATGTGCCACTGATCATGACCACAAACGTAGCCAAGTGACTTACTTCTATTGATCATAACACGAGTCAGCCACGGTCAGAGTGTCCAATCACAGTGCAGATATACTGAGCATGACATTACAGGTATAAACAAGTTGGAATAACGGTGGCTCGGTGTGGCTATTGCGTGCAATGCCTTGACGAAGTTGGCATGTGCCACTGATCATGACCACAAACGTAGCCAAGTGACTTACTTCTATTGATCATAACACGAGTCAGCCACGGTCAGAGTGTCCAATCCCAGTACAGATGTACTAGGCATGCTCTTGGAGGTGAAAACTTTGTAGAGTACTGGTGGCTCGTTGTGGCTATTGTGCGCAATGCCTTGACAAAGTTGGCATGTGCAACTGACCATGACCACGACGTTTACCAAGTGACTTTAACATCTACGAATCCTAACACGAGTCTGCCACGGTTAGAGTGTCCAATCACAGTTCAGATATACTGAGCATGACCTTCAGGTACAAACAAGGTAGAATCCTGGTAGATCGGAATGGCTATCGTGCGCAATGCACTGACAAAGCTGGCATGTGCCACTGACCATGACCAAAAAGTTTTCCAAGTGACTTTTACTTCTACGAATTGTAACATGAGTCAGCCACGGTCAGAGTGTCCAATCAGAGAGCAGATGTACTAGGCATGCCGTTGCATGTATAAACAAGGTAAACACCCGGTGACTTGGCACGACTATTGTGTGTAATGCCTTGACAAAGTTGGCATGTGCCACTGACCATGATCACAAAGTTTACCAAGTACCTTAAACGGCTATGAATCATAACACGAGTCAGCCACGATCAGAGTGTCCAATCACATTGTAGATATACTGGACATGACCTTGCAGGTACAAACAAGGTAGAATACTAGTGGCTTCGTGTGGCTATCGTGTGCAATGCCTTGACAAAATTGGCATGTGCCACTGATCCTAACCACAAATGTATCAAAGTGACTTTGACTTCTATTGATCATAACACGATTCAACCACGGTCAGAGTGTCCAATCACAGTGCAGATATACTGGGCATGACCTTGCAGGTAAAAACAAGGTAGAATACTGGTGGCTCGGTGTGGCTATTGTGCGCAATGCCTTGACAAATTTGGCATGTGCCACTGCCCATGACCACAAAGTTTACCAAGTGACTTTAACCTCTACAAATCGTAACACGAGTCGAAGACGGTCAGAGTTTCCAATCACAGTGTAGACGTAATAGGCATGATCTTGCAGGTATAAACAATGTAGAATACTGGTGGCTCGGTGTGGCTATTGTGCGCAATGCCTTGACAAAGTTGGTATGTGCCAATGACCATGACCACAAAGTTTTCAAAGTGACTTTAACCTCTACGCATCATAACACGAGTCATCAATGGTCAGAGTGCCCAATCACAGCGCACGTCTAATGTGCATGATTTTGCAGGTATAAAAGAGGTTAAACACTAGTGGCTTGGAACGGCTATTGTGCGCAATGTCTTGACAAAAAGGACATGTGCCACTGACCATGACCACAAAGTTTACCAATTACGTTAAACGGCTATGAATTATAACACGAGTCAGCCACGGTCAGAGTGTCCAATCACAGTGTATATGTGTTGGAAATACATTAAGAACCAGACTCACTCCTCCGATCTCTCGGTACATCCGAGCCTGGCAGAGAGGTCACAACTACTTCTGCTTGGGTTCATGAGAGTGACGGCTTGTTCCCCAGTTGGCTTGGAAATGGGAGCAGGAAGACTGGTGGTGTCCGATATCGTGTCAGCAAAATGAGGTTGGTTGCGGTAGAGGAAGTGAGGCAGCGGGCAGGTCTGCTGGACCGCTGATGTCAGGAGAGTGACGGCTTGTTCCTCAGTTGGCTCGGAAGTGGGAGCAGGAAGACAGGTGGTGTCCGATATCCTGACGGCGGCAGTTTTGGCTACAGCTGTTGACGAGGCGAGAAGGCGATGCGAGATGATGGCTTGAGATGATGGACGTGGGCGGGTTGTGGCATGACAGCGAGGAAGGAGCAGATGAAGCTGATGAGGCAGGATGAAGGAGGAGGAGATGCTTGTGGAGGCAGATGTGATGAGAGGCAGAGGATGGCAGACGGCAGGGAGCTTCTCGGTAGTTGACGGCAGGCGGCGGCTCGAGAGTTGCTTACAGCTGATGTGGGCGACAAGTCACCGGTAGTTGGCCACCGGCGCGGAAATGGACGCATGGCTTTTTTGGGATGACAAGGCGTTTCTTCAGCGCTAAAACTCGTCAGGCAGAGCTGCTGATGTCAGCTGCTGGCGAAGCGGCAAGGCGCGGGACGACAGTAGCGGTGGCCGGAGATTGCAGGAGGAAACGATGGAGGGAAGACGTTGGCAGAGCGATGACGTAGTCTCGGGACACCAGGTGATGTTGCCTGATGCTCTGATATTATGTCAAAAGAATGTAGACACGAGAACAGCAGCGGCAGAAGCAGGTAGAAGCATCAGAATACGCAAGCATACGTCAGCGGAGTGACGCAGGCGAGGGCGGTCCGAGGAGTTAGTCGCTGAAGCTGATAGAGGCGGAGAGGCAAGATAACTGAGGTAGACTGTTGATGTGAGAAAGAGTGATGGCGAGATGAGTGATGGTTGGTGGAGTATGAGGGCTGAGCGAAGGAGCGAGAGTGACCGAGTGAAGCGTTGAGAGGGGCTGGAGAAGACAAAGAGTGCGAGGAGCGAGCGAAGACACGGCGGCAAAGCCGCGGAACCAAAGGGGAACAGGATAAGTAGAACTGTTCTGGTTAACTCGAGGGAATGAACATCCTCGGTATATATGGACAGAACAGGACAAAGGCATGTGCAACGGCTTCTTCTCACTAGCTGGACGTGGGTGACAGGTGTCACTTTATTAGGGTATAACTCGGTTCTCTGTTGGTTCAACGGTCCTGAGATCCTACCGGTGGTGACCGAGGTGGTTCGGACTTGAGCCTGAACCGTCATTGAGAAAGGCTGATCTTTTCCTGGCTGAGTGACCAGGGTAAGTTTCTTTGATGCCAATTTCGGACATTGCGCATAATAGCCATGCCAATACACCGGCTTTTTACCCTGTTTATTCTTGCAGGGTCATGCATCTTAGATGTGCACTGTGATTGGGTACTCTGACCGTGGCTGACTCGTGTTATGATTTGTAGAAGTTAAAGTCATTTTGTAAACTTTGTGGTCATGGTCAGTGGCACATGCCAACTTTGTCAAGGCATTGCGCACAATAGCCACACCGAGCCACCAGTATTCTACCTTGTTTGTACCTGCAAGATGATGCCTAGTACATCTGTACTGAGATTAAACACTATGACCGTGGCTGACTCCTGTTATGATCAATAGAAGTAAAAGTCACTTGGACACATTTGTGGTCATGGTCAGTGGCACATGCCAACCTTGTCAAGGCATTGCACACAATAGCCACACCGAGCCGCCAGTATTATACCTTGTTTATACCTGTAAGGTCATGCCCAGTATATCTGCACTGTGATTGGACACGCTGACCGTGGCTTACTCGTCTTATGATTCATAGCCTTTTAAGGTACTTGGTAAACTTTGTGGTCATGGTCAGTGGCACATGCCAACTTTGTCAAGGCATTGCGCACAATAGCCGTGCCAAGCCACCAATTTTTAGCATTGTTTATACCTGCAAGGTCATGCATATTATATGTGCAATGTGATTGGGCTCTCAAGCTGTGGCTGACCCGTGTTACGATTCGTAGAAGATAAAGTCACTTGGTAAACTTTGTTGTCATGGTAAGTGGCACATGCCAATTTTGTCAAGACATTGCGCACAATAGCCACACCAAGCCACCTGCAAGATCATGCCTAGTACATCTGCACTGTCATTAGATACTCTGAATGTGGCTGACTCGTGTTATGATCAATATAAGTAAACGTCACCTGGATACATTTGTGGTCATGGTCATTGGCACATGCCAACTTTGTCAAGGCATTGCGCACAATAGCCACACCAAGCCACCAGTATTCCACCTTGTTTGTATCTACAAGGTCATGCGCAGTATATCTGCACTGTGATTGGACACCCTGACCGTGGCTGACTCGTGTTATGGTTTATAGCGGTTTAAGGTACTTGGTAAACATTCTGGTCATGGTCAGTGGCACATGCCAACTTTTTCAAGGCATTGCGCACAATAGCCATGCCAAGCCACCGGTTTATTACCTTTTCCATACCTGAAAGGTCATGCATATTAAATGTGCACTGTGATTAAGCACTGTGACCGTGGCTGACTCGTGTTACAATTCGTGGAAGTTAAAGTCACTTGGTAAACTTTGTGGTCATGGTCAGTGGCACATGCCAACTTAATCAAGGAATTGCGCACAATAGCCACATTGAGCCACCAGTATTGTACCTTGTTTGCACCTGCAAGATCATGCCTAGCAAATGTGCACTCTTATTGGACACTCTGACCGTGGCTGACTTGTGTTATGATCAAGTATAAGTCACTTGGATTCATTTGTGGTCATGGTCAGTGGCACATGCCAACTTTGTCAAGGCATTGCGCTCAATAACCACACCGAGCCACCAGTATTCTTCCTAGTTTGTACATGCAAGACCATGGCTAGTACATATGCACTGTGATTGGACACTCTGACCGTGGCTGACTCGTGTTATGATCAATAGAAGTTAAAGTCACTTGGATACATTTGTAGTCATGGTCAATGGCACATGCCAGCTTTGTCAAGGCATTGCGCACAATAGCCACATCGAGCCACCAGTATTCTACCTTGTTTATACCTGCAACGTCAAGCCTAGTATATCTGCACTGTGATTGGACACTCTGACAGTGGCTGACTCGTGTTATGATTCATAGCCGTGTAATGTACTTGGTAAACTTTGTGGTCATGGTCAGTGGCACATGTCAACTTTGTCAAGGCATTGCGCACAATGGCCGTGCCAAGCCACCGGTTTGATGCCTTCTTTATACCAGTAAGGTCATGCATATTAGATGTGCGCTGTGTTTGGGCACTCTGACCGTGGCTGACTCGTGTTACGATTTGTAGAAGTTAAAGTCACTTGGTAAACTTTGTGGTCATGGTCAGTAGCACATGCCAACTTTGTCAAGGCATTGCGCACAGTAGCCACACTGAGCCACCAGTATTCTACCTTGTTTGCACTTGCAAGATCCTGCCGAGTACATCTGCACTGAGATTGGACACTCTGACCGTGGCTGACTCGTGTTAGCATGTGCCACTGACCACGACCACAAATTTTACCAAGTGACTTTAACTTATACGAATCGTAACACGAGTCAGCCACGGCCAGAGTACCCAATCACAGTGCACATCAAACATGCATGACCTTGCAGGTATAATAAGGGTAAAAACCGGTGGCTTGGTACGGCTATTGTGCGCAATGCCTTGACAATGTTGGCATGTGCCACTGACCATGACCACAAACTTTACCAAGTACCTTAAACGGCTATGAATCATGACACGAGTCAGCCACGGTCAGAGTGTCCATTCACAATGCAGATATACTGGGCATGACATTGCATGTATAAACAAGATAGAATAATGGTGGCTCCGTGTGGCTATTGTGCGCAATGCCTTGACAAAGTTGGCATGTGCCACTGACCATGACCACAAATGTATCAAAGTGACTTTTACTTCTATTGATCATAACACGAGTCAGCAGCAGTCAGAGTGCCCAATCACAGTACATATCTAATATGCATGACCTTACAGGTATAAACAAGGTAAAAAACCGATGGCATGGCACGGCTATTGTGCTCAATGCCTTGATAAAGTTGGCATGTGACACAAACCATGACGACAAAGTTTACCAAGTATCTTAAACGGCCACAAATGTATCCAAGTTACTTTTACTTCATTGACCATAACACGAGTCAGCCACGGTCAGAGTGTCCAACAACAGTGCAGACTTACTAGGCATGATCTTGTAGGTGGAAACAAGGTACTTTACTGGTGGCTCAGTATGGCTATTGTGCGCAATGCCTTGATCAAGTTGGCATGTGCCACTGACCATGACCACAAAGTTTACCAAGTGATTTTAACTTCTACGAATCGTAACACGAGTCAGCCACGGTCAGAGTGCCCAATCACAGTGCACATCTAATATGCATGACCTTGCAGGTATAAACAAGGAAAAAATCGGTGGCTTGGCACGGCTATTGTGCGCAATGCCTTGACGATGTTGGCATGTGCCACCGACCATGACCACAAAGTTTACCATGTACCTTAAACGGCTATGAATTATAACACGAGTCAACCACGGTCAGAGTGTCCAGTCACAGTGCAGATATTTCAGGCATGCTATTACAGTTATAAACAACGTAGAATACTGGTGGCTTGGTGTGGCCATTGTGCACAATGCCTTGACAACGTTTGCATGTGCCACTGACCATGACCACAAATGTATCAAAGTGACCTTTGCTTCTATTGATCGTAACACGAGTCAGCCACGGTCAGAGTCTCCAATCACAGTGCAGATATACTAAGCATGACCTTGCAGGTACAAATAAGGTAGAATACTGGTGGCTGGCTGTGGCTATTGTGCGCAATGCCTTGAGAAAGTTGGCATGTGCCACTAACCATGACCACAAACTTTACCAAGTGACTTCAACTTCTACGAATCGTAACCCAAGTCAGCTATGGTCAGAGTGCCCAATCACAGTTCATACGTACTAGGCATGACCTTGCAGGTATAAACAAGGTAGAATACTGGTGGCTTGGCGTGGCTTTTGTGCGCAATGCCTTGACAAAGTTGGCATGTGCCACTGACCATGACCACAAAGCTTACCAAGTGACATAAACTTCTAGGAATCGTAACACGAGTCAGCCACGGTCAGAGTGCCCAGTCACATTGCACATATAATGTGCATGACCTTGCAGGTATAAACAGGGTAAAAACCTGGTTTCTTGGTACGGCTATAGTGCGCAACGCCTTGACAAAGTTGGCATGTGCCACTGACCATGACCACAAAGTTTACCAAGTACCTTAAACGGCTATGAATCATAACACGAGTCAGCCACGGTCAGAGTGTCCAATCACACGGCAGATATACTGGACATGATCTTGCAGGTATAATCAATGTAGAATACCGGTGGCTCGGTGTGGCCATTGTGCGCAATGCCTTGACAAAGTTGGCATGTGCCACTGACCATGACCACAAAGTTTACCAAGTGACTTTAACTTCTACAAATCGTAACACTAGTCAGCCACGGTCAGAGTGCCCAATCACAGTGAAGATGTACTAGACATGACCTTGCAGGTATAAACAAGGTAGAATACTGGTGGCTCGGTGTTGCTATCGTGCGCAATGCCTTGACAAAGTTGGCATGTGCCACTGACCATGACCACAAAGTTTACCAAGTGATTTTAAATTCTACGAATCGTAACACGAGTCAGTCACGGTCAGAGTGCCCAATCACAGTACACATCTAATATACATGACCTTGCAGGTATAAACGGGAGAAAAACCCGGTGTCTTGGCACAGCTATTGTGCGCAATGCCTTGACAAAGTTGGCATGTGCCACTGACCATGACCACAACATTTACCAAGTGGCTTTAACTTCTACGGACCGTAACACGAGTCAGCCACAGTGAGAGTGCTCAATCACAGTGCACATCTAATATGCATGACTTTGCAGGTATAAAGAAGGTAAACAGCCGGTCGCTTGGCACGGCTATTGTGCACAATGCCTTGACAAAGTTGGCACGTGCCACTGACCATGACCACAAAGTTTACCGAGTACCTTAAACAGCTATGAATCCTAACACGAGTCAGCCACGGTCAGAGTGTCCAATCGCAGTGCAAAAGTACCGGGCATGACCTTCTAGGTATAAACAAGGTAGAGTACTGGGGGCTCGGCGTGGCTATTGTGTGCAATGCCTTAACAACGTGGGCATCTGCCACTGACCATGACAACAAATGTATCCAAGTGACTTTTACTTCTATTGATCATAACACGAATCAGCCACGGTCAGAGTGTCCAATCACAGTACAGATGTACTAAGCATGATATTGGAGGTGAAAACTTTGTAGAAAACTGGTGGCTTGTTGTGGCTATTGTGCGCAATGCCTTGACAAAGTTCGCATGTGCCACTGACCATGACCACAAAGTTTACCAAGTGACTTTAACGTCTACGAATCGTAACACGAGTCAGCCATGGCCAGAGTGGCCAATCACAGTGCAGATATAGTGGGCATGACCTTGCAGGTACCAACAAGGTAGGATCCTGGTAGATCGGTGTGGCTATTTTGCGCAATGCCTTGACAAAGTTGGCATGTGCCACTGACCATGACCAAAAAGTTCACCAAGTGACTTTAACTTCTACGTATCGTAACACGAGTCAGCCACGGTCAGAGTGTCAAATCACAGTGCAAATGTACTAGGCATGATATTGCAGTTACAAACAAGGTAGAATACTAGTGGCTTGGCATGGCTATTGTGCGCAATGCCTTGACAAATTTGGCATGTTCCACTGATCATGACCACAAAGTTTACCAAGTTTCATAAACGGCTATGAATCATAACACGAGTCAGCCACGGTCAGAATGTCCAATCACAGCGTAAATATAATATGCATGCCCTTGCAGGTATACACAAGGTAAAAAACTGGTGGCTTGGCACGACTATTGTGCGCAGTGTCTTGACAAAGTTGGCATGTGCCACTGACCATGATCACAAAGTTTACCAAGTACCTTAAACATCTATGACTCATAACACGAGTCAGCCATGGTCAGAGTGTCCAATCACAGTGCATATATACTGAACATGACCTTGCAGGTACAAACAAGGTAGAATACTGGTGGCTCGGTATGGATATTGTGTGCAATGCCTTGACAAAGTTGGCATGTGCCACTGACCATAACCACACATGTATCCAAGTGACTTTGACTTCTATTGATCATAACACGATCCAACCACGGTCAGAGTGTCCAATCACAGTGCAGATATACTGGTCATGACCGTGCAGGTACAAACAAGGTAGAATACTGGTGGTTGGGTGTGACTATTGTGCGCAATGCCTTGACAAAGTTGGCATGTGCCACTGCCCATGACCACAAAGTTTACTAAGTGACTTTAACTTCTACGCATCATAACACGAGTCATCAACGGACAGAGTGCCTAATCACAGTGCACATCTAATATGCATGATTTTGCAGGTATAAAAGAGGTAAACAAATCAGTGGCTTGGCACGGCTATTGTGCGCAATGCCTTGACAAAAAGGGCATGTGCCACTGACCATGACCAAAAAGTTTACCAAGTACCTTAAACGGCTATGAATCATAACACGAGTAAGCCACAGTCAGAGTGTCCAATCACAGTGCGGATGTGTTGGAATTACAGTAAGAACCAGACTCACTCTTCCCACCTCTTGGAAAATCCGAGCCTCGAGAATGTTCGAGTATCATCAGAACCACCTTGACTCAATGGCTCTCCGATCTCCCGACCGTTTGAACCGACACGTCAAGTGATCCCCTAATAAAGCGATAAATCTGTCACCCGCGTCCGGCTAGCGGAAAGAAGCCGTTTACCACTGTTCTGTTGTATATAATGGGGATGTTCATTTCCTCGCAAAAGCTAACCAGAACAAATCTATCCATCCTGTTCCCTTTGGTTCCGCGGCTTCGCCACCGTGCTCTCGCTTTGCTCACCTCTGTCGTCTTTCGCTCACCACTCTCTCCTCACAGCTCTTCGATTCGTCACTATCAATCCTTCACTCAACCTCATTGCATCATTTGCCTCGATATTCTCTTCTCTTGTCTGCCTCGTTGCCCCGCCGCCGCGCCCTACTCAAGGCTCTGCGACTAACTCCTTGGATCTGCACGCACCTTTCTGCTTCCGTCACTGCGCTATCGAGCTCCTGCATGCTCGACTGCTTCTGCTTGCTTCTGTTCTTCTCGCTCCCATTCATTCCATTCTTCTGACAAGATGTACTAGGCATGATATTACAGGTTCAAAAAAGGTAGAATACTGGTGGCTCGGTGTGGCTATTGTGTACAATGCCTTGACAAAGCTGGCATGTGCCACTGACCATGACCACAAAGTTTACCAAGTGGCTTTAACTACTACGAATAATAACACGGGTCAGCCACGGTAAGAGTGTCCAATCATAGTGCAGAGGTAATAGGCATGATCTTGCAGGTCCAAACAAGGTAGAATACTGGTGGCTCGGTGTGGCTAGTGTGCGCAATGCCTTGACAAAGTTGGCATGTGCCACTGACCATGACCACAAATGTATCCAAGTGACTTCTACTTCTATTCATCATAGCACGAGTCAGCCACAGTCAGAGTGTCCAATCACAGTGCAGATGCACTACGCATGACCTTGCAGGTACAAACAAGGTAGAATACTGGTGGCTCGGTGTGGCTATTGTGTGCAATGCCTTGACAAAGTTGGCATGTGCCACTGACCATGGCCACAAATGTATCCAAGTGACTTTTACTTCTATTGATCATAACACGAGTCAGCCATTGTCAGAGTGTCCAATCACAGTGCATATGTACTAGGCATGATCTTGCACGTGCAAACAAGGGAGAATACAGGTGGCTTGGTGTGTCTATTGTGCGTAATGCCTTAACAAAGTTGGCATGTGCCACTGCCCATGACCACAAAGTTTTCCAAGTGACTTTAACTTCTACGAATTGTAACATGAGTCGGAGACGGTCAGAGTGTCCAATCATAGTGCAGATGTACTAGGCAAGATCTTGCAGGTATAAGCAAGGTGGAGTACTGGTGGCTTGGTGCGGCTATTGTTCGCAATGCCTTGACAAAGTTGGCATGTGCCACTGACCATGACCAAAACGTTTACCAACTGACTTAAACTTCTACGCATCGTAACACGAGTCATTCGCGGTCAGAGTACCCAATCACAGCGCACATTTATTATGCATGATTTTGCATGTATAGAAGAGATAAGAAGCCGGTGTCTTGACACGGCTATTGTGCGCAATGCCTTGACAAAGTTGGCATGTGCCACTGACCATGACCACAAAGTTTACCAAGTACCTTAAACGGATATGAATCATTACAGGATTCAGCCACAGTCAGAGTGTCCAATCGCAGTACAAAAATACTGGGCATGACCTTCCAGGTATAAGCAAGGTGGAGTACTGGGGGCTCCGTGTGGCTATTGTGTACAACACCTTAACAAAGTGGGCATGTGCCACTGACCATGACCACAAATGTATCCAAGTGACTTTTACTTCTATTGATCATAACACAATTCAGCCACGGTCGGAGTGTCCAATCACAGTTCAGATGTACTAGGCATTATCTTTCAGGTACAAACAAGGTAGAATACTGGTGGCTCGGTTTGGCAATTGTGCGCAATGCCTTGACAAAGTTGGCATGTGCCACTGACCATGACCACAAAGTTTACCAAGTGACTTTAACTTATACGAATTGAAACACAAGTCAGCCACAGTTAGAGTGCCCAATCACAATGCACATCTAACATGCATGACCTTGCAGGTATAAACAGGGTAAAAAACCGGTTTCTTGGCATATCTATTTTGCGCAATGCCTTAACAAAGCTGGTATGTGCCACTGACCATGACCAGAAAGTTTACCAAGTACCATAAACGGCTATGAATCATTACAAGAGTCAGCCACGGTCAGAATGTCCAATCACAGTGCAGATATACTGGACATGACATTGCAGGTTTAAAGAAGGTAGAATACTGGTGGCTTGGTGTGACTATTGTGCGCAATGCCTTGACAAAGTTGGCATGTGCCACTGACCATGACCGCAAATGTATCCTAGTGACTTATACTTCTATTGATCATAACACGAGTCAGCCACGGTCAGAGTGTCCAATCACGGTGCAGATGTATCAGGCATGACCGTGCACGTATAAAAAAGGTAGAAGATCGGTGGCTCGATGTGGCTATTGTGCCCAATGCCTTAACAAAGCTGGCATGTGCCACTGACCATGACCACAAATTTTACCAAGTGACTTTAACTTCTACGAATCGTAAGACAAGTCAGCCACAGTCAGAGTACCCAATCACATTGCACATCTAATGTGCATGATCTTGCAGGTATAAACAGGGAAAAATTGGTGTATTGGCACGGCTATTGTGCGCAATGCCTTGACAGAGTTGGCATGTGCCACTGACCATGACCAGAAAGTTTACCAAGTGCCTTAAACGGCTATGAATCATTACATTAGTCAGCCACTGTCAGAGTGTCCAATCACAGTGCAGATATACTGGGCATAACCTTGCATGTATAGACAAGGCAGCATACAGGTGGCTCGGTGTGGCTATTGTGTGCAATGCCTTGACAAAGTTGGCATGTTCCACTGACCATGACCACAAATGCATCCAAGTGACTTCAACTTCTACGAATCGTAACACGAGTCAGCCATGGTCAGAGTGTCCAATCATAGTGCAGATATACTGGGCATGACCTTGCAGGTATAAACAAGGTAGACTACTGGTAGCTCGGTGTGGCTATTGTGCACAATGCATTGACAAAGTTGGCATGTGCCACTGACCATGACCACAAATGTATCCAAGTGACTT
>SZWC01000406.1:209223-239296 GCA_023375785.1 Penium margaritaceum
ATCATAACACGAGTCAGCCACGGTCAGAGTGTCCAATCACAGTGCAGATATAGTAGGCATGATCTTGCAGGTGGAAACAAGGTAGAATACTGGTGGCTCGGTGTGGCTATTGTGCGCAATGCCTTGACAAAGTTGGCATGTGCCAATGACCATGACCACAAAGTTTACCAAGAGACTTCAACTTCTACGAATCGTAACACGAGTCAACCACAGTCAGAGTGCCCAATCACAGTTTGGATGTACTAGGCATGACCTTGCAGGTATGAAAAAGGTAAAAAACTGGTGGCTTGGCACGGCTATTGTGCTCAATGCCTTGACAAAGTTGGCATGTGCCACTGACCATGACCACAAAGTTTACCAAGTACCTTAAACGGCTATGAATCATAACACGGGTCAGCCACGGGCAGAGTGCCCAATCACAGTACAGATATACTGGGCATGACCTTGCACGTATAAGTTATAATACAAGTGGCTCAGTGTGGTTACTGTGCGCAATGTCTTGACAGAGTTGGCATGTGCCACTGACCACGACCACAAATGTATCCAAGTGAGTTTTACTTATATTGATCACGACACGAGTCAGCCACGGTCAGAGTGCCTAATCACAGTGCAGATGCACTAGGCAGGATCTTGTAGGTACAAACAAGGTAGAGTAATGGTGGCTCGGTGTGGGTAGTGTGCGCAATGCCTTGACAAGGTTGGCATGTGCCACTGACCATGACCACAAAGTTTACGACGTGACTCTAACTTCTACGAATCATTACACGAGTCAGCCACGGTCAGAGTACCCAATCATAGTGCACATCTAATATGCATGACCTTGCAGGTATAAACGGGGAAAAAAATCGGTGTCTTAGCACGGCTATTGTGCGCAATGCCTTGACAAAGTTGGCATGTGCCACAGACCATGACCACAAAGTTTACCAAGTGACTTTAACTTATTCGAATTGTAACACAAGTCAGCAAGAGTGAGAGGGCCCAATCACAGTTCAGATGTACTAGGCATGACCTTGCAGGTATAAACAAGGCTAAAATCCGGTGGCTTGATACGGCTATTGTGCGCAATGCCTTGTCCAAGTTGGCATGTGCCACTTACCATGACCACAAAGTTTACCAAGTACCTTAAACGGCTATGAATCGTAACACGAGTCAGCCACGGACAGCGTGTCCAATCAAAGTGAAGATATACTGGGCATGACCTTGCAGGTATGAACAAGGTATAATACTGGTGGCTCGGTGTGGCTATTGTGCACAATGCCTTGACAAAGTTGGCATGCGCCACTGACCATGACCATAAATGTATCCAAGTGACTTTTATATCTATTGAGCAGAACAAAAGTCAGCCACAGTCAGAGTGTCCAATTACAGTGCAGATGTTCTAGGCATGATGTTGAAGGTTCAAACAAGTTAGAATACTGGTGGCTCGGAATGACTATTGTGCGCAATACCTTCACAATGTTGGCATGTGCCACTGACCATGACCACGAAGTTTACCAAGTGACTTTAACTTCTACGAATCGTAACACGAGTCAACCACGGTCAAAGTGCACAATCAAAGTGTACATCTAACATGCATGACCTTGCAGGTATAAACAAGGTAAAAACCCGGTGGCTTGGCATGGCTATTCTACGCAATGCCTTGACAAAGTTGGCATGTGCCAATGACCATGACCACAAAGTTTACCAGGCGACTTTAATGTCTACGAACCGTATCACAAGTCAGCCACTGTGAGAGTGCCCAATCACAGTTCAGATGTACTCGCAAATATAATGGGCATGACGTTGCAGGTATAAACAAGGTACAATACTGGTGGCTCAGTGTGGCTATTGTGTGCAATACCTGGACAAAGTTGGCATGTGCCACTGACTGTGACCAATATTGTATCCGAGTGACTTTTACTTCTATTGATCATAACACGAGTCAGCCAAGGTCAGAGTGTCCGATCACAGTGCAGATGTACTAGGCATGATCTTGCCGGTGCAAACAAGATAGAATGCTGGTGGCTTGGTGTGGCTGTTGTGCGCAATGCCTTGACGAAGTTGGCATGTGCGACTGACCATGACCACAAAGTTTATAAAGTGACTCTAACGTCTACAAATCGTAATACGAGTCAGCCACGGTAAGAGTGCTCAATCACAGTGCACATCCAATATGCATGACCTTGCAGGTATAAACAAGGTAAAAAACTGGTGACTTGGCACGGCTATTGTGCGCAATGCCTTGACAAAGTTGGCATGTGCCACTGACCATGACCACAAAGTTTACATGCCTCGTGTTATACCTTGTTCATACCTGCAAGGTCATGTCCAGTATATCTGCACTGTGTTTGGATACTCAGACCGTGGCTGACTCGTGTTATGATTCATAGCCGTTTAAGGTACTTGGAAAACTTTGTGGTCATGGTCAGATGCACGTGCCAACTCGGTCAAGGCATTGCCCACAATTGCCGTACCAAGCCAACAGTTTTTTACCTTGTTTATACCTGCAATGTCATGCCTAGTACATCTGAACTGTGATTGGGCACTCTGACTGTGGCTGACTCGTGTTACGATTTGTAGATGTGAAATTCACTTGGTAAACTTTGTGGTCATGGTCAGTGGCACATGCCAACTTTGTCAAGGCATTACGCACAATAGCCGCGCCAAGCCACTGGTTCTTTACCTTGTTTATACCTGCAAGGTCATGTATATTAGATGTGCACTGTGATTGGGCACTCTGTCCGTGGTTGACTCGTGTTACGATTCGTAGAAGTTAAAATCACTTGGTAAACTTTGTGGTCATGGTCAGTGGAACATGCCAACATCGTCAAGGCATTGCGCACAATAGCCATTCCGAGCCACCAGTATTCTATCTTGTTTGAACCAGCAAGTTCATGCCCAGTACATCTGCACTGTGATTGGTCATCCTGACCGTGGCTGACTCATGTTATGATCAATATATGTGAAAGTCACTTGGATACATTTGTGGCCATGGTCAGTGGCACATGCCAACTTTGTCAAGGCATTGCGCACAATATCCACATCGAGCCACCAGTATTCTACCCTGTTTTATACCTGCAAGGTCATGTCCAGTATATCTGCACTGTGATTGTACACTCTGCCCATGGCTGACTCATGTTATGATTCATAGCCACTTAAAGTACTTGGTAAACTTTGTGGTCAAGGTCAGTGGCACGTGCCAGCTTTGTCAAGGCATTGCGCACAAAAGCCGTGCCAAGTCACCGGTTTGTTACATTGTTTATACCTGCAAGGTAATGCATATTAGATGTGCACGGTGATTGGACACTCCGACCGTGGCAGACGCGTGTTATGATCAATAGACGTATAAGTCACTTGCATACATTTGTGGCCATGGTCAGTGGCACATGCCAACTTTGTCAAGGCATAGCGCAAAACAGCCACACCGAGCCGCCAGTATTCTACCTTGTTTGTACCTGCAAGATCATGCCTAGTACATCTGTATTGGGACTAGACAATCTGAACCTTGTTTATGTCTGTGAGGTCATGCCCAGTATATCTGCACTGTGATTGGACACTCTGACTGTGGCTGACTTGTGTTATGATTCATAGCTGTTTAATGTACTTGGTAGACTTTGTGGTCATGGTCAGTGGCACTTGCCAACTTTGTCAAGGCATTGCGTACAATAGACGTGCCAAGCCACCAGTTTTTTACCTTGTTTATACCTGAAAATTCCTGCAGATTAGATGTGCCTTTTGATTGGGTACTTGGACCGTGGCTGACTCGTGTTATGATTCGTAGAAGTCAAAGTCACTTGGTAAACTTTATCGTCATGGTCAGTGGCACATGCCAACTTTGTCAAGGCATTGCACACAATAGCCACACCGAGCCACCAGTATTCTACATTGTTTGCACCTGCAAGATCATGCCTAGTACATCTGCACTGTGATTGGACACTGTGACCGTGGCTGACTCGTGTTATGATCAATAGGAGTAACAGTCACTTGGTCACATTTGTGGTCATGGGCAGTGGCACATGCCTAGTTTGTCAAGGCATTGCACACAATAGCCACACCGAGCCACCAATATTTTACCTTGTCTTTACCTGTAAGGTCATGCCCAGTATATCTGCACTGTGATTGGACACTCTGACCGTGGCTGACTTGTGTTATGATTCACAGTCGTTTAAGGTACTTGGTAAACTTTGTGGTCATGGTCAGTGGCACATGCAAACTTTGTCAAGGCATTGCGCACAATAGCCAGACCAAGCCACCAGTTTTTTAACTTGTTTATACCTGCAAGGTCATGCAAATTAGATGTGCACTGTGAATGGGTACACTGACCGTGGCTGACTAGTGTTACGATTCGTAGAAGTTAATGTCACTTGGTAAACTTTGTGGTCATGGTCAGTGGCACATGCCGATTTTGTCAAGGCATTGCGCACAATAGCCGGGCCAAGCCACCGGTTATTTACCTTATTTATACCTGCAAGGTCATGCATGTTACATGTGCACTGTGATTGGGCACTTTGATCGTGGCTGACTCGTGTTACGATTTGTATAATTTTTTGAAATTGATTGAGATCGTTTTAACCGCTGGAGACTTCAATCAGAACAAATGCGTAAAGAATCTGACACCAGTCACCACGTTACTTCCTCTTGGATGAATTACCAAGGACCAGGTGACATTCAAGAGGTAGAGTAAGTCACTCTGAATTGTAGCCCAAGTGAATATGAATCACTAGAAACAATTAGAGTACAAAATGGTCTAGTCTAGACTAGATATCGCTGCTTGCACCACTTTGCTCTTGCACTGCTACTTTGTGCGCGTCGGTCCCCACATATGACAATCAGGTGTTTTGACTGCCGGCGCTGCCTTTGTCGTTGTGTGGAACGTTCTCGTTGCCTGAGCTAACTCGCTTCATCTCCATCGCACCGTCCATCCAATCTTTACATAGATTGTGCGATGCTTTGCTTTAAGAATACAGGAGATGAATGTGCGAAAGTCGCAGACCGTCGATCAGGTGTGATTAACCATCCGCAGTGGATGTTGGCTCGGCTGCTTGTGATCCAGAGTCCAAGAGGTGTCCGGTCTGTGCTTGTATCTTGTCAGCATCGATATGCCACACCAGCAGCATCTCGGTCTCGTAGTTCCGGAAGTCATCGCACACAATTGTGCATTCTTCGACGCAACATATAGTGCCGGTGCCGCATGTCCTTATCGGAATGCAGGTACCATGGGAGAGTGGAGGCATGGGACTACCCTCTCTACTGGCTTGGTGTGGCTATGTTGCGCAATTCCTTGACAAAGTTGGCATGTGCCAATGACCATGACCACAGATGTTTACCAAGTGACTTTAACTTCTACGAATCGTAACACGAGTCAGCCACAATAAGAGTACCCAATCACTGTTGAGATGTACTAGGCATGACCTTGCAGGTATAAACAGGGTAAAAAACCGGTGGCTTGGAACGTCTATTATGCGCAATGCCTTAACAAAGTTTGCACGTGCCACTGACCATGACCACAATGTTTGCCACGTACCTTGAACGACTATGAATCATAACACGAATCAGCCACGGGCAGAGTGTCCAATCACAGTGCAGATACACGAGGCATGACCTTATAGGTACAAACAAGGTAGAATACTGGTAGATCGGTGTGGCTATTGTGCGCATTGCCTTGACAAAGTTGGCAGGTGCCACTGACCATGACCACAAAGTTTACCAAGTGACTTTATCTTTTACAAATCGTAACACGAGTCAGCCACAGTCAGAGTGCCTAATCACAGTTAAGATCTACTAGGCATGAACTTTCAGGTAGAAACAAGGTGAAAAACCGGTGGCTTGGTGCGGCTATTGTGCGTAATGCCTTGACAAAGTTGGCATGTGCCACTGACCATGTCCACAAAGTTTACCAAGTACCTTAAATGGCTATGAATCATAACACGCGTCAGCCACGGTCATAGTGTCCAATCATAGTGTAGATATACTGGGCATGGCCTTACAGGTATAAACGAGGTAGACTACTGGTGGCTCGGTGTGGCTCTTGTGCACAATGCCTTGACAAAGTTGGCATGTGCCACTTGCCATGACCACAAATGTATCCAAGTGACTTTTACTTCTATTGATCATAACACGAGTCAGCCGCGGTCAGAGTCGACAGGAAAATGAGGTAAGCCGAGCACGAAGTGGAAGCGAAGGGTGAGGCAATGTCACGAAGCGAAGTGGAAGCGGAAGCAAAAGCGATGAAACAATGGAAAGGATTGAGGAACTCGGGCAAAATAACAAGGAACCTAGGTAAAAGTTAGAAAGATCCTAGTACTACCCTAGACTACAGCCTAATGCATGCGCTGTGAAGCTCAGTTGAGGGTAGGAGGCGGATTCCACCATGGGCCTGCTTCTGCTGCTGGTGTTGCTTGGTGCGAAGCGCGGTCTGTGACTCCCCACATGCATCTGATCGTGGGGGCTGCTCCGTGCTTGGACTTGCCGCAGAGAGAGGCGTCTTGAAGTTCAGGGGCGCTGCGTTTGGCACGTTGTGTGGACCGAGCCGCCCAGATACCGTTGGCCTGTAGGTTACGTGACCGAAGTTATTTGGTGGTGGCGGGTCCCAGCTGTTGAGTGGTCCGCACGGGCTGGTCGCTGGCGTGAGAGTTAACCGGTCATTGTGGCTCGGTTGGCTTTGCCGCCTGAGTCGTTGAGGCTGCTGCATGCAGCGGGTGACCCCGCTCGGAGCTGGGTATTCCAAAAATTCGGGCATTCAGGGTCCAGATGATCAGAGGGGTATTGTGCACAACAGGGGGTAGAAGACAAATGCCAGTCGGCATTTGCTGGCAGTGGAGTATTTTCCGACAGCCGTCCGCACTCCCATAATGCCAGACCAGGTTGAAGGGGTGCGCCTTATGCTGCTGGCTGCACACAAAAGTTGAGTCGTGTGATCCTTGAATGTGGTGCTGACAGCCGCCCGCAGGGGAGCACGGCCCACTGAGAGGGACGAATGGGGATTGGGGAAAGGGACGAGAGGAGGACGAAGCACCAAAAAGACGGAAGGTAGTGTGAACCCATGTGTTAGAAGAATACAATCACGAGAACAGCGGCAACAGAAGCAGGCAGAAGCAGCGGAACATGCAAATGTACGTAAGCGAAGTGACGTAAGCGAGAGCGGTCCGGGGAGTTAGTCACGGAAGCTGATGAAGGCTGAGAAGCGAGATAGCGGAGGTAGACAGGTTGATGTGAGAGAGAGCTGGCGAGATGAGTGACGGTTGGCGGAGTAAGGGAGCTGAGCGAAGGAGCAAGAATGACGGAGCGAAGCGTTGAGAGTTTGGCAAAGACAAGAAATACAAGAGATGAGCAGAGCGAATACACGGCGGCGAAGCCCCGGAACCAAGGGGGAACAGGATGAGCAGAACTGTTCTGGTTAACTCGAGAGAATGAACATCCTTGGTATAAGAAGAGTAGAACAGGACAAAACAGCAAAGCAACGGCTTCGTTCCACTAGCCGGACGCGGGTGACAGGTGTCACTTCATTAAGGGATGAATTGGACTGTCGGGCCTAACAATTAGTTCGACCGAGGGACCGTTGCCAAGGTGATTCAGGTGGGGACCTGAACCCTTATTGAGAGCTCGGTATTTCCTGAGGAGTGACCTCTGTTGGAGTCCTTTTTATGATCTGAAACCCCCCTTTAATCAGACAGAGGTCACATGACTGTCTGTCGATGGGAGTATCATTTTCTATCGGTTGTTGTCATGGTCACTCCACAGGAGGAAAGAAGGTGGCTCCACATAGCTCCAAGGTCTCCTGGAGGGGTGTTCACCAGAGCGTGTAGGCGGGCAAGGACTATATCCTTGAGTCGAATTCTGACTTGGCTGTCAACTGATGCGTAGAGAGCATTTGACTCCCCCTCTTACAATGGATCGAGGTTGATGCGGTCTCCAAGCAGGCAGTCAGTTAGGCCAAAGCCATGCAAAAACGAAGGAAATAGCCACTGAAGGACCCGATCCATCCAATCGCGTGAAGATGCTGGAAACGGTTGTCCATCACTTTCTTCATCTTGTGTGGTGAGCATGGGAACCTGTACTGGGGCAAGGACAATGGAGGTTGCATTGTAGCATGTCCTGTCAATCCAGTTTCTCCATGAGGCTTGCTGAAGATTCCGCTCCCAAAGGAGAGGTCCGGTGCAAGGCTCCAGCAAATGGTGATGGTAGGATGGATCAAGGTGAGGGCGGAGTCGATCATAGATAGTCCAAAGAGATCTCTCATATGATCGTGACTGTCCACCACCTGTGCGGTGGTGTTCATAGTACCCAAGGAGCATGCGATCCCCCAGATGAGGATGCAGTGTCAAGCGTTGTGCGTGCCTGATGACAGCAAATTCCTATGCTGTAGCATTTTTGCCATTGGCATCGAGGACAAGAATTGCAAGAGCATGCCGAGCCATGACTGGCAGTTGAAAGGATGTTGCAGGGGATGAGGAGAGCGTAGGAGGGGCTGAAGTTTTAGAGGTAGGTGTGATGCTGTAGGGGTTGATGATGAAGGAAGGCCGATGATGAAGATGGGCAAGATGGTGGAGTGGATCCTGAGGTGAAGACAACGTGCACTTAGGAAGGTTTTGGCGTGGGCACTGGTTGTCGCAGAATGGGCGAAGCGACCGAGCGGATCCGTGTGCCGAGCTGAAAGCGATGCAAAAACTGAGGAAACGATTGATTTATGAGTGGGCGCAAGGGCAGAACATCGTGCGCGAAGACTGTTTCGGTGTGGGCGCATGTCGTCGCACAACAGGCGATGCGGCCGGGCGGATCCTTGTGCCGAGCAGAGGATGATTGCTGATGGAGGAGGAAATGATTGATGGAAGAGTGGGTGCAGGGGCAAAACCGCGTGCGCTACGAAGTTATGGCGTGGGTGCAGGTTGTCGCGGAAAAGGCAATGCGACTGGGCGGATCCTTGTGCCGAGCTGAAAGCGATGCAAGGTGGAGGAAGCGATTGATTGATGAGTGGGCGCAGGGGCAGAACCACGTGCGTGGAAGGATGTTTTTGGCGTGGGTGCGGGTCGTCGCGGAAAAAGGCGATGCGACCGGGCGGATCCTTGTACCGAGCTGAAAGCAATTGCGGAAGCAGAGGGAGTGAATGATTTGATGAGTGGGCGCAGGGGCGGAACCACGTGCGCAAAGAGATGATGCTGATGCTGATGATTGAAGGGAAGGCGGCGCAGATGATGTTGATGAAGGAGAAGGCAACGATGAGTTAGAAATGGGTGGCTGATGGAGCCGAGGAGGCTGGATTGAGGAGGTCGAGGTGGACTGATGACAGTAGATGAGGATGAAGCAAGGAGTGGAGGCTGAAGATTGATGATGCTGAAGAAGACGGGAGGCAGAAAGCGACGCGAGCGGAGATTAGACGCGGTGCGGCAGGTGGAGGCGATACAACCACGTCTTCTCCCGTTGAGGAGAGTGACGGCTTGTTCCCCAGTTGTCCCGGAAGTGGGAGCAGGAAGACTGGTGGTATCTGATGTTCTTTCAGCTGGAAGAAGTTGGCTACGGCAGAGGAAGTCAGGCAGCGGGCAGGGACACTAGACTGCTGATGCTAGGAGAGGGACGGCTTGTTCCCCAGCTGGCTCGGAAATGTGAGCAGGAGGACTGGTGGTGTCTGATATCCTAACAGCAGCGGCTTTGGCTGTAGCTGCTGACGAGGCGAGGAGGTGATGCGACAAGGCGGCTCGAGATGATGGACGCGGGCGGACTGGAGATACTGATGAGGCAGGAGGAGATGAGGATGATGAGGCAGGATGAAAGGGAGGAGATGCTTGTGGAGCAGTTGTGACGAGGGGCAGCGGATGGCAGTAAGCAGGAAGCTTCTTGGTAGTTGACGGCAGACGGCGGCTCGAGAGTTGGTTGCGGCTGATGTGGGCGACTCGTCACCGGTTGTTAGCCACGGGCGCGGAAATGGGCGCAGGGCCTTCTTAGGACGACAAGGCATTTCTTCAGCGTATAGAACTCGTCAGGCAGAGCTGCGGATGTCAGCTGTGGATGAAGCGAGGAGACGGGAGACGGCGGTAGCGGCGGAATGTGAGTCGAAGTAGCGGAGTAGGGGTGTCGGCAGAGCGATGATGCGGTCACGGGACTCCAGGTGATGTTGCTTGAAGCTCTGATACCATGTAAGAAGAATACAGTCACGAGAACAGCGGCAGCAGAAGGAGGCAGAAGCAGTGGAACATTCAGATGTACGTCAGCAAAGTGACATAAGCGAGAGCGGTCTGGGGAGTTAGTCGTGGAAGCTGATGAAGGCTGAGAAGCGAGACAGCGGAGGTAGACAGGTTGATGTGAAAGAGAGCTGGCGAGGTGAGTGATGGTTGGCGGAGTAAGGGGGCTGAGTGAAGGAGCAAGAGCGACGCAGCGAAGCGTTGAGAGTTTGGCAAAGACAGGAAATACGAGACATGAGCAGAGCGAAGACACGGCGGCGAAGCCGCGGAACCAAGGGGGAATAGGATGAGCAAAACTGCTGTGGTTATCTCGAGGGAATTAACATCCTCGGTATAAGAAGAGCAGAAAATGACAAAAAAACAAGCAACGGCTTCTTTCCACTAGCCGGACGCGGGTGACACGTGTCACTTTATTAGGGGATGACTTGGACTGTCGAGCCTAACGGTTAGTTCGACGGAGAAACCGTTGCCAAGGTGATTCAGGTGGGGACCTGAACCCTTATTGAGAGTTCGGTATTTCTTGAGGAGTGACCTCTATCGGAGTCCTTTTCATTTTCTGATACCATGATCCCATGCTGCCATGGCAAGTGGAGGCAGAGGATCACCTTGGCGGAGAGGGCAACTACAGAAAGAGGTATCCAGGATGGTTGCAACAACGAGGGAGACAGAGCAGTGCGTCATAGGCTGGAGAAGGAGGATGACAGAAGAAACAAAAGAACAAAAAGAATGAAGGGCAGATGGGAGAAGGAAGAAGCATATGGCAGAGGAGAGGACAGAGGGAGGGATAGACAGTGAATGATGACAAGTGGCAGAGGCGGTGTGTGACAGGGAGCCACAAAATGGTAGTGAGGCACGATCTGGAGCCGGTGATGGTTGCAGGAGGTGTGTCTCCACCGGTGGTTAGAACAAAGGAGCGAAGCAGGATGGAGTGGCACAGTGAGGAAGAGTAGGAGGTGCAGTAGTCATGGACATGGCAGAAGTAGTCGAGGCGGCAAAGCAGCTAGGTGGAAGAAGGGGAAGAGGTGGAATGCGCAGCGGAGGAGATACGAAGCCAGTGGAATAGGGCAGTGAGGAAGAGTAGTACGTGGAGGAATGGGAGCAGGAGGATAGATGCCCAGAGGTGGGGTTAGGAGAGCCAAGCATAAGGACGATGGAGACGGTGAGGAAGGAGTCGAGTCAGGGAGAGGCGATGACGAGGCCGGCAAAGTGGAGACGGAGAGGGAAGGAGGCGCTGGAGGAGGAGCTGGAGGTGCCGGTGGAGCTGGAGGGGGTGTTGAAGGCACTTGTAGAGCTAGAGGAGGAGCTGGAGGTGCCGGAGAAGGTGGAGGTGCTGGAGGCGAGTAGGAGGGGTGAGGCAGGTGAGCGCTAGGTGGTGAGGAGGGTGGTGCGTTGGAGGCACCGGAGAAGGGCAGGCAGTCCAGGACGGAAGGTGGAGTACTCTTGAGGGGAGGGGGTGGTCCGGTGGCTTGGCCAGCGTATAAGTCATGAAGCCAGCGGGAGTCCTCCTCCGAGAAAAGAGCCATTGTGGTGAGACAAGGTATCAGAGCAGAGGGGGCAGCGGGAGAAGAAAGGCCGCCCGGAAGGGACACAGGCAGCCGCCCGCAAGCGGGCGAAGACGGAGGTGGAGCACAACTTGGAGAGATAGAACCCGAGAAGGGTGGATGGGGGGGAGAACGCCAGAGGTCGGAGAATCATCTGGCTTGATACCATGACAAGAAAATGAGGTAAGCCGAGCACGGAGTGGAAGCAAAGGGGAGGAAATGTCACAAAACGAAGTGGAAGCGGAAGCGACAGTGATGAAACGATGAAAACGATTGAGGAACCGAGGCAAACGAGCAAGGAACCTAGGTACAAGTTATATAGATCCTAGTACTACCCTAGACGCCTAGTGCGTGCACTGTGAAACTCGGTGCAGGACGGGAGGCGGCTTCCGCCATGGGCCTGCTTTTGCTGCTAGTGTTGCTTGGTGCAGGGTGCGGTCTGTGACTCCCCACATGCATCGGATTGTGGGGGATGCTCCGTACTTGGGCTTGTCTCAAAGAGAGGCAATGTGACGCTCACGGGCGCTGCGTTTGGCACGTAGTGCCAGGATAACATCTTGGTGTTGAGTAATGCTTGTGGCAAAGGATGTCTCCAGTTCTCCATAGGTTACTTGAGAGTTGCTTGCATCTGTGAGGCAACGAACAGCTTTTGTCCTGCTTGTCAGATGGTGAGGTTTGTTGAAGAGGAGACGAGTAGGTCTTTGGTGAAACAGAAGGTGGAGCTTGGAGGGAAGGAGTATGGTTATCTTCTGACAATAGTACCAACTCTGTCGGTACGTTATCTCGTCCGGTCTTGGTTGTGGGTTAGGCTGCCGAGGTTGATGTCGAGGGCAAGGTTGGTGTCAGAGGACGACCATAGAATGTGGTCATGAAGGCGTTCAGCTCGTCAAAGGCGAATAGCAAGGTACTTTCTTCAGAGGTCTGGCCTTCTGCCGCTCGGTTGAGGGGTTCAGATGAAGGGCCTGGTGCTGGTTGTAGTTTGTTGTCATTGGCGATGTCCAATGTGATTCCATAGGCATCTTCCATGAATTTGACAACTTCAGTTTGAGTGAAGGGTGGAGCTGACGAGAGGATGGGTGACAAGCCGCTGTGGTCGTTGTCTGAAGATGAGGGCTGACTCCATATGTATGCCTCTGTACCAGGGGAAGAGAGAAGGTAATGTTCATCCTTCCGTTGTGGTGAGGTCTGAGGGTCTTGTGACGGTTGAAAGAAGTGCTGGGGCTTGCTGAAGGTACAGCGGAGAATATTGCGACGTCTCCTGCGATATTGGCTCCTTGAGAGGGGAAGAGAGATGTTGATGTTACAACTGTTTTGGGATGATGATGGCACTGGTGTTGGTTGACTGGAGGTTGCTGTGATGGAGCAGATTTCCAATATATTTGCTGAGGAGGAGGAGCCTGACTGAAGTTGGAGGTTTTGCTGGTTGAAGGAAGTGTCATCTTATAGGGAAAAAATGCGACCTGAGAGGGGTTCTCTAGCAGTTGGCGGTGTAGTGTAACAAAGAAGACATTGTATCTTCAGTGTTGGTTCGGCTGCACCCGCTTTGCTTGTAGTCTGCTACTGTGGTTGATGAAGAATGCGTCTGAAAAGGGCTGCTGCTAGCCCTTCGGCAATGAGGAGCATCATAGTGCAGAAATGCAAAAGACGAGATGACGAGATGGACGAAATGCCAGACTGCTACTGTTGGCGTTTTCAAGAGGAAGGCGTAGGAACACTACTGCTGTTGCATTGCTCTTGCTTCTGCTGCCGTGTTGCGTCGTTACTCAGCCATGTCCATACATGGTTCAGAAGCGGCGTTGACACGAAGTTTGGAGCAAGAGGAGGGGTTGCGCACGGTAACCAGGTCCCGCTGCTGTGGAAGGCAATGGTGCTGCTGGTTGTTGTAGAAGGTGCCGCTGGCGGAGGGGCGCTTCGTGGCGTTGAAGGATATCGTCAGCTGTGGGGGCGATGATGATGATGTGATGAAGAGGAGTCCCGACTGGAGCGGCTACGGAGTTGTGCCCATACACATATCTTTTGCCGTTGCAGTAGAGGCGGCGACTCTGCTGGCGTGGAGGAGCGGCGGTGCGATCGGAGATGGCGCGGCTCGGCGTGGTGGCGGTTCAGGCGTCATAAGTGATGATGGAGCTGAGCATGGAGCCAGGAGCTTTCGCTCTGCTCTGATACCATGTTAGGAAACTAAAAGGAATGAAAGAGATAGCAGATCTGCAGATATGGTCGAGGTAGAAGCATCGGCAAAGTTACTGAAGCTGATGGCAGGCTGACATCATGCAGTTGTGAAGAATGAGGACCGCGGCATCTGAGGTGTGGGCTAATGGCCACTACACCGAGATGCAAGTCAAAGCGATGAGTGGGCGCAGTGTCAGTAAGTGCGGGCGTGGCGTAAAGCAATAGAGGCGGCTCGGCACATACAGGCGTGTGCGGCAGAACAAGCTAGAAAGTAGATAATGATGATGTTGTGCCTCATCTGGTACAGAGGGCAATGGTAGAGCTGAAAGAGCGAAACTGGTGCCACAACACCGAGGCACGGGCTGATGGCCTCAGCGCCGAGGTGCGGGCTGGCAAATGTGTAAGTGAAGAGTATGCCACAGCTGGGAATCGGGCAATGCGGAGCAAGGCAGGAGCGGAACGATGAGAAGTGCCACTGCACAGAGGCGGGCAGCAAAAAGTGATGAACTTAACGGAGGAGAAGTGCCACGGCATAGGAGCGGGCAACAAGCTAGAAGAAAGAAAGCGATATCTTTGAAGTAATGTGATACAACGGTATAAATGGGAGTCTAGCAGCTATATCATAGATCAGTCCTAGTTCTAGAGTTACCCTTACGGAGGGTGGTACGTGCGACTATGTCACAGCTGCGTTGCTGCTACTGATGCTGCTGTTGTGTGCGGATTCGCGGTGCAACTCCGCAGGCTTCGTATCACTTCACACATTCGCGGGGCCTGGTTAGGCCACTTGTGATTGTGGTCGTGTCCGAGTGTTCTTTGCGAGGGCGCTCGGTTGGTCTGCACGATAGTTCGTCGGGAGCCGTTGGCATGGGTACCTTTGGTTCCTTTTATCTTTTCGTGAGGACCGGAGCGCGCACCTGCCGTTTGTCGGACGTGCTTCGTGGTCGGTGGTGACCGGCGGTAGTGTCCGTCCAGTTGATCTTCGGAGCTGAACTGCTCGGCAGGATATTTCTTGCCTTTTCCTTCGACCCATGGGGATCCGCGAGCCTGGGGCATATCTGTAATATTTCGTGGAGCCCTGATAGTATGTGTGGCTTGTGCACATTGGTGTTTGGTTCCGACAGGACACTCTGACCGTGGCTGACTCGTGTTATGATTTGTAGAAGTTAAAGTCACCTGGTAAACTTTGTGGTCATGGTCAGTGGCAAATGCTAACTTTGTCAAGGCATTGCGCACAATAGCCGTGCCAAGCCACCCATTTATCACCTTTTTTATACCTGCAAGGTCATGCATACAAGATGTGCACTGTGATTGGACAATCTGGCCGTGGCTGGCTCGTGTTATGATCAATAGAAGTAAACGTCACTTGGATACATTTGTGGTCATGGTCAGTGGCACATGCCAGATTTGTCAAGGCATTGTGCACAATAGCCACACTGAGCCACCACTATTGTACCTTGTTTATACATGCAAGGTCATGTCCAGTATATCTGTATTGTGATTGGACACTCTGAGCGTGGCTGACTCGTGTTATGATTCACAGCCGTTTAAGGTACTTGGTAAACTTTGTGGTCATGGTCAGTGGCACATGCCAACTTTGTCAAGGTATTGCACACAATAGCCAACCCGAGCCACCAGTATTGTACATTGCTTGTACCTGTAAGGTCATGGCTAGTAAATCTGCACTCTTATTGGACACTCTGATCGTGGATGACGTGTGCTATGATCAATAGAAGTAAAAGTCACTTGGATACATTTGTGGTCATGGTCAGTGGCATGTGCCAACTTTCTCAAGGCCTTGCGCACAATAGCCACACCGAGCCACCACTATTCTTTCTTGTTTTCATCTGCAAGATCATGCCTAGTACATTTGCACTATGATTCAACACTCTGACAGTGGCTGACTCGTGTTATGATCAATAGAAGTAAAAGTCACTTGGATACATTTGTGGTCATGGGTAGTGGCACATGCCAACTTTGTCAAGGCATTGCGCACAGTAGCCACACCGAGCCACCTGTATTCTACCTTATTTATACCTGCAAGGTCATGCCTATTATATTTACACTGTGATTGGAGTCTCTGACTGTGGCTGACTCGTGTTATGATCAATAGAAGTAAAAGTCACTTGGATACATTTGTGGTCATGGGTAGTGGCACATGCCAACTTTGTCAAGGCATTGCGCACAGTAGCCACACCGAGCCACCTGTATTCTACCTTATTTATACCTGCAAGGTCATGCCTATTATATTTACACTGTGATTGGAGTCTCTGACTGTGGCTGACTCGTGTTATGATCAACAGAAGTAAAAGTCACTTGGATACATTTGTGGTCATGGTCAGTGGCACATGCCAACTTTGTCAAGGCATTGCGCACAATAGCCATACCGAGCCAACAGTGTTCTACCTTGTTTGAGCCTGTAAGATCATGCCTAGTATATCTGCACTGTGATTGGACACTCTGACCATGGCTGACTCGTGTTATGGTTCGTAGCCGTAGGTACTTGGTGAACTTTGTGGTCATGGTCTGTGGCACATGCCAATTTTTTCAATGCATTGCAAACAATAATCGTGCCATGCCACCGGTTTTTTACCTTGTTTATACCTGCAAGGTCATGCATATTAGATGTGCACTTTGATTTGACACTCTGACCGTGGCTGACTCGTGTTATGATCAATAGAAGTAAAAGTCACTTGGATACATTTGTGGTCACGGTCAGTGGCACATGCCAACTTTGTCAAGGCATTGCGCACAATAGCCACACTGAGCTACCAGTACTCTACCTTTTTTATACCTGCAAGGTCATGCCAGGTATATCTGCACTATGATTGGACACTCTGAATGTGGCTAACTCGTGTTATGATAAATAGACGTAAAAGTCACTTGGATACATTTGTGGTCATGGTCAGTGGCACATGCCAACTTTGTGAAGGCATTGCGCATACTAGTTACACGGAGCCACCATTATTGTACCTTTCTCATTCCTGCAAGGTCATGCCCAGTATATGTACACTGTCATTGGACACTCTGACCATGGTTGACTCGTGTTATGATCAATAAATGTAAAAGTTACTTGGATACATTTCTGGTCATGGTCAGTGGCACATGCCAACTTTGTCAAGGCATTGCACACAATAGCCACACTGAGCCACCAGTATTCTACCTTGTTTGTACCTGCAAGGTCATGCCTAGTAAATTTGCACTGTGATTGGACACTCTGACCGTGGCTGACTCGCTTTATGGTCAATAGAAGTAAAAATCACTTGGATACATTTGTGGTCATGGTCAGTGGCACATGCCAACTTTGTCAAGGCATCGCACACAATAGCCACACCGAGCCACAAGTATTCTACCTTGTTTGTACCTACAAGGTTATGCCTAGTACATATGCACTATGATTGGACACCCCGACCGTGGCTGACTCGTGTTATGATCAATAGAAGTAAAGGTCACTTGGATAAAACTGTGGTCATGGTCTGTAGCACATGCCAACTTTGTCAAGGCATTGCGCACAATAGCCAGACCGAGCCACCAGTATTCTACCTTGATTATACATGTAAGGCCATGCCCAGTATATCTGCACTATTATTGGACACTTTGACCGTAGCTGACTCGTGTTATGATTCATAGCCGTTATCTGTATTTGGTAGAGTTTGTGGTCATGGTCAGTGGCACATGCCAACTTTGTCAAGGCATTGCGCACAAAAGCCATGCCAAGCCACCAGTTATTTACCTGTTGATACCTGTAAGGTCATGCATATTAGATGTGCGCTTTGATTGGGCACTCTGACCGTGGCTGACTCGTGTTACAATTCGTAGAAGTTAAAGTCACTTGGTAAACTTTGTGGCCATGGTCAGTGGCACATGCCAAGTTTGTCAAGGCATTGCGCACAATAGTCACAACAAGCCACCAGTATTCTACCTTGTTTAGACCTGCAAGGTAATGTCCAGTATATTTTCACTGTGATTGGGCACACTGACCGTGGCTGACTCGTGTTATGATTCGTAGAAGTTAAAGTCACTTGGTAAACTGTGTGGTCATGGTCAGTGGCACATGCCAACTTTGTCAAGGCATTGCGCACAATAGCCACACCGAGCCACCAGTATTCTACATTGTTTGCACCTGTAAGATCATGCCTAGTACATTTGCACTGTGATTGGACACTCTGACCGTGGCTGACTCGTGTTATGATAAATAGACGTAAAAGTCACTTGGATACATTTGTGGTCATGGTCGGTGGCACCTGCCAACTTTGTCAAGGCAGTGCACACAATTACCACACTGAGCCACAAGTATTATACCTTGTTTATACCTGTAAGGTCATGCCCAATACATGTGCACTGTGATTGGACACTCTGACTGTGGCTGACTCGTGTTATGATCAATAGAAGTAAACGTCACTTGGATACATTTGTGGTCATGGTCAGTGGCACATGCCAACTTTGTCATGGCATTGCGCACTATAGCCACACTGAGCCACCAGTATTCTACCTTGTTTATACCTGCAACATCATGCCTAGTACATCTGCACTGTGATTTAACACTCTGACTGTGGCTGACTCATGTCATGATCAATATATGAAAAAGTCACTTGGATGCATTTGTGGTCATGGTCAGTGGCACATTCCGACTTTGTCAAGGCATTGCGCACAGTAGCCACATCGAGCCACCAGTATTCTACCTTGTTTGCACCTGCAAGATCATGCCTAGTACATGTGTACTGTGATTGGACACTGGAACCGTGGCTGACTCGTGTTATGATTCATAGCCGTTTAAGGTACTTGGTAAACTTTGTGGTCATGGTCAGTGGCACATGCCAACTTTGTCAAGGCATTTCGCACAGTAGCCGTGCCAAGCCACCGGTTTTTTACCTCTTTTAAACCTGCAATGTCATGCATATAAGATGTGCGCTATGATTTGGTACTCTGACCGTGAATGACACCTGTTACGATGCATATAAGTTAAAGTCACTTGGTAGACTTTGTGGTCATGGTCAATGGCACATGCCAAATTTGTCAAGAAATTGCCCACAATAGCCACACCTAGCCACCAGTAGTCTACCTTGTTTACACTTGCAACATCATGCCTAGTACATCTGCACTGAGACTGGACACTATGACCGTGGCTGACTCGTGTTATGATTCATATCCGTTTAAGGTACTTGGTAAACTTTGTGGTCATGGTCAGTGGCACATGCCAACATTGTCAAGGCATTGCGCACAATAGCCGTGCCAGGCCACCGGTTTTTTTCCTCGTCTATTCATGCAAGGTCATGCATATTAGATGTGCACTGTGATTGGGTACTCTGACCGCGAATGACTCGTGTTACAATGCGTAGAAGGTAAGGTCACTTGGTAAACTTTGTGGTCATGGTCAGTGGCACATGCCAACTTTGTCAATACATTGCGCACAAAAGCCATACCGAGCCTCCAGTATTTTACCTTGTTTATACCTGCAAGATCATGCCTAGTACATCTGCACTGTGATTGGAAACTCTGACCGTCTCCGACTCTTGTTACGATTCGTAGAAGTCAAAGTCACTTGGTAAACTTTGTGGGCATGGGCAGTGCCAGATGCCATCTTTGTTCAGGCATTGCGTACAATAGCCACACCGAGCCACCAGTATTCTACCTTGTTTGTATTTGTAAGGTCATGCCTAGTATATCTGCACTGTGATTGGACACTCTGACCGTGGTTGAATCGTGTTATGACTAATAGAAGTAAAAGTCACTTGGATACATTTGTGGTAATTGTCAGTGGTACGTGCCAACTCCGTCAAGGCATTACGCACAATAGCCACACCGACCCACCAGTATTCTACCTTGTTTGCACCTGTAAGATCATGCCTAGTATATCTGCACTGTGATTGGACACTCTGATCGTGACTGACTCCTGTTATGATCAATAGAAGTAGAAGTCACTTGGATACATTTGTGGTCATGGTCAATGGCACATGCCAACTTTGTCAAGTCATTGCACACAATAGCCACACCGAGCCACCAGTATTCTACCTTCATTGTACTTGCAAGGTCATGCCTAGTACATCGGCACTGTGATTGGACACTCTGACCGTGGCTGACTCGTGTTATGATCAATAGAAGTAAACGTCACTTGGATACATTTGTTGTCATGGTCGGTGGCACATGCTAACTTTGTCAAGGCATTGCACACAATTGCCACACCGAGCCACCAATGTTCTACCTTGTTTATACGTGTAAGGTCATGCCCAATATATCTGCACTGTGATTGGTCACTCTGATCGTGGCTGACTCGTATTATGATCAATAGAAGTAAAAGTCACTTGGATACATTTGCGGTCATGGTCAGTGGCACATGCCAACTTTGTCAAGGCATTGCGCGCAATAGCCACACCGAGACACCAGTATTCTACCTTGTTTGCACCTGCAAGATCATGCCAAGGACATCTGCACTGTGACTGGACATTGTGACCGTGGCTGACTCGTGTTATGATTCATAGCCGTTTAAGGTACTTGGTAAACGTTGTGGTCATGTTCAGTGGCACATGCCAACTTTGTCAAGGTATTACACACAACTGATGCATAGAGAGCGTTTGACTCCTCTTCTGACAGTCGGTCAAGGTTGAGGCAATCTCCAAGCAGACAGTTAGTTATGCCAATGCCGTGCAGAAAAGAAGGGAATGGCCATTGAAGGACCCAATCCATCCAATCGCGTGAGGAAGCTGGAAGTGGTTGTCCATTGCTTTCTCTGACTTGTGTGGTGAGCATGGGAACGTGTACTAGAGCAGGGACACTGTAGGTTGCATTGTAGCATGTCCTGTCAATCCAGTTTCTCCATGAGGCTTGCCGAAGAATCCGTTCCCAAAGGAGGGGCCCGATGCGAGGCTCTAGCAGATGGTGGTGGTAAAAAGGATCAAGGTGAGGACGAAGTTGATCACAGATAGTCAAAAGAGATCTCTCATAGGATCATGACTGTCCACCACCTGGGCGCTGGTGTTCATAGTACCCAAGTAGCATGCAATCACCCAGATGGGGATCCAGATTCCATTGTTGTGCGTGCCCGATGACAGCAAATTTCCATGCTGTAGCATTTGCACCGTTGGCAGCGAGGACAGGAATTGCAGGAGCACGCTGAGCCATGACTTGCTGTTTGGAAGGACGTTGTAGGGGATGAGGTGAATTGTAGGAGGGGCCAAAGTTTGAAAGGTATGTGTGATGCTGCATGGATTGCTGATGCAAGGCGGCTGATGATCGAGCGGGTCCTTTGTGCCGAGTGGAAGTGAAGACGGAGGAAGCGATGATTGCTGAGATGACGGATGGTTGAGTGAGCGCAGGGGCGGAACCTCGTGCGCTGCAGGGGCACAGCTTGGGCACAGGTCGTCGCGGAAACGGCGATACGACCGGGCAGATCGTGGTGCCGAGCAAAGTCAAAGTGGATGATGGCGAAGAAATGATGGATGATGGAGTGGGTGCAGGGGCAAACCGCGTGCGCTGAAGGAAGTTTCGGCGTGGGCGCGGGTCATCGTGACTCGAGCGATGCGACCGAGCGGATCCTTGTGCCGAGCTGAAGTGATGCAAAGCGGAGGAGGCAATTAATTGATGAGTGGGCGCAGGGGCGAGACCACGTGCGCTGAGGAGGTTTTCGGCGTGGGTGCAGGTCATCGCGGAAAGGGCGATGCGACCGGGCGGATCCTTGTGCCGAGCTGAACGCGATACAGGGGCGGAGAAAGCGATTGATTGATGAGTGGGCGCAGGGGCGGAACCACGTGCGGGAGAAGATGATGCTGATGATGATGATGCTGAAGGCAAAGGAATGCAACGCGGAAGATGCTGATGATGATGAGGCGGAGGCGATGCGAAGGCAGTGAGGATGATGATGATGGAGTAGGCAAAGAGAAGGCAGAAACGGGCGGCTGTCGATGCAGAAGAGACTGGAACGAGGAGGAATGATGGGCGCTGATGACGATGGAGGAGGCGGGAGGCGGAGAGTGACGCGGACGGAGAGAGCGGAGACAAGACGCGGCGCGGCAGGTGGAGGCGATAGAACCACTTCTTCTTTGCCGTCAGGAGAGTGACGGCTTGTTCCCCAGTTGGCTCGGAAGTGGGAGCAGGGAGACTGGAGGTGTCCGATGTCCTGTCGGCTGGAAGGAGTTGGTTGCGGCAGAGAAGGCCAGGCAGCGGGTAGGGACACTGGACTGCTGATGCCAAGAGAGTGACGGCTTGTTCCCCAGTTGGCTCGGAAGTGGGAGCAGGGAGACTGGAGGTGTCCGATGTCCTGTCGGCTGGAAGGAGTTGGTTGCGGCAGAGAAGGCCAGGCAGCGGGTAGGGACACTGGACTGCTGATGCCAAGAGAGTGACGGCTTGTTCCCCAGTTGGCTCGGAAGTGGGAGCAGGGAGACTGGAGGTGTCCGATGTCCTGTCGGCTGGAAGGAGTTGGTTGCGGCAGAGAAGGCCAGGCAGCGGGTAGGGACACTGGACTGCTGATGCCAAGAGAGTGACGGCTTGTTCCCCGGTTGGCTCGGAAATGGGAGCAGGAAGACTGGTGGTGTCCGATATCCTGGTACCGGCAGCTTTGGCTGCAGCTGCTGACGAGGCGGGGAGGTGACACGGGAGGGCGGCTCGAGACGACAGATGCACGCAAGATGAAGATGACGGCGAGGAGAGGGCATGATGAGGACGAGGCAGGAAGGGAGGGAAGAGATGTCAGCGGAAGTAGAAGCAATGAGGTAATGGCGGACGGGAGGCGACAGGACGCTTCTTGGTAGTTGATGGCAGGCTGCGGCTCGAGAGTTGCTTGCGGCTGATGTGGGAGACTCGTTGCCAGTTGTTAGCCACGGGCGCGGAAATGGGCGCAGGGCCTTCTTAGGTCGGCGAGGCGTTTCTTCAGCGTGAGGAACTCGTCAGGCAGAGCTGCTGATGTCAACTGCAAATGAAGCGAGGAGGCGCGAAGTGGCAACAGCGGTAATGGAGCGGAAGGGATAGAGCGGGGTGGCGGCAGAGCGATGACGCGGTCAGGGATCTCCAGGTTATGTTGCCTGAAGCTCTGATACCATGTCAGAAGAACGCACATACGAGAACAGCGACAGGAGAAGCAGGCAGAAGCAGCGGAGCATTCAGGTGTACGTCAGCTGAGTGACGTAGCCAAGAGCGGTCCGAGGAGTTGGTTACGGGGGGAGATAGAGACTTGGACGCGAGGTAACGGCGGTAGACAAGTTGATGTGAGAGAGGCGACTGACGAGGTCGAGATGGGAGAGAGCTGAGAGAAGGAACGGGAGTGACGGAGCGAAGCGTTGAGAGGTGGCAAATACAGGAAATGTGAGGAGCGAGCAGAGCGAAAACACGGCGGCGAGGCCGCTGAACCAAGGGGGAACAGGATGTGCAGAAATGTTCTGGTTCACTTGAGGGAATGAACATCCTCGGTATAAGAAGAGAAGAACAGGACAAAATATCAAACCAATGGCTTCTTTCCACTAGCCGGACGTGGGTGACAGGTGTCACTTTATTAGGGGATGACTTGGACTGTCGGACCTAACGGTCAGCTTCGACCGAGGGACCGTTGCCAAGGTGATTCAGGTGGGGACCTGAACCTTTATTGAGAGCTCGGTGTTTCCTGAGGAGAGACCTCTGTCGAAGTCTTCTTATTTTCTGACAACTTTAACCCGTAGGAATCGTAACACGAGTCAGCCTCGGTCAGAGTACCCAATCACAGCGTACATCTAATATGCATGACCTTGCACGTATAAACAAGGTAAAAAACCGGTGGCTTGATATGGCTATTGTGCGCAATGCCTTGACAAGATTGGTATGTGCCACTGACCATGACCACAAATTTTACCAAGTACATTGAACGGCTATGAATCATAACACGAGTCAACCACGGTCAGAGTGTCCAATCATAGTGCAAGTATATTGGGCATGACATTGCAGGTATAAACAATGTAGAATACTGGTGGCTCGGTATGGCTATTGTGCGCAATGCCTTGACAAAGTTGGCATGTGCCGCTGACCATGACCGCAAATGTATCCAAGTGACTTTTACTTCTATTCATCATAACACGAGTCAGCCACGGTCAGAGTGTCCAATCACAGTACAAATGTACTAGGCATGATCTTGCAGGTACAAACAATGTATAATACTGGTTTCTCGGTGTGGCTATTGTGCGCAATGCCTTGACAAAGTTGGCATGTGCCACTGACCATGACCACAAAGGTTACCAAGTACCTTAAACGGCTACGAATAATAACACAAGTCAGCCACGGTCAGAGTGTCCAATCACAGTGCAGATGTACTAGGCATGATCTTGCACGTGCAAACAAGGTAGAATACTGGTGGCTCGGTGTGGCTATTGTGCGCAATGCCTTGACACGGTTGGCATGTGCCACTGACCATGACCACAAAGTTTACCAAGTGACTTTAACTTCTACGAATCATAACACAAGTCAGCCACAGTCAGAGTTCCCAATCACATTGTACATCTAATCTGCATGACCTTGCAGGTATAAACAGGATAAAAAACCGATGTCTTGGCACGGCTACTGTGCGCAATGCCTTGACGAAGTTGGCACGTGCCACTGACCATGACCACAAAGTTTACCAAGTACCTTAAACGGCTATGAATCATAACACGATTCAGCCACGGTCAGATTGTCCAGTCACAGTGCAGATATACTGGGCATGGCCTTACAGGTATAAACAAGGTAGAATATTTGTGGCTTGGTGTGGCTATTGTGTGCAATGCCTTGACAAAGTTGGCATGTGCCACTGACCATGACCACAAATGTATCCAAGTGACTTTTACTTCTATTGATCATAACACGAGTCAGCCACGGTCGGAGTGTCCAATCGCAATTCAGATGTACTAGGCATGATCTTGCTGGTACAAACAAGGTAGAATACTGGTAGCTCAGTGTGGCTATTGTGCGGATTTCCTAGACAAAGGTGGCATGTGCCACTGACCATGACCACGATGTTTACCAAGTGACTTTTGTCAGAAGAATGCAGATAGGAGAACAGCGACAGCAGAAGTAGGCAGAAGCAGCGGAACATTCACGTGTACGTCAGCAGAGTGACGTAGCCAAGAGCGGTCCGAGGAGTTAGTTGCGGGGCCAGATAGAGGCTGGGACGCAAGGTACAGCGGTAGACAAGTTTATGTGAGAGAGGCGACTGACGAGGTCGAGATGGGAGAGAGCTGAGCGAAGGAACGGGAGTGACGGAGCAAAGCGTTGAGAGGTGGCGAAGATAGGAAATGTGAGGAGCAAGCAGAGCGAAGACACGGCGGCGAGGCCGTGGAACCAAGGGGGAACCGGATGTGCAGAACAGTTCTGGTTCACTTGAGGGAGTGAACATCCTCGGTATAATAAGAGCATAACAGGACAAAATATCAAAGCAACGGCTTCTTTCCACTAGCCGGACGTGGGTGACAGGTGTCACTTTATTAGGGGATGACTTGCACTGTCGGACCTAACGGTCAGCTTCCACCGAGGGACCGTTGCCAAGGTGATTCAGGTGGGGACCTGAATCTTTATTGAGAGCTCGGTGTTTCCTGAGGAGTGACCTCTGTCGGAGTCTTCTTATTTTCTGACACCCCCCTTGAATCAGACAGAGGTTACATGACTCTCTGTCGATGGGAGTATCGTTTTCTCTCAATTGTTGTCATGATCACTCCGCAGGAGGAGAGATGGGGACTCCACATGGCTCCAAGGTCTCCTGGGTGGGTGTCCACCAGAGCGTGTATGCAAGCATGGACTATTTCCTTGAGTCAGATTCTGACTTGGCTGTCAACTGATGCATAGAGAGCGTTTGACTCCTCTTCTGACAGTCGGTCAAGGTTGAGGCAATCTCCAAGCAGACAGTTAGTTATGCCAATGCCGTGCAGAAAAGAAGGGAATGGCCATTGAAGGACCCGATCCATCCAATCGCGTGAGGAAGCTGGAAGTGGTTGTCCATTGCTTTCTCCGACTTGTGTGGTGAGCATGGGAACGTGTACTAGAGCAGGGACACTGTAGGTTGCATTGTAGCATGTCCTGTCAATCCAGTTTCTCCATGAGGCTTGCCGAAGAATCCGTTCCCAAAGGAGGGGCCCGATGCGAGGCTCTAGCAGATGGTGGTGGTAAGAAGGATCAAGGTGAGGACAAAGTTGATCACAGACAGTCAAAAGAGATCTCTCATAGGATCGTGACTGTCCACCACCTGGGCGCTGGTGTTCATAGTACCCAAGTAGCATGCAATCACCCAGATGGGGATCCAGATTCCATTGTTGTGTGTGCCCGATGACAGCAAATTCCCATGCTGTAGCATTTGCACCGTTGGCAGCGAGGACAGGAATTGCAGGAGCACGCTGAGCCATGACTTGCTGTTTGAAAGGACGTTGTAGGGGATGAGGTGAATTGTAGGAGGGGCCAAAGTTTGAAAGGTATGTGTGATGCTGTAGGGATTGCTGATGCAAGGCGGCTGATGATCGAGCGGGTCCTTTGTGCCGAGTGGAAGTGAAGACGGAGGAAGCGATGATTGCTGAGATGACAGATGGTTGAGTGAGCGCAGGGGCGGAACCTCGTGCGCTGCAGGGGCACAGCTTGGGCACAGGTCGTCGCGAAAACGGCGATACGACCGGGCAGATCGTGGTGCCGAGCAAAGTCAAAGTGGATGATGGCGAAGAAATGATGGATGATGGAGTGGGTGCAGGGGCGAACCGCGTGCGCTGAAGGAAGTTTCGGCGTGGGCGCGGGTCATCGTGACTTGAGCGATGCGACCGAGCGGATCCTTGTGCCGAGCTGAAGTGATGCAAAGCGGAGGAGGCAATTAATTGATGAGTGGGCGCAGGGGCGAGACCACGTGCGCTGAGGAGGTTTTCGGCGTGGGTGCAGGTCATCGCGGAAAGGGCGATGCGACCGAGCGGATCCTTGTGCCGAGCTGAACGCGATACGGAGGCGGGGAAAGCGATTGATTGATGAGTGGGCGCAGGGGCAGAACCACGTGCGGGAGAAGATGATGCTGATGATGATGATGCTGAAGGCGAAGGAATGCAACGCGGAAGATGCTGATGATGATGAGGCGGAGGCGATGCGAAGGCAGTGAGGATGATGATGATGGACTAGGCAAAGAGAAGGCAGAAACGGGCGGCTGTCGATGCAGAAGAGACTGGAACGAGGAGGAATGATGGGCGCTGATATCAGAAGCTGATGACGATGGAGGAGGCGGGAGGCGGAGAGTGACGCGGACGGAGAGAGCGGAGACAAGACGCGGCGCGGCAGGTGGAGGCGATACAACCACTTCTTCTTTGCCGTCAGGAGAGTGACGGCTTGTTCCCCAGTTGGCTCGGAAGTGGGAGCAGGGAGACTGGAGGTGTCCGATGTCCTGTCGGCTGGAAGGAGTTGGTTGCGGCAGAGAAGGCCAGGCAGCGGGTAGGGACACTGGACTGCTGATGCCAGGAGAGTGACGGCTTGTTCCCCGGTTGGCTCGGAAATGGGAGCAGGAAGACTGGTGGTGTCCGATATCCTGGTACCGGCAGCTTTGGCTGCAGCTGCTGACGAGGCGGGGAGGTGACACGGGGGGGTGGCTCGAGACGACAGATGCACGCAAGATGAAGATGACGGCGAGGAGAGGGCATGATGAGGATGAGGCAGGAAGGGAGGGAAGAGATGTCAGCGGAAGTAGAAGCAATGAGGTAATGGCGGACGGGAGGCGGCAGGAAGCTTCTTGGTACTTGATGGCAGGCTGCGGCTCGAGAGTTGCTTGCGGCTGATGTGGGCGACTCGTTGCCAGTTGTTAGCCACGGGCGCGGAAATGGGCGCAGGGCCTTCTTAGGTCGGCGAGGCGTTTCTTCAGCGTGAGGAACTCGTCCGGCAGAGCTGCTGATGTCAGCTGCAAATGAAGCGAGGAGGCGCGAAGTGGCAACAGCGGTAATGGAGCGGAAGGGATAGAGCGGGGTGGCGGCAGAGCGATGACGCGGTCACGGATCTCCAGGTTATGTTGCCTGAAGCTCTGATACCATGTCAGAAGAATGCAGATACGAGAACAGCAACAGCAGAAGCAGGCAGAAGCAGCGGAGCATTCAGGTGTACGTCAGCTGAGTGACGTAGCCAAGAGCGGTCCGAGGAGCTGGTTACGGGGGCAGATAGAGACTTGGACGCGAGGTAACGGCGGTAGACAAGTTGATGTGAGAGAGGCGACTGACGAGGTCGAGATGGGAGAGAGCTGAGCAAAGGAACGGGAGTGACGGAGCAAAGCGTTGAGAGGTGGCAAATACAGGAAATGCGAGGAGCGAGCAGAGCGAAAACACGGCGGCGAGGCCGCTGAACCAAGGGGGAACAGGATGTGCAGAAATGTTCTGGTTCACTTGAGGGAATGAACATCCTCGGTATAAGAAGAGCAGAACAGGACAAATATCAAACCAATGGCTTCTTTCCACTAGCCGGACGTGGGTGACAGGTGTCACTTTATTAGGGGATGACTTGGACTGTCGGACCTAACGGTCAGCTTCGACCGAGGGACCGTTGCCAAGGTGATTCAGGTGGGGACCTGAACCTTTATTGAGAGCTCGGTGTTTCCTGAGGAGAGACCTCTGTCGAAGTCTTCTTATTTTCTGACAACTTTAACCTGTACGAATCGTAACACGAGTCAGCCTCGGTCAGAGTACCCAATCCCAGCGTACATCTAATATGCATGACCTTGCACGTATAAACAAGGTAAAAAACCGGTGGCTTGATATGGCTATTGTGCGCAATGCCTTGACAAGATTGGTATGTGCCACTGACCATGACCACAAATTTTACCAAGTACATTGAACGGCTATGAATCATAACTCGAGTCAACCACGGTCAGAGTGTCCAATCACAGTGCAAGTATATTGGGCATGACATTGCAGGTATAAACAAGGTAGAATACTGGTGGCTCGGTATGGCTATTGTGCGCAATGCCTTGACAAAGCTGGCATGTGCCGCTGACCATGACCGCAAATGTATCCAAGTGACTTTTACTTCTATTGATCATAACACGAGTCAGCCACGGTCAGAGTGTCCAATCACAGTACAAATGTACTAGGCATGATCTTGCAGGTACAAACAATGTATAATACTGGTTTCTCGGTGTGGCTATTGTGCGCAATGCCTTGACAAAGTTGGCATGTGCCACTGACCATGACCACAAAGGTTACCAAGTACCTTAAACGGCTACGAATAATAACAGAAGTCAGCCACGGTCAGAGTGTCCAATCACAGTGCAGATGTACTAGGCATGATCTTGCACGTGCAAACAAGGTAGAATACTGGTGGCTCGGTGTGGCTATTGTGCGCAATGCTTTGACAAGGTTGGCATGTGCCACTGACCATGACCACAAAGTTTACCAAGTGACTTTAACTTCTACAAATCATAACACAAGTCAGCCACAGTCAGAGTTCCCAGTCACATTGTACATCTAATCTGCATGACCTTGCAGATATAAACAGGATAAAGAACCGATGTCTTGGCACGGCTACTGTGCGCAATGCCTTGACGAAGTTGACACGTGCCACTGACCATGACCACAAAGCTTTGAGTCTGGGGTTCAACAGCCTATGTCCTACTCAACAAAAGGGACAGAGCTCAAGTGCATCTCTCCAAAGTTGAGCCACAAGCATTGCGCCGCATGTTCGTGGGATTTGCCCTCAACTCCCCTGGCTACTTATTATACGAGCTCGACCTCAAACAGGAAACCTGCAGCACAGATGTCCATTTGGATGAAATTACTCTCATTCTTCCGGCAATTGGCACCTGTTGTTCCTGAGTTACGTGGCCTGAGGCTCCGGTCTAGAAAACAGCGCCGACACAATGGCAACTGCCGACCGTCCAAGGGACTTTCACCCAAGGATCACGATCACCCCCAAGGAATTAACTATGCCTCTGGTGAGACCTAGCTACCCAGGTGCTTTCGCTCAAGGTCTTAGGGGCTCCCGCCCTCTAAGCCTTCTTCTTCCTTGGTGTAAGAGCCCAACAAATTAAGTCAGCACTCTCACACGAGCAAGATTACAACCACCTTAGCAGTTCATATCAAGCTCAGTCTCAAGCGCACAGCTCAAACAAGAGACATCAAGTGAAGGAGTAGTTGAGACAATGGCAAGTACAAGGCATAAATAGCTAAGGAGTGCCTTTGGCAGCCGAAGCGCACGCGCCTTGGCTAACCCGAGGCGCGCGCGCCTTGGCCGATGTCACTCCTTAAATTAAGGAGGTCATCCCCTCAATCAGGGAAGACATCCCCT
>SZWC01000406.1:244108-263716 GCA_023375785.1 Penium margaritaceum
TGTTGTTCCTGAGTCACGTGGCCTGAGGCTCCGGTCTAGAAAACAGCGCCGACACAATGGCAACTGCCGACCGTCCAAGGGAATTTCACCCAAGGATCACGATCACCCCCAAGGAATTAACTATGCCTCTGGTGAGACCTAGCTACCCAGGTGCTTTCGCTCAAGGTCTTAGGGGCTCCCGCCCTCTAAGCCTTCTTCTTCCTTGGTGTGAGAGCCCAACAAATTAAGTCAGCACTCTCACACGAGCAAGATTACAACCACCTTAGCAGTTCATATCAAGCTCAGTCTCAAGCGCACAGCTCAAACAAGAGACATCAAGTGAAGGAGTAGTTGAGACAATGGCAAGTACAAGGCATAAATAGCTAAGGAGTGCCTTTGGCAGCCGAAGCGCACGCGCCTCGGCTAACCCGAGGCGCGCGCGCCTTGGCCGATGTCACTCCTTAAATTAAGGAGGTCATCCCCTCAATCAGGGAAGACATCCCCTGATCCAAGGCACATCTTGCATCTTCCAATCCGACCGTTGGATCAGCCCGAAACTTGGACAGCTGACAGTTTGACACCTGCTCTTTCCATCGGTACGGTCAGATTGACCATCTGAATAGCCATCATCAGAAAAACCTAGGGGACTTATCCTTGAACAAGGACAGTGCATGCCTGGTCTGTTGGACCGGACCCAGGGGACTTGCTCCACATGAGCAGTGCATGCCTGGTCCGTCCATTACTCGCCAATTCTGGAGACTAGTGGCCAAGGGGCATTCAAACAACAACAGCACCAATCTCCACTACTCCTCTCACATGGACCCCCTTTCCAGAACAAGCTACAGTACCCACAACTCCGGCTATCTTACCTCCAGCAGTCGCTCCTGCCACACCAGCAACTCCTCCAACAGCGTCCACTCCACCAACCCTCTCTCCTACACATACACCCACACAACCACGACCAACAACACTACCACCACTCACTCCTCTCACTCCTTATGACAACTTTGAAACCGTCTCAGAACATCTGCCAACATTCGGATGACCACTTTCCTCAATAGCAGTAGCCCCTCCTCCAGCCGCAGCAGCACCAGCACCAACAACAACAACAGCAGACACAGAAGAAAATACAGCGGCCACAGCATCTGGGGCATCAGTCCCGAGAATGACACCTACGGCAAAACCGGTGCTCCGACGGTCTACCAGAAACAGAACTTCAGCCTCGCTCATCACCCTGACCGACACAGATGGAGACCTTGACATACAGGAAGATCGTCAGGTGGAGCTTCTTTGAACCTCCTTCCTGCCATCCTGGATTACAGCTGGAGACAACCTCAACTCTTGTCGACGACCAGATCCTCCGATGAATCCTCGACGACGACGTTATCCTCGCCTTCCTCTACTCAGCACCACCATTACCACAGCTCCCATTGCCACCCCCAACACATATACGGAAGCTGTAAATGGGCCCCAAGCAGACCAATGGCAAGTCGCCGTTGCCAATGAACTGGCCTCATTCAAGGCCACCTCCACCTACACTGATGTACCTCGACCAGCCTACACCAATGTGGTTGCAGGAAAATGGGTCTTCCGTGTCAAGACTCATTTGGGGAAACCACCAGAATTAAAAGCTCGCTATGTGGCAAAGGGGTTTTCACAGCGATGTGGCGTGCACTTCTTTGATACCTTCTCACCCACTGCCAAGCTGACCACCCTACGAGCCCTCCTACACATTGCACCCACTAAAGACATGGAACTACATGCCATGGACGTGTCCACAGCCTTTCTTCAAGGAGATCTGAACAAAACCATCTACCTGGCGTGCCCGGAAGGCTACACACCAGACCAGCCCAACACTGTTTGGAAGCTGCATCGCCCAGTCTATGAGCTCAAGGAGTCTCCTCTAAAATGGCATGCCGAACTCTGAGAAACTCTCCTTGACCTGGGACTCACAGTTTCCACTGCCGATCCCAGCCTGTTCCTCCGCTCCCAACCAGATGAACAGACCTACATTCTGTTCTACGTGGACGATCTCGCTCTCATCTCCAACAATCCCTCTGCTCTCCAGGATCTGAAGCAAGCACTCCCGAGGCGTTTTACCATGAAAGATGTTGGGGAACCAACCCATTATCTTAGAATTGATATCAAGAGGGATCGGGAGAAGCGACTCATCACTCTGTCCCAAGAACCCTACATTGCCTTACTCCTGAAGCATTTTGGGCTTGAGAACAGCAACAGAGCTCCAACCCCCATGACCGTGGACCACAAGCTTACCTCGCTAGCATACACAGTCTCATCGCCTTCTCCAAAACCCTATCCTGAACTGGTGGGATCACTGATGTATGCTATGGTCTGCACTCGCCCCGACCTTGCCTTCCCTCTCGGTGTTCTGTCACGATACGTTGGAGATGGAAACCACAGTGACCAGCACTGGAAGGCAGCTAAGCGAGTCCTGAGGTACCTAGGTGAGACTGCCTCCTTCTAGCTTGAGCTGGGAGGAACTCAGCCGATAACGTTGGAAGGATACAACGACTCCTCCTGGGCAGATGATGAAGCCAACCGAAAATTGTCACAAGGATACGGCTTTCACCTTGGCTTTGGACTGTTCAGCTGGCGATCCAACAGTTCCTCTACTTTTGTTTTTTTCATCCTGCGAAGCAGAAATATATGCAAGTACCATGGCTGCCCAAGAAGCCATTTGGTTAAAACACCTGCTACAAGACCTTGGATATCCGCAACCACTCCCAGCCCTATGGTGTGACAATTGAAGCACCATCGCCCTCACAGAGAATCCAGTCTACCATGGACAAACCAAGTACATTGAGGTGCGCTACTTTGTCATCAGGGAGAAGGTGCAAGCAAAAGAACTATTGGTTCAGCATGTAGCCTCAAAGGCCAGCAGGGCTGACATCTTCACAAAAGTCCTAGACCAGGTGCAACATGCGACCCTGGTATATCTTCTAGGTCTGAGGACCAGAGACACCTCAGGCTTCCATGCTGGTTTCCCTTCACGGGAGCTGTCAGAAATAAAAGAAGAGAAACCAGCGCGAAGACCGGAGCACATCCGAACACCAACAACAAAAGAGCCGCAGGAATCTCAACGGATGCGCACAACCAAGAGTCTCGGAGGAACCCGACAAATTGTGCTCCGGTGAAACCATCGCAACACGTCCCTCAAAGAACATGAATTAGCGCTTCCACCTCGCAGGGGTCCTAGCGAAGCCAAGCAACACTACTTTAAGGTAGCTTAGATCAATGTATGATTGCTTCCGCAATTCTATCAATCAATCATTTTCCTTCATCACTCTCACAGCTACCATCGCTTCCATCCTTGGTCAACTGCCTATCTTGCATCGCTCACCTCCAGAACTTGTTACTGCCAACCTGCTCAACTCATAACTTGTGTCAAGCAGCGCCACGAGCCTTCCCGTGTTGCACTCTTCCCCTCTCAAAATGCCGACAATTGTGTCCAGTCTCAGAACAAGTTTACTGGGCATGACCTTGCAGGTACAAACAAGGTAGAATACTGGTAATGGTGTGACTATTGTGCGCAATGCCTTGACAAAGTTGGCATGTGCCACTGACCATGACCACAAATGTATCCAAGTGACATTTACTTCCACAGATCATAACACAAGTCAGCCACGGTCAGAGTGTCTAATTGCAGTGCATATGTACTAAGCATGATCTTGCAGGTGCAAACAAGGTAGACTTCTGCTGGCTCGGTGTGGCTATTGTGCACAATGCCTTGACAAAGTTGGCATGTGCCACTTACCATGACCACATAGTTGCCAAGTGACTTTAACTTCTACAAATTGTAACACGAGTCAGCCATGGTCAGAGTGCCCAATGACATTGCACATCTAATATGCATGACCTTGCAGGTATAAAGAAGGTAAAAACCCGGTGGCTTGGCACGGCTATTGTATGCAATGCCTTGACAAAGTTGGCATGTGCCACTGACCATGACCAGAAAGTTTAACATGTTCTATAAACGGCTATGAATCATAACACAAGTCAGCCACGGTCTGAGTGTCCAATCACAGTGCCAATATACTAGGCATGACCTTGCATGTATAATCAAGGTAGAATACTGGTGGCTCGGTGTGGCTATTGTGCGCAATGTATTGACAAAGTTGGCATGTGCCACTGACCATGCCCAGAAATGTATCCAAGTGACTTTTACTTCTACAGATCATAACACGAGTCAGCCACGGTGAGAGTGTCCAATCACAGTGCAGATGTACTAGGCATGATCTTACAGGTGCAAACAAGGTAAAATACTGGTGGCTCGGTGTGGCTATTGTGCGTAATGCCTTGACAAAGTTGGCATGTGCCACTGACCATGACCACAATGTTTACCAAGTGACTTTAACTTATACGCATCGTAACACGAGTCAGACGCAGTCAGAGTGCCCAATCACAGTTCAGATGTACTAGACATGACCTTGCAGGTATAAAGAAGGTCACAAACCGGTGGCTTGGCACGGCTACTGTGCGCAATGCCTTTACAAAGTTGACATGTGCCACTGACCATGACCACAAAGTCTACCAAGTACCTTAAACGGCTATGCATATTAATACTGTCATGGTCAGAGTGTCCAATCATAGTGCAGGTATACTGGGCATGACGTTGCAGGTACAAACAAGGTAAAATACTGGTATCGATGTGGCTATTGTGCGCAATGCCTTAACAAAGTTGGCATGTGCCACTGACCATGACCACAAGTGTATCTAAGTGACTTTTACTTCTACTGATCATAACACAAGTCAGCCACGGCCAGGGTGTCCTATCACAGTGCAGATGTACTAGGCATGATCTTACAGGTGAAAACAAGGTAGAATACTGGTGGCTCGGTGTGGCTATTGTGTCAATGTCTTGACAAAGTTGGCATGAGCCACTGACCATGACTACAAAGTTTTCCAAGTACCTTAAACGGCTATGAATCATAACACGATTCAGCCACGGTCAGAGTGTCCAATCACAGTGCAGATATAATGGGCATGACCTTGCAGGTACAAACAAGTTAGAATTTTGGTGGCTCGGCGTGGCTATTGTGCGCAATGCCTTGACATAGTTAGCATGTGCCACTGACCATGATCACAAATGTATCATAGTGACTTTTACTTCTATTGATCATAACACGAGTCAGCCACGGTCAGAGTCTCCTATCACAGTGCAGATGTACTAGGCATGATCTTCCAGGTGCAAACAAGGTAGAATACTGGTGGCTCAGAATGGCTATTGTGTGCAATGCCTTGACAAAATTGGCATGTGCCACTGAAAATTGGTTTACTGGGCATGATCTTGCGGGTACAAACAAGGTAGAATACTGGTGGCTCGGTGTGGCTATTGTGCGCACTGCCTTGACAAAGTTGGCATGTGCCACTGACCATGACCACAAATGTATCCAAGTGACATTTACTTCTGCTGATCATAACACAAGTCAGCCACGGTCAGAGTGTCTACTCACAGTGCAGATGTACTAAGCATGATTTTGCAGGTGCAAACAAGGTAGAATACTGGTGGCTCGGTGTGGCTATTGTGCGCAATGCCTTGACAAAGTTGGCATGTGCCACTGACCATGACCACGTAGTTTACCAAGTGACTTTAAATTCTACGAATTGTAACACGAGTCAGCCACGGTCAGAGTGCCCAATGACATTGCACATCTAACATGCATGACCTTGCAGGTATAAAGAAGGTAAAAACCCGGTGGCTTGGCATGGCTATTGTATGCAATGCCTTGACAAAGTTTGCATGTGCCACTGACCATGACCACAAAGTTTAACAAGTACCATAAACGGCTATGAATCATAACACAAGTCAGCCACGGTCAGATGTCCAATCACAGTGCCAATATGCTGGGCATGACCTTGTATGTATAATCAAGGTAGAATACTGGTGGCTCGGTGTGGCTATTGTGCGCAATGTCTTGACAAAGTTGGCATGTGCCAGTGACCATGCCCACAAATGTATCCAAGTGACTTTTACTTCTACTGGTCATAACACGAGTCAGCCACGGTGAGAGTGTCCAATAACAGTGCTGATGTACTAGGCATGATCTTGCACGTGCAAACACGAGAGAATACTGGTGGCTCGGTGTGGCTATTGTGCGTAATGCCTTGACAAAGTTGGCATGTGCCACTGACCATGACCAGTATGTTTACCAAGTGACTTTAACTTATATGAATCGTAACACAGGTCTGCCACAGTCACAGTGCCCAATCACCATGACCACGAATGTATCCAAGTGACTTTTACTTCTATTGATCATAACACGAGTCAACCACGGTCAGAGTGTCCAATCATAGTGCAGATGTACTAGGTATGATCTTGCAGGTGCAAACAAGGTAGAATTTGGCATGGCTATTGTGCGCAATGCCTCGACAAAGTTGGCATGTGCCACTGAACATGACCACAAAGTTTTCCAAGTACATTAAAAAGCTATGAATCATAACACGAGTCAGCCACTGTCAAAGTGTCCAATCACAGTGCAGATGTACTAGGCATGACCTTATAGGTATAAACAAGGTAGAATACTGGTGGCTCGGTGTAGCTATTGTGCGCGATACCTTGACAAAGTTGGCATGTACCACTGACCATGACCAGAAATGTATCCAAGTGACTTTTACTTCTATTGATCATAACACGAGTCAGCCACAGTCAGAGTGTCCAATCACAGTGGAGATGTACTAGGCATGATCTTGCAGGTGCAAACAAGGTAGAATACTGGTGGCTCGTTGTGGCTATTGTGCGCAATGCCTTGACAAAGTTGGCATGTGCCACTGACCATGACCACAAAGTTTGCCAAGTTACTTTATCTTCTACGACTCGTAACACGAGTCAACCATGGTAAGAGTGACCAATCACAGTGCACATCTAATATGCGTGACCTTACAGGTATAAACAAGGTAGAAAACGTAGGGCTTGGCACAGCTATTGTGCGCAGTACCTTGACAAAATTGGCATGTGCCACTGACCATGACCACAAAGTTTACCAGGTTCCTTAAACGGTTATGAATCATAACACGAGTCAGCCACAGTCAGAGTGTCCAATCACAGTGCAGATATCCTGGGCATGACCTTGCAGGTATACACAAGGTAGAATACTGGTGGCTCAGTGTGGCTATTTTGCACAATGCCTTGACAAAGTTGGCACGTGCCACTGACCGTGACCACGAATACACCCAAGTGATTTTTACTTCTATTGATCATAACAGGAGTCAGCCACGGTCAGAGTGTCCAATCACAGTGTAAATGTACTCGGCATGATCTTGCAGGTACAACAAGGTTGAATACTGGTGGCTCGCCGTGGCTATTGTGCGCAATGCCTTGACAAAGCTGGCATGTGCCACTGACCACGACCACAAAGCTTACCAAGTGACTTAAACTTCTACGAAACGTAACACGAGTCAGCCACGGTCAGAGTGCCCAATCACGGTTCAGATGTACTACGCATGACCTTGCAGGATATTGTGCGCAATGCCTTGACAAAGTTGGCATGTGCCACTGACCATGACCACAAAGTTTACCAAGTACCTTAAACGGCCACAAATCATAGCGCGAGTCAGCCAAGGTCAGAGTGTCCAATCACAGTACAGGTATACTGGGCATCCCCTTGCAGGTAAACAAGGCAGAATACTGGTAGCTCGGTGTGGCTACTGTGCGCACTGCCTTGACAAATTTTGCATGTGCCACTGACCATGACCACAAATGTATATAAGTGACTTTTACTTCTATTAATCATAACACGAGTCAGCAACTGTCAGAGTGTCCAATCACGTTGCAGATGTACTACGCATGATCTTGCAGGTGCAAACAAGGTATAGTACCGGTGGTTCGGTGTGGCTATTATGCGCAATGCCTTGACAAAGTTGGCATGTGCCACTGACCATGACCATAAAGATTACCAAGTGACTTTAAATTCTACGAATCAGAACACGAGTCAGCCACGGTCAGAGTACCCAATCACAGTGCACATCTAATATGCATGACCGTGCAGGTATGAACAGGGTAAAAAACCGGTATCTTGGGACGGCTATTGTGCGCAATGCCTTAAGAAAGTTGGCATGTGTCACTGACCATGAACACAAAGTTTACCAAGTGAATTTAACTTCCACGAACTGTAACACGAGTCAGCCACAAGCAGAGTGCCCAATCACAGTTTAGATGTAATAGGCATGACCTTACGGGTATAAAAAAGGGAAACAAACGGTGGCTTGGCACGGCTATTGTGCGCAATGCCTTGACAAAGTTGGCATGTGCAACTGACCGTGACCACAAAGTACACCAATTACCTTAAACAGCTATGAATCATAACAAGAGTCAGCCACGGTCAGATTGTCCAATCATAGTGCATATATACTGGGCACGACCTTACAGGTATCAAAAAGGTAGAAAACTGGTGGCTTGGTGTGCCTATTGCGTATAATGCCCTGACAAAGCTGACATGTGCCACTAACCATGTCCACAAATGTATCCAAGTGACTTATACTTCTATTGATCATAACACGAGTCAGCCATGGTCAGAGTGTCCAATCACAGTGCAGATGTACTAGGCATGATCTTGCAGGTGCAAACAACGTAGAATTTTGGTGATTCGGTGTGGCTATTGTGCGGAATGCCTTGATAAAGTTAGTATGTACCACTGACCATGACCACAAAGTTTACCAAGTGACTTAAACTTCTACGAATCATAACACTGGTCAGCTAGAGTCAGAGTGCCCTATCACAGTTCAGATGTATTAGGCATGACCTTGCAGGTATAGACAAGGTGAAAAACCGGTGGCTTGGCACGGCTATTTTGCGTATTACCTTGACAAAGTTGGCATGTGCCACTGACCATGATCACAAAGTTTACCATGTACCTTAAACAACTATGCATCATAACACGAGTCAGCCACGGTCAGAGTGTCCAATTACAATGCAGATGTGCTAGGCATGATCTTGGAGGTGCAAAGAAGGTAGAATACCGGTGGCTCGGTGTGGCTATTGTGCGCAATGCCTTGACAAAGTTGGCATGTGCCACTGACCATGACCACAAAGATGACCAAGTAACTTTAAATTATACGAATCATAACACGAGTCAGTCACGGTCAGAGTACCCAATCACGCAGCACATCTAATATGCATGACCTTACATGTATAAACAGGGTAAAAAACCGGTGTCTTGGGACGGCTATTGTGCGCAATGCCTTGACAAAGTTGGCATGTGCCACTGACCATGACCACAGAGTTTACCAAGTGACTTTAACTTCTAGAAATTGTAACACGAGTCAGCCACAGTCAGAGTGCTTAATCACAGTTAAGATGTACTAGGCAAGACATTGCAGGTATAAAAAAGGAAAAAAAAAACTGGTGGCTTGGCGCGACGATTGTGCGCAATACCTTCACAAAGTTGGCATGTGCCACTGACCATGACCACTAAGTTTACCAAGAACCTTAAACGGCTATGAATCATAACACGAGTCAGCCACGGTCAGAGTGTCCAATCACAGTGCATATATACTGGGCATGACTTTACAAAAATAAAGTAGGTAGAAAAATGGTGGCCCGGTGTGGCTATTGTGCGCAATGTCTTGACAAACTTGGCATGTGCCACTCACCATGTCCACAATGTTTACCATGTGACTTTTACTTCTATTGATCACAACACAAGTCAACCACAGACAGAGTGCTCAATCACAGCGTACATCTAATATGCATGATATTGCAGGTATAAGCAAGGTAAAAAAACGGTGGCTTGGCACGACTATTGTGCGCAATGCCTTCACAAAGTAGGCATGTGCCACTGACCATGACAACACAGTTTACCACAAACCTTAAACGGCTATGAATCATAACACGAGTCAGCCACAGTCAGAGTGTCCAATCACAGTGCATATATGCTGGGCATGACCTTGTAGGTATAAACAAGGTAGAATATTGGTGGCTCCGTTGGCTATTTTGCGCAATGCCTTGACAAAGTTGGCATGTGCCACTGACCATGACCACGAATATATCCAAGTGACTTTAACTTCTATGGATCATGGCATGAGTCAGCCGCGGTCAAATGTCCAATCACAGTGCAAATGTTCTAGGCATGATCTTGCAGGTACAAACAAGGTAGAATACTGGTGGCTCGGTGTGGCTATTGTGCGCAATGCCTTGACAAAGTTGGCATGTGCCATTGACCATGGCCACAAAGCTTACCAAGTGACTTTAGCTTCTACGAAACATAACACGAGTCAGCCACAGTCAGAGTGTCCAATCACAGTTCAGATGTACTAGGCATGACCTTGCATGTATAAACAAGTAACAAAAACCGGTGGCTTGGCACAGATTTTGTACGCAATGCCTTGACAAAGTTGGCATGTGCCACTGACCATGACCACAAAGGTTACCAAGCACCTTAAACGGCTATGAATCATAACGCGAGTCAGCCACGGTCAGAGTGTCAAATCACAGTGCAGCTATACTGGGCATGACCTTATATGTATAAACAAGTTAGAATACTGGTGGCTCGTTGTAGCTATTGTGCGCAATGCCTTGACAAAGTTGGCATGTGCCACTGACCATGACCATAAATGTATCCAAGTGATATTTGCTTCTATTGATCATAACACGAGTCAGCCACGGTCAGAGTGTCCAATGACGGTGCAGATGTACAAGGCATGATCTTACATGTACAAACAAGGTAGAACACACATCGCTCGGTGTGGTTTTTGTGCGCAATGCCTTGACCAAGTTAGCACGTGCCAGTGATCATGACCACAAAGTTTATCAAGTACATTAAACGGCTATGAATCATAACACAAGTCAGCCATGGTCAGAGAGTCCAGTCACAGTGCAGATATACTGGGCATGACCTTACAGGTATGATCAAGGTAGTCTACTGGTGGCTTTGTGTGGCTATTGTGCGCAATACCTTGAAATAGTTGGCATGTGCCACTGACCATGACCACAAAGATTACCAAGTGACTTTAACTTCTACGAATCATAACACGAGTCAGCCATGGTCAGAGTACCCAATCACAGTTCAGATGTACTAGGCATGACCTTGCAGGTATAAACAATGTAAGAAAACCTGTGGCTTGGCACGGCTATTGTGCACAATGCCTTGACAAAGGTGGCATGTGCCACTGACCATGACAACAAAGTTTACCAAGTATCTTAAACGGCTATGAATCATTACACGAGTCAGCCACGGTCACAGTGTCCAATCACGGTGCAGATATACTAGGAATGACCTTACATGTATAAACAAAGCAGAATACTGGTGGCTCAGTGTGGCTATTGTGCGCAATGCCTTGATAAAGTTGGCACGTGCCACTGACCATGACCATAAATTATCCAAGTGATATATGCTTCTATTGATCATAACACGAGTCAGCCACGGTCAGAGTGTCCAATGACGGTGCAGATGTACAAGGCATGATCTTACAGGTACAAACAAGGTAGAATACTTGTCGCTCGGTGTGGCTATTGTGCGCAATGCCTTGACCAAGTTAGCACGTGCCACTGATCATGACCACAATGTTTATCAAGTACATTAAACGGCTATGAATCATAACACAAGTCAGCCATGGTCAGAGAGTCCAGTCACAGTGCAGATATACTGGGCATGACCTTACAGGTATAAACAAGGTAGACTACTGGTGGCTTGGTGTGGCTATTGTGCGCAATGCCTTGAAAAAGTTGGCATGTGCCACTGACCATGACCATAAATTATCCAAGTGATATATGCTTCTATTGATCATAACACGAGTCAGCCACGGTCAGAGTGTCCAATGACGGTGCAGATGTACAAGGCATGATCTTACAGGTACAAACAAGGTAGAATACTTGTCGCTCGGTGTGGCTATTGTGCGCAATGCCTTGACCAAGTTAGCACGTGCCACTGATCATGACCACAATGTTTATCAAGTACATTAAACGGCTATGAATCATAACACAAATCAGCCATGGTCAGAGAGTCCAGTCACAGTGCAGATATACTGGGCATGACCTTACGGGTATAAACAAGGTAGACTACTGGTGGCTTGGCGTGGCTATTGTGCGCACTGCCTTGAAAAAGTTGGCATGTACCACTGACCATGACCACAAAGATTACCGAGTGACTTTAACTTCTAGGAATCATAACACGAGTCAGCCACGGTCAGAGTACCCAATCACAGTTCAGATGTACTAGGCATGACCTTGCATGTATAAACAATGTAAAAAAACCAGGGGCTTGGCACGGCTATCGTGCGCAATGCCTTGACAAAGGTGGCATGTGCCACTGACCATGACCACAAAGTTTACCAAGTACATTAAACGGCTATGAATCATTACACGAGTCAGCCACGGTATGAGTGTCCAATCACAGTGCAGATATACTAGGAATGACCTTACAGGTCTAAACAAAGTAGAATACTGGTGGCTCGGTGTGGCTATTGTGCGCAATGCCTTGACAAAGTTGGCATGTGCCACTGACCATGCCCACAAATGTATCCAAGTGACTTTTACTTTATTGATCATAACACGAGTCAGCCACGGTCAGAGTGTCCAATCACAGTGCAGATGTACTAGGCATGATTTTGCAGGTGCAAACAAGGTAGAATACTGGTGGCTCGGTGTGGCTATTGTGCGCAATGCCTTGACAAAGCTGGCAAGTGTCACTGACCATGACCACAAAGTTTACCAAGTGACTTTAACTGCTACGAATCATAACACGAGTCAGCCACGGTAAGAGTGCGCAATCACAGCGCACATCTAATATGCATGACCTTGCAGGTATAAACCAGGTAAAAAACCGGTGGCTTGGCACGATTATTGTGCGCAATGCCTTGACAAAGTTGGCATGTGCCACTGACCATGACCACAAAGTATACCAAGTACCTTAAACGGCTATGAATCATAACACGAGTCAGCCACGGTCAGAGTGTTTAATCATAGTACAGATATACTGGGCATGACCTTGCGAGAATAAACAAGGTAGAATACTGGTGGCTCGGTGTGGCTATTGTGTGAAATACCTTGACAAGGTTGACATGTGCCACTGACCATGACCACAAATGTATCCAAGTGACTTTTACTTCTATTGATCATAACACGAGTCAGCCACGGTCAGAGTGTCCAATCACAGTCCAGATGTACTAGGCATGATCTTGCAGGTGCAAACAAGGTAGAATACTGGTGGCTTGGTGTGCCTATTGTGCGTAATTCCTTGATGAAGTTGGCATGTGTGACTGACCATGACCACAAAGTGTACCAAGTGACTTTGCCGTCTAAAAACCGTAACACGAGTCAGCCACAGTCAGAGTGCCCAATCACAATGCACATCTAATATGAATGACCTTGCAGGTATAAACAAGGTAAAAAACTGGTGACTTGGCACGGCTATTGTGCGGAATGCCTTGACAATGTTAGCATGTACCACTGACCATGACCACAAAGTTAACCAAGTGACTTTAACTTCTACGAATCGTAACACGAGTCAGCCTGAGTCAGAGTTCCCTATCACAGATCAGATGTATTAGGCATGACCTTGCAGGTATAGACAAGGTGAAAAACCGGTGGCTTGGCACGTCTATTTTGCGTATTACCTTGACAAAGTTGGCATGTGCACTAACCATGACCACAAAGTTTACCATGTACCTTAAACAACTATACATCATAACACGAGTCAGCCACGGTCAGAGTGTCCAATCACAGTGCAGATGTGCTAGGCATGATCTTGCAGGTGCAAACAAGGTAGAATACCGGTGGCTCGGTGTGGCTATTGTGCACAATGCCTTGACAAAGTTGGCATGTGCCACTGACCATGACCACAAAGATGACCAAGTAACTTTAAATTCTACGAATCATAACACGAGTCAGCCACGGTCAGAGTACCCAGTCACGCTGCACATCTAATATGCATGACCTTACATGTATAAACAGGGTAAAAGACCGGTGTCTTGGGAAGGCTATTGTGCGCAATGCCTTGACAAAGTTGGCATCTGCCACTGACCATGACCACATAGTTTACCAAGTGACTTTAACTTCTACAATTTGTAACACGAGTCAGCCACTGTCAGAGTGCCCAATCAAAGTTAAGATGTACCAGGCATGACCTTGCAGGCATAAAAAAGGAAAAAAACTGGTGGCTTGGCGTGACGATTGTGCGCAATGCCTTGACAAAGTTGGCATGTGCCACTGACCATGACCACAAAGTTTACGAAGTACCTTAAACGGCTATGAATTATAACACAAGTCAGCCACGGTCAGAGTGTCCAATCACAGTGCAGATGTACTAGGCATGACCTTACAGGAATGAACAAGGTAGAATACTAGGGGCTCGGTGTGGCTATTGTGCGCAATACCTTGACAAAGTTGGCATGTGCCACTGACCATGACCACAAATGTATCCAAGTGACTTTTACCTCTATTGACCATAACACGAGTCAGCCACGGTCAGAGTGTCCAATCACAGTGCAGATGTACCAAACATGATGTTGCAGGTACAAACAAGGTACAATACTGGTGGCTCGATGTGGCTATTGTGCACAATGCCTTGACAAAGTTGGCATGTGCCACTGATTATGACCACAATGTTTACCAAGTGACTTGAACTTCTACGAATCGTAACACGAGTCAGCCACGGTCAAAGTGCCCAATCACAGTGCACATCTAATATGCATGACCTTGCAGGTTTCAACAAGGTAAAAAACCGGTGGCTTGGCACGGCTACTGTGCGCAGTCCCTTGACAAAGTTGGCATGCCCCACTGACCATGACCACAAACTTTACCAAGTGATTTTAACTTCTACGAATCGTAACGCGCGTCAGCCACAGTCAGAGTGTCCAATCACAGTGTACATCTAATATGCATGACCTTGCAGGTATAAACAGGATAAAAATCTGGTGTCTTGGCACGGCTATTGTGTGCAATGCCTTGACAAAGTTGGCTTGTGCCACTAACTATGACCACAATGTTTACCAAGTACCTTAAACGGCTATGAATCATAACACGAGTCAGCCACGGTCAGAGTGTCTAATCACAGTGCAGATGTACTAGGCATGATTTGGCAAGTTCAAACAAGGTAGAATACTGGTGGCTCGGTGTGGCTATTGTGCGCAATGCCTTGACGAAGTTGGCATGTGCCACTGACCATGACCACAAAGTTTACCAAGTGACATTAACTTCTACGAATCGTAACACGAGTCAGCCACGGTCAGAGTGCCCAGTCAAAGTGCTCATCTAATATGCATGACCTTGCAGGTATAAGCAAGTTACAGAACCGGTGGCTTGGCTGGTTATTGTGCGCCATTCCTTGACAAAGTTGGCACGTGCCACTGACCATGACCACAAAGTTGACCAAAAACCTTAAACGGCCATGAATCATAACATGAGTTAGCCACGGTCAGAGTGTCCAATCACAGTACAGATATACTGCGCATGACCTTGCACGTATGAAAAAGGTAGACTACTGGTGGCTCGGTGTGGCTATTGTGCGCAATGCCTTGACAGAGTTGGAATGTACCAATGACCATGACCACAAATATATCCAAGTGGCTTTTACTTCTATTGATCACAACACGAGTCAGCCACGGTCAGAGTGTCCAGTCACTGTGCAGATGTACTAGGCATGATCTTGCAGGTACAAACAAGGTAGAACACTGGTGGCTCGGTGTGGCTATTGTGCGCAATGCCTTGATAAAGTTGGCATGTGCCACTGACCATGACCACAAAGTTTACCAAGTGACTTTAACTTCTTTGAATCATAACAGGAGGTAGCCACAGTCAGAGTACCCAATCACAGTGCACATGTAATATGCATGACCTTGCAGGTATGAATAGGGTAAAAATCTGGTGTCTTGACACGGCTATTGTGCGCAATGTCTTGACAAAGTTGGCATGTGTCAATGACCATGACCACAAAGTTTACCATGTGACTTTCACTTCTACAAATCGTAACACGAGTCAGCCACAGTCAGAGTGCATAATCACAGTGCACATCTAATATGCATGACCTTGCAGGTATAAACAAGTTAAAAAACCGGTGGCTTGGCACGGCTATTGTGCGCAATGCCTTGAGAAAGTTTGCATGTGCCACTGACCATGACCACAAAGTTTACCAAGTGACTTTCACTTCTACGAATCGTAACACGAGTCAGCCACAGTCAGAGTGTCCAATCACGGTGCACATCTAACATGCATGACCTTGCAGGTATAAACAAGGTAAAAAACCGGTGGCTTGGCACAACTATTGTGCGCAATGCCTTGACAAAATTGGCATGTGCCACTGACCATGAACACAATGTTTACCATGTGACTTTAACTTCTAGCGATCGCAACACGAGTCAGCCACATTCAGAGTGCCCAATCACGGTGCACATCTAACATGCATGACCTTGCAGGTATAAACAAGGTAAAAAACCGGTGGCTTTGCACAGCTGTTGTGTGCAATTCCTTGACAATGTTGGCATGTGCCACTGACCATGACCACAAAGTTTACCAAGTGACTTTAACTTCTACGAATCGTAACACAAGTCAATCACGGTCAGAGTACCCAATCACAGTGCACATCTAATATGCATGACCTTGCAGGTATAAACATGGTCAAAAACCGGTGGCTTGTCACGACTTTTGTGCGCAATGCCTTGACAAAGTTGGCATGTGCCACTGATCATGACCACAAAGTTTACCAAGTGACTTTAACTTCTACAAACCATAACACACGTCAGCCACAGTCAGAGTGCCTAATCACAGTTCAGTTGTACTAGGCATGACCTTGCAGGTATAAAAAAGGGAAAAAACCGGTGGCTTGGTATGGCTATTGTGCGCAATGCCTTGACAAAGTTGGCATGTGCCACTGACCATGACAACAAAGTTTACCAAGTACCTTAAACGGCTATGAATCATAACACGAGTCAGCAACTGTAAGAGTGTCCAATCACAGCGCACATCTAATATGCATGATCTTACAGGTATAATCAAGGTAAAAACCGTGTGGCTTGGCACAGCTATTGTGCGCAATGCCTTCACAAAGTTGGCATGTGCCACTGACCATGACCACAACGTCTGCCAAGTGACTTTAAACGGCTATGAATCATAACACGAGTCAGCCACAGTCAGAGTGTCCAATCACAGTGCAGATATGCTGGGCACGACCTTACAGGTACAAACAAGGTAGAATACTGGTGGCTCGGTATGACTATAGTGCGCAATGCCTTGACAAAGTTGGCATGTGGCACATGCCAACTTTGTCAAGGCATTGCATACCATAGCCACCCCAAGCTACCAGCATTCTACCTTGTTTGCACCTGCAATATCATGTCTAGTACATTTGCACTGTGATTGGACACTCTGACCGTGGCTTACTCGTGTAATGCAAAAGTCACTTGGATACATTTGTGGTCATGGTCAGTGGCACATGCCAACTTTGTCAGGGTATTGCGCACAATAGCCACAACGAGCCACCAGTATTCTACATTTTTTGTACCTGCAGGGTCATGCCCAGGATATGTGCACTGTGATTGGACACTCTGATCGTGGCTGACACAAGTTATGATTTGTAGAAGTTAATGTCACTTGGTGAACGTTCTGGTCATGGTCTGTGGCACATGTAGACTTTGTCAAGGCATTACGCACAATAGCCACACAGAGACACCAATGTACCATTTTTTGACCTGCAAGATCATGCCTAGTATATCTACACTGTGATTGGACACTTTGACCATGGCTGACTTGTGTTATGATCAATAGAAGTAAAAGTCACTTGGATACATTTGTGGTCATGGTCAGTGGCACGTGCCAACATTGTCAAGGCATTGCGCACGATAGCCACACCGAGAAACCAGTATTATACCTTGTTTGTACCTGAAAGATCATGCCTAGTACATCTGCACTGTGATTGGAAATTCTGACTGTGGCTGACTCATGTTATGATCACTAGAAGTAAAAGTCACTTGGATATGTTTGTGGTCATGGTCAGTGGCACATGCCAATGTTGTCAAGGCATTGTGCACAATAAGCACACCAAGTCACCAGTATTCTACCTTGTTTATACCTGCAAGGTCATGCCCATTATATCTGCACTGTGACTGGACACTCTGACCGTGGCTGACTCGTGTTATGATTCATAGCTGTTTCAGGTACTTGGTAAACGTTTTGGTCATGGTAAGTGGCACATGCCAACATTGTCAAGGCATTGCGCACAATAGCCGTGCCAAACCACCGATTTTTACCCTGTCTATACCTGCAAGGTCATGCATATTAGATGTGCACTGTGATTGGGTACTCTGACCATGGCTGACTCGTGTTATGATTTGTAGAAGTTAAAGTCACTTGGTAAACTTTGTGGTCATGGTCAGAGGCACATGCCAACTTTGTTAAGGCATTGCGCACAATAGCCACACCGAGCCACCAGTATTCTACCTTGTTTGCACGTGCAAGATCATTCATAGTACATCTGCATTGTGATTGGACACTCTGACCGTGGCTGACTCGTGTTATGATCAATAGAAGTAAACGTCACTTGGATACATTTGTGGTCATGGTCAGTGGAACATGCCAACTTTGTCAAGGCATTGCGCACAATCGCCACACCGAGCCACCAGTATTCTACCTTATTTATACTTGCAAGGTCATGCCTAGTATATATGCCCTGTGATTGGACACTCTGACCGTGGCTGACTCGTGTTATGATTCATAGCTGTTTAAGGTACTTGGTAAGCTTTGTGGTCATTGTCATTGGCACATGCCAACATTGTCAAGGCATTGCGCACAATAGCCGTGCCAAACCACCGGTTTACCTTGTTTATACCTGCAAGGACGTGCATATTAGATGTTACCTGTCATTGGGCACTCTGACCGAGGCTGATGCGTGTTACGATTCGTAGAAGTTGAAATCACTTCGTAAACTATGTGGTCATGGTCAGTGGCACATGCCAACTTTGTCAAGGCATTGCGCACAATATCCACACTGAGCCACCATTATTCTGCCTTGTTTGCACCTGCAAGATCCCTCCTAGTACATCTGCACTGTGATTGGACACTCTGACCGTGGCTGACTTGAGTTATGATCAATAGAAGTCAAAGTCACTTGGATACATTTGTGGTCATGGTCAGTGGCACATGCCAACTTTGTCAAGGCATTGGGCACAATAGCCACACCAAGCCACCAGTATTCTACCTTGTTTGTACCTGCAAGATCATGCCTTGTACATATGCAATGTGATTGGACACTCTGACCGTGGCTCACTCGTGTTATGATCAATAGAAGTAAAAGTCATGTGGATACATTTGTGGTCATGGTCAGTGGCACATGCCAACTTTGTCAAGGCATTGCGTACAATAGCCACACCAAGCCAACATTATTCTATCCTGTCTGTACCTGCAAGGTCATGCCCAGTATATCTGCACTGTGATTGGACACTCTGACTGTGGCTGACTCGTGTTATGATTCATATCCGTTTAAGGTACTTGGTGAACTTTGTGGTCATGGACAGTCGCAAATGCTAGCTTCGTCTAGGCATTGCGCACAATAGGCACACCGAGCCACCAATATTCTACCTTTTTTATACCTGTAAGGTCATGTTTAGTATATCTACACTGTGATTGGACACTCTGACCGTGGCTGACTCATTTAGTTCAATAGAAGTAAATGTCACTTAGATACA
>SZWC01000406.1:266616-281231 GCA_023375785.1 Penium margaritaceum
GGGGGGGGGAGGAGCTGGGCCCGGGTTCAAGAGGAGGAGGGGGAGGTCGGCGAATCATCCGACGACCGCTTGATCAAGGAAAGATATTGCGAGAAGGGCAGTTCAATTCCGGGGAGCGACGGGGCGCGAAGGAAGATATTGCGGCGGACGCCGTGACCCGACCAGACCTGTTGAGAGGAAGGGAAGGCGGCCCAAGGCTGGCTTGATGGTAGCGGAACCGCGTCCGAACCTCAAAAGGAGGAGCTTTACTCGAGGCACCTTATCCAAACGCGTTTTGATGTGCGAGCCGCGAAAGGGACTAGCCAGCGGGATGGGGCCTTGGAAAGCGGTGCGAGGAGAAGATAAGAAGAGGGGGACGAGAAGAGGACCGACTGCTGACGAGAACCGACTGCTAATGCAATACCGTTGATCCTGAGCTGCAAAGACGCTGAATCTGACGGTGGAACCCTGATATTGGATGCTTTTGCTCCCGACTCGCGAGACGGCGTTCACCATTGGCAAGCGACGTTGCTGACCTCTCGCCTGACCCGTGTGTGGGAGGCTGGCCCTGCAGCCTTTGGCCGGACTGAGAGATTGCTGCCCCTCAGTCAAAATCAGACCGTCAAGCGGGACCCGCGTCCCGTCTTGCGACAGGTTAGAGTAGGGAAACTAGACCGGATCAGGAGTGTAGTAGAAGTGTGTGTGTGAGAGTGTGTGAAAGGCCGCTTTGCGAGGAGCACATCAGGCCACTCTGACTGCGACTGACTCGTGTTGTGATCAATAGAAGTAGAAGTCACTTGGATACATTTGTGGTCATCGTCAGTGGCACATGCCAACTTTGTCAAGACATTACACACAATAGCCACACCAAGTCACCAGCTTTTTACCTTGTTTGAACCTGCAAGATAATGCCTAGTGCATCTGCACTGTGATTGGACACTCTGACCGTGCTACCTCGTGTTATGATCAATAGAAGTAAAAGTCACTTGGATACATTTGTGGTCATGGTCAGTGGCACGTGCCAACTTTGTCAAGGCATTGCACACAGTAGGCACACCGAGCAACCAGTATTCTACCTTTTTTATACCTGCAAGGTCATTCCCAGTATATCTGCACTGTGGTTGGACAATCTGACATTGGCTGACTTGTGTTATTATTCAAAGCCGTTTAATGTACTTGGATACATTTGTGGTCATGGTCAGTGGCACATGCCAACTTTGTCAATGCATTGCACACAATAGCCACACCGAGTGCCAGTGTTTTACCTTGTTTATACCTGCAAGTATCATCCTAGCACAGGTGCACTTTGATTGGACGCCAGAGCCAACAGCATTTTTACATTGTTTGTCCCTGCAAGATCATGCCTAGTACGTGTGCACTATGATTGGACACTCTGAATGTGGCTGACTCGTGTTATGATTCATGGAAGTTAAAGTCACTTGGATACCTTTGTGGTTATGGTCAATGGCACATGCCAACTTTGTCAAGGCATTCGAACAATAGCCACACCGAGCAACCAGTATTCTACCTTGTTTGTACCTGTAAGGTCATGCCAAGTATATCTCCATTGTGATTGGACACTCTGACCGCGGCTGACTCGAGTTATGACTCATATCCGTTTAAGGTACTTGGTAAACTTTGTGGTCATGGTCAGTGGCACATGCCAACTTCGTCAAGGCATTGCGCACAATAGCCACACCGAGCCACCAGTATTCCACCTTGTTTGAACTTGCAAGATCATGCCTAGTACATCTGCACTGTGATTCGTCACTCTGACCATGGCTGACTCGTGTTATGATCAAAGGAAGTAAAAGTCACTTGGATACATTTGTGGTCATGGTCTGTGGCACATGCGAACTTTTTTAAGGCATTGCGCACAATAGCCACACCGAGCCACCAGTATTCTACCTTGTTTATACCTGCAAGGTCATGCCAAGTATATTTGCACCGTGATTGGACACTATGAATGTGGCTGACTCGTGTTATGATTCATAGCCGTTTAAGGTACTTCGTAAATCATGTGGTCATGGTCAGTGGCACATGCCAACTTTGTCAAGGCATTGCGTACTGTAGCCATGCCAAGACACCGGGTGTTTTACCCTGTTTATACCTGCAAGGTCATGCATATTAGATGTGCACTGTGATTGAGCACTCTATCCGTAGCTGACTCGTGTTACGATTCGTAGAAGTTAAATTCACTTGGTAGACATTTGTGGTCACGGTCAGGGGCGCATGGCAACTTTGTCAAGGCATTGCGCACAATAGTCAAACCGAGCCACCAGTATTCTACCTTGTTTGCACCTGCAAGATCATGCCTAGTACATCTGCACTGTGATTGGACACTCTGACCGTGGCTGACTCGTGTTATGATTCATGGTCGTTTAAGGTACTTGGTAAACTTTGTGGTCATGGTCAGTGGCACATGCCAACTTTGTCAAGGCATTGCGCACAATAGCCACACCGAGCCACCAGTATTATACCTTGTTTGCACCTGCAAGATCATGCCTAGTAAATATGCACTGAGATTGGGTACTCTGAATGTGGCTGACCCAATGTACGACTCGTAAAAGTTAAAGTGACTTGGTAAACGTTGTGGTCATGGTCAGTGGCACATGCCAACTTTATCAAGGCATTGCGCACAATAGCCTTGCCAAGCCACTGGTTATTCACCTTGTTTATACCTGCAAGGTCATACATAGAAAATCTGAACTATGATTGGACACTCTGACCGTTGCTGACTCGTGTCATGATTCATAGCGGTTTAAGGTACTTGGTAGACTTTATGGTCATGGTCAGTGGCACATGCCAACTTTGTCAAGGCATTGCGCACAATAGCCACACCGAGCCACCAATATTGTACCTTGCTTGTACCTGCAAGATCATGCCTAGAACATCTGCACTCTGATTGGACACTCTGACCGTGGCTGACTCGTGTTATGATTCAAAGAAGCTTAAGTCACTTGGATACATATGTGGTCATAGTCAGTGGCACATGCCAACTTTGTCAAGACGTTGCGCACAATAGCCACACCGAGCCACCAGTATTCTACCTTGTTTGAACCTGCAAGACCATGCCTAGTACATCTCCACTGTGATTGGACACTCTGACCGTGGCTGACTCGTGTTATGATTAATAGCCGTTTAAGGTACTGAGTAAACTTTGTGGTCATGGTCAGTGGCACATGCCAACTTTGTCAAGGCATTGCGCACAATATCCACACCGAGCCACCAGTATTCTACCTTGTTTATACCTGCAAGGTCATGCCTGGTTTATCTGTATTGTAAATGGACACTATGACTGAGGCTGACTTGTGTTATGATTCATAGCCGTTTAAGGTACTTGGTAAACTTTATGGTCATGGTTAGTGGCACATGCCAACTTGGTCAATGCATTGCGCACAATAGCCGTGCAAAGACACCGGTTTTTTACCCTGTTTATACCTGCAAGGTCATGCATATTAGATGTGCGCTGTGATTGGGCACTCTGATAGTCTGAGTGTCCAATCACAGTTCAGATATACTAGGCATGACCTTGCAGGTATAAACAAGGTAGAATGTCGGTGGCTTGGAACAGCTATTGTGCGCAATGCCTTGACAAAGTTGGCACGTGCCACTGACCATGACCACAACGTTTACCAAGTACCTTAAACGGCTATGAATCATAACACGAGTCAGCCACGGTCAGAGTGTCCAATCACAGTGCAGGTATACGGGGCATGACCTTGCAGGTATAAACCAGGTAGAACACTGGTGGGTCGGTGTGGCTATTGTGCACAATGCCTTGACAAAGTTGGCATGTACCACTGACCATGACCACAAATGTATCCAAGTGATTTCTACTTCTATTGATCAGAACACAGGTCAGCCACGGTCAGAGTGTCCAATCGCAGTGCAGATGTACTAGGCATGATCTTGCAGGTGCAAACAAGCTAGAACACTGGTGGCTCGGTATGGCTATTGTGCGCAATGCCATCACAAAGTTGGCATGTGCCACTGGCCATGACCGCAATGTTAACCAAGTGACGTAAACGGCTATGAATCATAACACGAGTGAGCCACGATCAGAGTGTCCAATCACACTGCAGATGTACTAGGCATGATCTTGCAGGTGCAAACAATGTAAAAACCCGGCGGCTTGGCACGGCTATTGTACGCAATGCCTTGACAAAGTTGGCATGTGCCACTGACCATGACCACAAAGCATACCAAGTACCTTAAACGGCTATGAATCATAACACAATTCAGCCACGGTCAGGGTGTCCAATCACAGAGCAGATATACTGGGCATGACCTTACAGGTATAAAAAAGGTAGAATACTGGGCAATGCCTTGACAAAGTTGGCATGTGCCACTGGCCATGACCACAAATGTATCCAATGGACTTTTACTTCTATTGATGATAACACGAGTCAGCCACGTTGAGAGTGTCCAATCACAGAGCACATGTACTAGGCATGATCTTGCAGGTTCAAACAAGGTTTAAATCCGGTGGCTTGGTGTGGCTATTGTGCGCAATGCCTTGACAAAGTTGGCATGTGCCACTAACCATGACCACAAATGTATCCAAGTGAGTTTTACTTCTATTGATCATAACACGAGACAGCCACGGTCAAAGTGTCCAATCACAGTGCAGATGTACTAGGCATGATCTTGCAGGTATAAACAAGGTAGAATACTGGTGACCTGGTGTGACTATTGTGCGCAATGCCTTGACAAAGCTGGCATGTGCCACTGACCATGACCAAACAGCTTACCAAGTACCTTAAACGGCTATGACTCATAACACGAGTCGACCACGGTCAGAGTGTCCAGTCCCAGTGCAGATATACTAGGCATGACTTTACAGATACAAACAAGGTAGAATACTGGTGACTCCGTGAGGCTATTGTGGGCAATGCCTTGACAAAGTTTTCATGTGCCACTGACCATGACCACAAATGTATCCAAGTGACTTTTACTTCTATTGATCATAACACGAGTCAGCCTCGGTCAGAGTGCCCAGTCACAGTACACATGTAGTATGCACGGCCTTGCAGGTATAAACAAGGTTAAAACCTGGTGGCTTGGCACGACTTTGTGCACAATGCTTTGACAATGTTGGCATGTGCCACTGACCATGACCACAAATTTTACCAAGTACGTTAAACTGCTATGAATCATAACACGAGTCAGCCACGGTCAGAGTGTTCAATCACAGTGCAGATACTCTGGGCATGACATTACAGGTATAAACAAGGTCGAATAATGGTGGCACGGTGTGGCTATTGTGTGCAATGCTTTGGCAAAGTTGGCATGTACCACTGACCATGACCACAAATGTATCCAAGTGACTTTTACTTCTATTGATCATAACACGGGTCAGCCACGGTCAGAGTGTCCAATCGTAGTGCAGATGTACTAGGCATGATCTTGCCGGTGCAAACAAGCTAGAACACTGGTGGCTCGGTGTGGCTATTCTTTGCAATGCCTTGACAAAGTTGGCATGTGCCACTGACCATGACCACAAAATTTACCAAGTACCTTGAACGGCTATGAATCAGAACACGAGTCAGCCACGGTCAGAGTGTCATATCACATTGCAGATATACTAGGCATCACATTTCAGGTATGAACAAGGTAGAATACTGGTGGCTCAGTGTGGCTATTGTGCGCTATGCCTTGACAAAGTTGGCATGTGCCACTGACCATGACCACAAATGTATCCACTTGGATAAATATGGACTTTTACGTCTATTGATCATAACACGAGTCAGTCACGGTCAGAGTGCCCAATCACAGTGCACATCTAATATGCATGACCTTGCAGGCATAAACAAGGTTAAAAACCGGTGGCTTGGCACGGCTATTGTGTACAATGCCTTGACAAAGTTGGCATGTGCCACTGACCATGACCACAAGGTTTACCAAGTACCTTAAACGGCTATGAATCATAACACGAGCCAGCCACGGTCAGAGTGTCCAAGTACAACGCAGGTATACTGGGCATGACCTTGTAGGTATAAGCAAGGTGGAATACTGGTTGCTTGGTGTGGCTATTGTGCGTAATGCCTTGACAAAGTTGGCATGTGCCACTGACCATGACCACAAATGTATCCAAGTGACATACACTTATATTGATCATAACACGAGTCAGCCACGGCCAGAGTGTGCAATCATAGTGCAGATGTACTAGGCTTGATCTTGTAGGTGCAATCAAGGTAAAAAACCGGTGGCATGGCACGGCTATTGTGCGCAATGCCTTGACAAAGTTGGCATGTGCCACTGACCATGACAAGAACGTTTACCAAGTACCTTAAACGACTATGAATCATAACAGGAGTCTGCCACGGTCAGATTGTCCAATCATAGTGCAGATATACTGGGCATGACCTTATAGGTATAAAAAAGGTAGAATACTGGTTGCTCGGTGTGGCTATTGTGCGAATGCCTTGACACAGTTGGCATGTGCCATTGACCATGACCACAAATGTATCCAAGTGACTTTAACTTCCATGAATCATAACACGAGTCAGCCACATTCAGAGTGTCCAGTCAAAGTGCAGATGTACTAGGCATGATCTTGCAGGTACAAACAATGTACAATACTGGTGGCTCTGGTGTCCAATCAAAGTGCACGTGTGCTAGGATTTTACTTGCAGGTATAAACAAGGCAAAACACTGGTGGCGCAGTGTGGCTATTGTGCGCAATGCCTTGACCAAGTTGGCCTGTGCCACTGACCATGACCGCAAAGTTTACCAAGTGACTTTAACTTCTACGCATCGTAACACGAGTTAGACACGGTCAGAATGGCCAATCATAATGCACATGTAGTATGCATGACCGTGCTGGTATGAACAAGGCAAAAAACCGGTGGCCTGGTCGGGCTATTGTGCGCAATCCCTTGACAAAGTTGGCATGTGCAACTGACCATGACCACAAATTTATTCAAGTACCTTAAACGTCTATGTATCATGACATGAGTCAGCCACGGTCAGAGTGTCCAGTCACAGTGCACGTGTGCTATGCATAAACTTGCATGTATAAAACGGAAAAACACTGGTGGCTCAGTGCGGCTATTGTGCGCAATGCCTTGACATAGTTGGCATGTGCCACTGACCATGACCACAAACTTATCCACGTGACTTTAACTTCTACGAATTGTAACACGAGTCAGCCACAGTCAGAGGACCCGATCACAGTGCACATGTACTACGTATGCCCTTGCTGGTATGAACAAGGTAAGAACCCGGTGGCTTGGTGTGACTATTGTGTGCAATGCCTTGACAAAGTTTACCTGTGCAACTGACCATGACCACAAAGTTCACCAAGTGACTTTAACTTCTATGAATCATCACATGAGTCAGCCACTGTCAAAGTGCCCAGTCACAGTGCACATGTAATATGCATGACTTTGCACGTATGAACAAGGTAAACAAACCGGTGGCTTGGTGTGGCTATTGTGCGCAATGCTTTGACAAAGTTGTCATGTGCCACTGACCATGACCACAAAGTTTACCAAGTGACTGTAACTTATACGAATCATAACACGAGTCAGCCACGATCAGAGTGTCCAATCACAGTGCACCTGTGCTAGGAAAAACCTTTCAGGCATAAGCAAGGTAAAACACTGGTGGCTCAGTGCGGCTATCATGCGCAATTCCTTGACAAAGTTGACATGTGCCCCTGATCATGACCACAAATTTATCCAAGTAACTTTAACTTCTACAAATTGTAGCACGAGTCAGCCACCGTCAGAGTGCCCAATCACAGTGCACATGTACTATGCATGACCTTGCAGGTATAAGCAAGGTAGACTATTGGTGGCTCGCTGTGGCTATTGTGTACAATGTCTTGACAAAGTTGGCATGTGCCACTGACCATGACCACAAAGTTAACCAGGTGGATATAACTTCTACGCATCGTAACAGGAGTTAGCCGCGGTCAGAGTGCCCAATCACAGTGCACATGTACTATGCATGACCTTGCAGGTATATACAAGGTAAAAAACCGGTGTCTTGGTGTTTCTATTGTGCGCAATGCCTTGACAAAGTTGGCATGTGCAACTGACCATGACCACAAAGTTAACCAAGCACTTATAACTTCGACAAATTGGAGCACGAGTCAGCCACGGCCAGAGCGCTCAATCACAGTGAACATGTACAATGCATGACCTTGCAGGTATAAACACGGTAGAATACTGGTGGCTTGGTGTGGCTATTGTGCGCAATGCCTTGACAAAGTTGGCATGTGTCACTAACCATGACCACAAAATTTACCAAGTGACTTTAAGTTATACGAATTGTATCACGAGTCAGCCACGGTCAGAGTGCCCAATTACAGTGCACATGTACTATGCATGACCTCTCAGGTATAAATAAGGTTAAAACCCGGTGGCTCGGTGTGACTATTATGCGTAATACCCTGACAAAGTTGGCGTGTCCCACTGACCATGACCACAAAGTTTACCTAGTGACTTCAACTTCTATGAATCATCACATGATTCTGCTACAGTCAGAGTACCCAATCACAGTGCACGTGTACTACGCATGACCTCGCAGATGTAAACAAGGTAAGAAATTGGTGGTTTGGTGTGGCTATTGTGCGCAATGCCTTGACAAACTTGGCATGTGCCACTGACCATGACCACAAAGTATAGCAAGTGACTTTAACTTCTACGCATCGTAACATGAGCCAGCCACAGTCAGAGTGCCCAATCACAGTGCACATCTAATATGCATGACCTTGCAGGTATAAACAAGGTGAACAACCCGGTGGCGTGGCGTGGCTATTGTGTGCAACGCCCTGACAAAGTTGGCATGTGCAGCCGACCATGACCACAAGTCTATCCAAGTACCTTAAACGTCTATGAATCATCACGCGAGTCAGCCATGGTCAGAGTACCCAATCACAGTGAACGTGTGCTAGACATAAGCTTGCAGGTATAAACAAGGTAAAACAGTGGTGGTTCAGTGCTGCTATTGTGCGCGATGCATTGACAAAGTTGGCATGTGCCACTGACCATGACTACAAACGTACCCACGTGAATTTAACTTCTACCAATTGTAGCATGAGTCAGCCATGGTCAGAGTGCCCAATTACAGGGCACATGAACTATGCATGATCTTGCAGGTATAAACAAGGTAAAAACCCGGTGGCTTGGTGTCGATATTGTGCGCAATGCCTTGACAGAGTTGGCCTGTGCAGCTGACCGTGACAACAAAGTTAACCAAGTGACTTTAACTCCTATGAATCAGCACATGAGTCAGCCACGGTCAGAGTGCCCAATCACAGTGCACCTGTAATATGCATAACCTTGCAGGTATAAACAAGGTAAAAAACCGGTGGCTTGGTGTGGCTATTGTGTGCAATGCCTTGACAAAGTTGACATGTGCCACTGACCATGACCACAAATTTATCCAAGTGACTTTAACTATTACGGATTGTAACGCAAGTTAGCCACGGTCAGATTGCCCAATCACAGTGCACATGTACTATGCATGATCTTGCAGGAACAAACAAGGTAGAATACTGGTAGCTCGGTGTGGCTTTTGTGCGCAATGCCTTGACAAAGTTAGCCTGTGCAACTAACCATGACCACAAAGATAACCAAGTGACTATATCTTCTATGAATCCTCACATGAGTCAGCCACAGTCAGAGTACCCAATCACATTGCACGTGTGCTAGGCATAAAGTTGCAGGTACAAACAATGTAAAGCACTGGTGTCTTGGTGCGGCTTTTGTGTGCGATGCATTGACAAAGTTGGCATGTGCCACTGACCACGACCACAAACGTATCGAAGTGTCTTTAACTTCTACGAATCGTAACACGAGTCAGCCACGGTCAGAGTTAACACTCACAGTGCACATGTACTATGCATGACCTTGCTGGTATGAACAAGGTAAAAAAACTGGTCACTTGGCACGGCTATTGTGTGCAATAACTTGACAAGTTGGCCTGTGCCACTGACCATGACCACAATTTTATCCAAGTACCTTAAACAGCTATGAATCATGACACAAGTCAGCCACGTTAAGAGTGCCCAGTCACAGTGCACGTGTACTAGGCATGACCTTGCAGGTATAAACAAGGTAGAATACTGGTGGCTCGGTGTGGCTATTGTGGATAATGCCTTGACAAAGTTGGCATGTGCCACTGACCATGATCACAAATTTGTCCAAGTGAATTTAACTTATAGGATTTGTAACATGAGTCAGCCACGGTCAGAGTGCCCAATCACAGTGCACATGTACTATGCATGATCTTGCAAGAACAAACAAGGTAGAATACTGGTGGCTCGATGTGGCTATTGTGCGTAATCCCTTGACAAAGTTGGCATGTGCAACTCACCATGACCACAAATTTATCCAAGTACCTTAAACGTCTATGAATCATGACACGAGTCAGCCACAGCCAGAGTGCCCAATCACAGTGCACGTGTGCTAGGCATAAACTTGTAGGTATAAACAAGGTAAAACACTGGTGGCTCAGGTTTGCTATTGTGCGTGATGCCTTGACAAAGTTTGCATGTGCCACTGACCATGACCACAAATGTATCCACGTGACTTTAACTTCTACGAATTGTAACACGAGTCAGCCACGGTCAGAGTGCCCAATTACAATGCACGTGTACTATGCATGACCTTGCAGGTATAAGCTGTCAGTATTTTGGAGTAGGCCACATTCTCACTGATGAACTAGAGGACAGAGTCTGGTGCGTTCCTGAGGCGCGGGCAAGCTCGTGGGGCGAGCCGCAGCGCCAAAGCGCGGGCTACGTCATAGACTGTGCCGCAGCAACACTCAGGTCAGCATGATGAAGTGGACATAATAGATGGAATTCAGGAAACACGGCTGGTAGAATATTGTCAGTACTTGGCGTGGGCGCAGCACCGAAGGTGCGTGCGCGATGAAGGAGGTAGGGGCCGCAGCGTAGTGAAGGCGGGCCGATGATGATTGAGTAAGATAGGACCACGGCACTATGATGCGGGCAAGCCAGCGGGGCGAGCCACAGCAACCATGTGTGGGCCGCGAGTGAGTGGAGACGAACGAGCGGAGCGGAACGTAAGAGAGTGTGAGGCTACAGAGTCGGGAAACCCGGGCTCACCACACTGACAAATGGAGCAAGTGTGCCGCAGCTAGAAGGCGGGCACATGCGATAATGGACAAAGAGGACTCCGCAGCCACAAGGGCGGTGATGTTGGGACGAACAGCTTGCCGTGCAACGGCATGTCCTGGTCCAACCGGTCCGCGTCCTTGGTATTGTCCTCCTCTGGGTGGCACGCCTGGCATTGGGGTGGGATTGGGACATTCTTGGTGCCGATGGATGAATTCTACGCATTCACAGCAACTCCCAGGTGGGTAGTTATTGGGGTTCATCGGGTTGGGCGTTCAAGCTCATGCAGGCATGCAAATAGTGGGTGCCACATGTTCCTTTGGAGCAAACTGTTCTCAAGCCGCTTGTCGTTTGATTTCCCTTTGCTTATATTCTGCTTCCTCCTTCAGTGCGTCCAGTGTGCGGTAATGTCGTAAATCTAAATGTGCTAGCGATCGCCGGGACAAGAGAATCCCGGTAATACTCCTTAATCATGCGCAATGGGTATGTCGACACATCGCACCGAGATCTTGGTAAACTTGTCGTTGTGTAACTTGATGTTTTCTCCAACCTTCATGCGGATGGTACTAATCTGGAGCTCTGCTTCTTCGAGGCTCATGAGGTCGAAACTCTTGGTCATCCTATTCGCCAAATCATCAAATTCAGCAAAAGGACGTTCCTTACGCTGTGCAGTGAACCACTCCAAAGCTTTCCATTGTAGCGCTAGGTGCACTGCTGGGACAATGTAGTCAGGAGATAACAATCCATAATCGAGACAAGTGCCCAACTTGAACAGCCACATGGCCGGGTCCTCCTCTGGTTCACCCTTGAGGACGTCGAGCTTTGGGAGAGTGTAAGAAGCCTTTGTCGCTGGGTTCGAAGTCAGTTCCTATGGAGGTACCATTAGCACCTGCGCCCGTGGCGGGGCCCCCAGGTGGGATTGATGTGCTTGCACCAGGCCAACTGCCCTAGTACTAGCCGATGAAGCGACTACTGCTCCCCTTGGTCGAGCACGTCCTGCATCGGTTCCTCCCAGTCCATGACTTCTCATGTGCTGTCTTGCTGAACTCGCTTGTACTCGTACGGTGTACTCCTTGCCTCCATGAGCCACTGATCCTTGCCCAGGTCCGGTTGAACCACCCGTCATTCGGGGTCTTTGCTGGAGTCTTCCTGCCACAGGTGTGGCTAACGTCTTGCTTGCTTGATGATGAGATGACTGCATCTTTGACTGGACAGGTGGTACGGTATACTTGGTTGACGGAGCCCCTGTTAGGATGTGCGTGTCCCCCAAGGCTCGTACTTGTCTGGTGGGTCCGACCATGGATGAAGCATTGATTCCTCCTTGAGCTGGGACTTCTCGGCGGCGCAACGCTCCCATAATGGAGGATGCCTTGCTCGTTTGCTGTTGGTGTTGGGGTTGTTGCCCAGCATCTGTACGACGTGAAGTCACGATAGATGGGCCTTCCCGTTGGGTTTCCCCTTGCCGTTTTCCCACCGCCTCCAAGTTTCTCTCTGTTCGTGGTGGAGACACACCGCTGTCCAAGGCCGGTCAACGAGGGCAAACGGTTGGGCGAGAGGGGAATGCCGGAGGACAGAAGGTGGCGAGTTGATACAGGGCGTGTAAAGCCTGCACCGAAGGGTGATCCAACGATACTTCTTCTTCCTCTGCTTGGTCCTCCTGGGCATTGTCCAAGTTTGCACAATCCCCGTCATGGGTGACAGAAGGTGCAGGTGATGACGCCCTTGGGATAGAGAACTCGAGGCGCCGTGGTGCGTCCTGCGTTGGCGTCATGTCCACTGCCTTGTAAACGGTCCTTCCATCTGGCATCGTGACTTTACGGAGCAAGACGGGCCCTGCATCCGCCTCAAGCTCCTGCTCTTCGTATGACACATAGTCTTCCACCTGCATGGAGTCGTGCTGCCTATCTGGGTGGCGCATGTCGTCTTCCTCTGGGTCCTCATGGAAGGGATTGGCCAACCGTGCCTGTCGGATAGCCTTCCATTCACGGAGTTCCTGAAGCCGTCGCAGGTGAAATTCTTCTTCTTCGTCGGGGTCCGTCTCATCTCCTTTGTTGTACAACTGCGGGGACTGATCATCCACCGGATCCCACTCAAATCTGTGGTCCAGCCCTAGAGGATCTTCTGGGCTTCTATCGTAATGACGCGCGCCGGCGGTTCGCTTCATCCTTTCTGTTTCGGAGACGTGGAGTGCGTTGGGGCTCATCCTTGCGTCGCCAATGGTACAGCCAGATCATTCACCAGCACGGTCGCTCTATCCTCACGCCTCGTAGGTTGGCAGGGGGACACCACCGTGATTAGGGGAATTGTTTGGGTTGCGGTGACGGATGGCCTGCGGTGTCTTCCGTCCGGTGGAAGATTCGACATCTCCCTCCTTAGAGAACCGCGTTTTGGATTATAGACTGATCTGCAGGTACATTTCACACTCGTCACAGAAAACAAGTGAGTCCACACTCACCGCACCATTAACACTGTTATACCCTTTTTCGCCTTCGGCCGGAATTGGATCTGACAACATGCAAGGATCAGCTCCTTAGGTGTTGTTCGTTCTGCGCTATCCCCGCTGCTCCACTTACTTTCCGTTTCAAACTCTGCTCTGTCCTGTATGACTCTTTTTGCTCCAGTTTGATCAAAGCACGTTTCATCGACCGGGTAACTTTTCTTAATCACTCGACGAATCATCCACTGAATTAGTGCCGGGAATAAATCACACACACACTCCTTCTCCTAATGACCCGTACTTCTCTGGCCGGGATTTTGACTAATCTCAGGAAAATCACTATGGTTATTATAACTGTTAGATTCGCTTGCTTTACTTAATCACCGACGGTCAATCATGCATCGGACAACATGACACTCGCTGAGAGAATTCCTCGTAACGATCCAAACGTGATGACTTTGAACAATCAAAGTAATTTCCTTCAAACAAAAGAGGGAGTACAGTCAATCAACATTTCTCTCCTAATCACACAATCAGTACCCTAGGCGTCACCAAGCACAATACGCAAACCGTAAGCTCCCGGAGTCACCGGATCATCGACGGGCACTGGTCTTTGCACAAGCACCGTGCGGTGCACACCGTCTTCATTGTTTGCCCGTGGAATGGCCCGACGTAACTCCAGTGGTCCGTTAGTACGTCGACCTGCACGAGAACGGGCACGTGCCGGATCCTCCTCTCGTAGGCGGGCGAGCTCATGCTGGTAGCGCTGGTATGCTCGGTACGCCTCGGCCCGCTCTTCAGCCGCCTCTACAGTACGCCGCCCGACGTCACGCGCGACCTCCTGCCAGCTCTCCACGCGGTGGGGCTCGTCGTTGCGGGAAGGTCTCTGCAGCCACGGTTGCCAGAACTGCTCCACGACTCCACCGTCAGGACAATGCGACCATTGCATCACTCCCAGAACCGTGCGTGCGCCAAGCCGACAGGGCACATTGCAGCAGTTGCAGATGGCGTAGAATGACATTGGAGAATCTCGGGGACCGCACCTGGAGCTGGGTGGCTGGTGCTCCCGTGGGAACTCAGGACCAGGCCATGATGGCTCCGTGATGT
>SZWC01000406.1:307734-335089 GCA_023375785.1 Penium margaritaceum
TTAGGGGATTACTCGGTATCGTGCCGTTGGTCGGTTCTCACTGTCAACGGTTCGTGTGTGATGGGACCGAGGTGGTTCATGCAGAGGCTTGAACCGTTATTGAGAGTGCTTGGTATATCCGAGAGCGGAAGAGCCAGAGACTCCTGGAGATGAACCCGTTATATGTCCTGCCTTGAGAGAGACATCATTTTGACACCCTCCTTGAATCTGTCAAGGCAGAAAGTCTCTCCAGTTTCCCAGTAAGTAGCACTAGACTGACCCTCCACAATGGGTGATAAGGCCGTGCCACATGAGGGGTAAGTTGCGACGGTCATGCTTGGCCAGGAGAAAGTGGAGTGGAGGGTCAACAAGTGTGTGAAGCCCGCGTCTGTGTTCTGCGTTGAACAGCGCAAGATGAGCTTGAAAGTCATCGGGGCTGTCGTGTTCGTTGGGACTGCACCAGAGTGGTCTCTCCAGAAGAGATCTCACAATGGGAAAGTGGAAAAGGTAATAGGGTTTCAAGTTTTCGTAGAAGATCTGCCATTTGTCGATGTTGGTCACTGTGACATCACTCTAGTCGTCCTCTGGAAGGAAGAGGACCTTGGGGATGTCTGGCAGAGTGGGGAAGATGTCCACATAACAGATCCAGATATAGTAGGAGTGTTTCATCCATGCATACTGCAGCAGGGAGTACCATCGCTGAGCTACAATGTCAGTTGGCTGTTCGATGCGGAGGTAGATGCTACCGAGGAACTTTCTGAGTATATTCCAGATGGCAGTGAAGGTGGCGTCGTTACCCCTGGGCTGACGCCGGTTGCTGTGGAGGTGGTCATATTTGCCAAGCAGCATTCTGGCCACCTCGTACCCATTGATATAGATGCCTTGTACACTGGAAATGACGATCTCCGACCAACAAAGGATGTTGCTAGCCTTGGGGCCAAGAACAGGAAGTTCAGTCCACGCAGTGGTCAGCCTGTCCATGATAAGCGAGGAAAGAGAGGAGTTGACAATAGATGTTGAAGGAAAGGGAGAACGGATGGGAAAGTGAGCAAAGGGGTGAGATCACGTGTACGAAGGAAGGCTTTGGGCACGCAAGTCGATCCAGAATGAGTGATGTGCCGTGTACACGATGAAGGAAGGTGAAGGAGGAAGGCTGAACGACGGAGTTGGTGCAGGGATGAGACCTCGTGCTAGGCTGAAGTTTCGGCGTGGGCACAGGTCGTCGTGCAACGGGTGATGCGACCGGGCGCATCCTTGTACCGAGTGGATAATATTGAAGTGATCAGGAGGAGGCAGAGACGGTTGATGAATGGATGTGTGCAGGTGCAAAACCACATTTGCTGTCACAATAGAGGGATAGAATGCGGCAAGGGAAGGCAGGTGCCAACGCGCCGCGAGAAATCTGCTGCCAGCATGGGTGCAGGCTGCTGCAAAGTGGTTAGCTAGCTGGTGCAGGTCCTTGTGCTGGTCGCAGATACAGATGATGGGGAGGCGAAAGCTGATAAAAGAGGAGTGGGCGCAGGGGCAAAACCACGTGCACTGCGGAAGGTTTCAGCGTGGGCGCAGGTCGTCGTGAAAAGGGCGATGCGACCGGGCGGATCCTTGTGCTGAGCTGATGTGGAAGTGAAGCGGAAGAAGGCGGAGGCAACTGATGACTGGGTTGGTGCAGGGCTGAAATCACGTGCGCAGCAGATGAATGCTGACGAGGAAGGCAGCGTGGATGATGCTGCTGACGAGGAACTTGGGAGGAGGTGACAGAAGACGAGATGAGACGAGCTGTTTATGAAGCTGGAGAGACATGCGAAGGGCGACACGAGGAGGGTAGATGAGACTGAGACAATGAAGGAGGCTCAAGTGAATATGATGACAAGGTTGGAGGGTAGATGACGGAGGCGGAGGATGGAGATGTAGCCGGAGGATGACGGGGTGCTAGGAAGAGCGAGTGAGGTAACAAATGGCTCTATTTTCAAGAGAGTGATGGCTTGTTCCCCAGTTTGCCCGAGACCGACGGGCAGGAAGACTGGTGGTGTCCGATGTCTTGGTTGCTGGACGGAATTGGTTGCAGCACATGGAGTCATGCGGAGGGCAGAGACACTGGTCCGCTGATGTCAAGAGAGTGATGGTTTGTTCCCCGGTTGGCTCACTATGGGAGCAGGGAGACTGGTGGTGTCCGATGTCCTGCCGGCGGGCGTTGCACTGCTGCTGGTGACGATGCTAGAAGGCGGTTCGAGGACGTGGTGCGACACAACGAGTGCGAGGGAGTTGCTGTCGATGGGGCAGATGGAGCAGATGAGGCTGATGAGAGGAGAGAAGAAGGACGGAGGTGCTTGTGAAGATGAGAGGCAGCAGGTGACGAGCGGCAAGAAGCTTCCGGGAAGTTGACGACAGGCGGCGGCTCGGGGGTTGCTTGCGGCTGTTGTAAACAAGTCACCAATTGTTGGCCACGGGCGCGAAATGGGCGCAGGGCTTCCTTAGGATGATGAGGCTTTGCTTCAGCGCGAAAAGACTCCAGGCGACGTTGTTGATGTCAGCTATCTCCGAGGTGGAGAGGTACAAAGTAACGGTAGAGGCGACGGAAGAGTGCAGATACGAGAGGCAATATAGTGATGGAGGCAGAGTGATGACGAGGTCACGAGGCATCAGGTGATGTTGCCTGATGCTCTGATACCATGTCAGAAGAATGCAATGCGCGAAGATGGCAGGAGCGGAAGCAGATAGAAGCACTGTGGCATGCAAAAGTGAGTTAGCAGAATGACGGAAGCAGAAAGGCAAAGCTGGTCCCAAGGAGTTAGTTGTAGGACCTTGAGAGAGGCGAGGCACGTAAGCTCCAAGGTAGAAAGAGGGCAATGAGAGAGCACGGGAGCGAAGCAAGTGAAGTGCCAGATGTGAGCGAAAGGTCACGAGTGAGGAAGCGAAGCGATAGATGGTAGGCGAGGTGAACGCAGGCAGGAGGCGAGCAGAGCGAAGACATGGCGGCGACGCCGCGGAACCGAAAGGGAACAGGATGCGTGGAACTGTTCTGGTTAAACTAGGAGGGAATGAACGTCCTCCTTATAAGGGATAGGACAAGACAAAAGGGAAAGCAAAGGCTTATTGTGCACTAGCCGGACGTGATGGCGGTCAGGCCGCTTATTAGGAGATTACTCGGTATCGTGCCGTTGGTCGGTTCTCACCGTCAATGGTTCGTGTGTGATGGGACCGAGGTGGTTCATGCAGAGGCTTTAACCGTTATTGAGAGTGCTTGGTATTTCCGAGAGCGGAAGAGCCAGAGAATCCTGGAGATGAACCCGTTAGATGTCCTGTCTTGATAAAGACATCATTCTAACAATAGCCGTGCCAAGCCAGCAAGGTCATGCATAGTAAATGTGCACTGTGATTGGGCACTCTGACCGTGGCTGACTCGTATTACGATGCGTAGAAGTTAAAGTTACTTGGTAAACGTTGTGGTAATGATCAGTGGCACATGCCAACTTTGTCAAGGCATTGTGCACAATAGCCACACCAAGCCACCAGTATCCTACATTGGTCGCACCTGCAAGATCATGCCTAGTACATCTGCACTATGATTGGACACTCTGATTGTGGCTGACTCGTGTAATGATTCATAGAAGTTAAAGTCACTTGGTTAACTTTGTGGTCATGGTCTGTGGCATATGCCAACTTTGTCAAGGCATCGCGCACAATAGCCGCACTGAGCCACCTGTGTTTTACCTTGCTGATACCTGCAAGGTCATGCATATTACATCTGCACTGTGATTGGACACTTTGACCGTGGCTGACAGGTGTTATGATTCATAGCCGTTTAAGGTACTTGGTAAACTTTGTGGTCATGGTCAGTGGCACATGCCAACTTTGTCAAGGCATTGCGCACAATAGCCGTGCCAAGCCACCGGTTTTTTACCTTGCTTATACCTGCAGGGTCATGCATATTAGATGAGCACTGTGATTGGGCACTCTGACCGTGGCTGACTCGTGTTACGACTCGTATAAGTTAAAGTCACTTGGTAAACTTTGTTGTCATGGTCGGTGGCATATGTCAACTTTGTAAAGGCATTGCGCACAATAGCCACACCGAGCCACCAATATTCTACCTTGTTTACACCTGCAAGATCATGCCTAGCAGATATGCATTGTGATTGGACACTCTGACTGTGGCTTACTCGTGTTATGATCAAAAGAAGTAAAAGTCACTCGGATACATTTGTGGTCATGGTCGGTGGCACATGCCAACTTTGTGAAGGCATTGTGCACAATAGCCACACCGAGCCACCAGTATTCTACATTGTTTACACCTGCAAGATCATGCCTAGTGCATATGCACTGTGATAGGACACTCTGACCGTGGTTGACTCGTGTTATGATCAATAGAAGTAAAAGTCACTTTGATGCATTTGTGGTCATGGTCAGTGCCACATGCCAACTTTGTCAAGGCATTGCGTACAATAGCCACACCGAGCCACCAGTATTCTATCTTGTTTGTACCTGCAAGATCATGCCCAGTATATCTGCACTGTGATTGGACACTCTGACCGTGGCTGACTCGTGTTACGATTCGTAGAAGTTAAATTCACTTGGTAAACTTTGTGGTCATGGTCAGTGGCACATGCATCCTTTGTCAAGGCATTACGCACAAAAGCCACACCGGGACACCAGTATTCTATCTTGTGTATACATGTAAGGTCATGCCTAGTACATGTGCACTGTGATTGGACACTCTGACCGTTGCTGACTCGTGTTATCATTCATAGCCGTTTAAGGTACTTGGTAAACTTTGTGGTCATGGTCAGTGGCACATGCCAACTTTGTCAAGGCATTGCACACAATAGTTACACCGAGCCACCAGTATTCTACCTTGTTTATACCTGCAAGGTCATGCCCAATATATCTGCACTGTGATTGGACACTTTGACCGTGGCTGACTCGTGTTATGATTTATAGCTGTTTAGGTTACTTGGTAAACTTTGTGGTCATGGTTAGTGGCACATGCCAACTTTGTCAAGGCATTGCGCACAATAGCCGTGCCAAGCCACCTGTTTGTTACCTTGTTTATACCTGGAAGGTCATGCCAAGTACGTCTTAACTGTGATTGGACACTCTGACTGTGGCAGACTCGTGTTACGATTCGTAGAAGTTAAAGTCACTTGGTAAACTTTGTGGTCATGGTCAGTGGCACATGCCAACTTTGTCAAGGCATTGCGCACAATAGCCACACCGAGCCACCAGTATTCTACCTTGTTTGTACCTGAAAGATCATGCCTAGTACATCTGCATTGTGACTAGACAATCTGACTGTGGCTGACTCATGTTATGATCAATAGAAGTAAAAGTCACTTGAATGTATGTGTGGTCATCATCAGTGGCACATGCCAACTTTGTCAAGGCATTATGCAAAATAGCCGCACCGAGCCACCAGTATTCTACCTTGTTTATACCTGCAATGTCATGCCTAGTATATCGGCACTTTGATTGGACACTCTGACCGTGGCTGACTCGTGTTATGATTCGTAGCCGTTTAAGGTACTTGGTAAACTTTGTGGTAATGGTCAGTGGCACATGCCAAATTTTTCAAGGCATTGCGCACAATAGCCGTGCCAAGCCACCAGTATTCTACCTTGTTTTTACTTGCAAGATCATGCCTAGTACATCTGCACTGTGATTTGACACTCGGACTGTGGCTGACTCGTGTTATGATCAATATAGGTAAAAGTCACTTGGATACATTTGTGGACATGGTCAGTGGCACATGCCAACTTTGTCAAGGCATTGCACACAATAGCCACACCGAGCCACCAGTATTCTACCACCTTCTGCACATCCCGCCCGCTCACCACCAACAAAAGAGCGCCTCGGTCTTCACACCGCGCCAAAGACGTCCGACGGCTCTGATCCGTTGGAGAAGCCAGCCGGCACCGGCACTACCAATGCCTCCATGCCCCGGCCTCTCATCCAAGGACTTAGGCGGAGTCGCTCTGCGACTCCGTCATCGACGGTAGCCGTAGTAGCAGCAAGGCGGCTACGGTTACGACTAGCGTACTGCCCGACCTAGAATAGAAGCTACTATATATGTTCGTACCTCATGTACTAGGAGCTACCCTTTTGTGGTCATTCAGTTATCATTCAGGCTCGGCCTTATGGCCCACCACAACTCNAAAAGAGCGCCTCGGTCTTCACACCGCGCCAAAGACGTCCGACGGCTCTGATCCGTTGGAGAAGCCAGCCGGCACCGGCACTACCAATGCCTCCATGCCCCGGCCTCTCATCCAAGGACTTAGGCGGAGTCGCTCTGCGACTCCGTCATCGACGGTAGCCGTAGTAGCAGCAAGGCGGCTACGGTTACGACTAGCGTACTGCCCGACCTAGAATAGAAGCTACTATATATGTTCGTACCTCATGTACTAGGAGCTACCCTTTTGTGGTCATTCAGTTGTCATTGAGGCTCGGCCTTATGGCCCACCACAACTCTTTGTTGCTGTTCATTATCCTGCTCATCATCTTAGTCTTCAGCGTCCACAAAGATGTATAGAAGTACTTGGACAACATTGTTGTGCCGGCCCGCGCACCAGCTCTGCGGCAAGCACAGGCAACCGACCTTGGAACTCGCAACCTGACGCTGCGGCACATTCAACCGCCCTTCGGTTCTTGTATCTTCACTGCATTCTCGTCTCATGTTCATCAGCCCACGCTTCGACGCTGCGGCACATGGATTCTACCGGCCCGTGCCTTGGCGTTTCGGCCTCGCGGCCCGCGCCTCGGCACTGCCCTCACTTCTTCAGGCTCAGCTTATCTTCTCATTGTTATGGTGAATGATCCATACATCAGCGCTCCGAGCCCACTCATGTTCCTGTCCGATCCTAATTCGCAGTGCTTGTCCCTCGGACCGCGGCCCCGCATTCCAGACTGTCATATCTTCCTCTTCGCTTCGGTTGATGATTCCCATGACGCTTGCATTTTCCCAACATGGTATCAGAGCAGAAAGATTCTTCAATATGTCCCTACTCGCTACCTCTTCATCACAACATGCCTGACGCCAGAAACGCCGTCCCGAAGTGCACACGCAGTTCTCGTCTTCCTCGCACATCCGTGTAGCGTAGGCATGACAACGACAGTAACAGCACTGCATCTTCACTCAGCAGCCTTACCTCCCTGGCAACATGGCATTACTCCTCCTCTGTACATTCCTCATCCGCAGCAGTGCAACCGCCAGCAGTTCAAATTAACATCAACTCTCCGGCGCGGCAGAACCACCTGTCCCCTCTGCCGACTCTCTCCCTCTACCATCCTCCCAACACCATCACAGCAGCCACAGCAGCAGCAGAATCAGCACAGCAAGAAGCAACATTTGCATCCGCAGCAAACACAATCAGCCACCACTCACTCTCTCCTGCGGCGGGACAAACTGATCTGTCCCCCTGACCGCTCCCTTTCTCCCTTCACAAGCAACAGCTTCTTAGAAGTATGTACCTATCACGTGCCACATCATCTTCAAAAGGAAACAACTCTCCTCTATGGTTTCACCCTGTCCTGCAACAGCAACAGCAAGAGTCACACCAGCAACCACAGCAACAGCAGCAGCAGCAGCAACAGTAGATTCAACATCATCAATGGGTCCTTCATGAAGCAGCTCCCTTATCACAATCAAAAACAACATCCTTTCCCCAAACATACCAGCACAAGAGCAGATCCTTCCATGCGGCACAACAGTTATGTTTGTTCCTCTGACTGCTCCTACCCATCACAACGCACCTGGTACTTCTCCGTTCCTACCACATCTCCCTCCAGCACGGAGCATCGATCAACATCAGCAACAACGCTCACACCATACATCAACAACAGCTCTCTTTGGGACTACGCTCTCACTCCATCTCCTGTCAACGAGTATTACCAACAATAGAAGCAAAAACTCGAGCAACTCAAGAGGAACCTCACCTCTGTAGCATCAACAACCAGTCACCCTTCAAGGTCCTCTGGTCCACTAGTCCCAGTCGACTTTGCATCCGCAATGCAGCCATCCTCGCACCAGAGGTTCCTGGCACATACAGCTGCACAACATCCAACAACAGGCACAGACTCACCCAGGACAAACGACGGCAGCTTGCCTAAACTTCTCAACTTCATCCACGGTCTCACATCATCAGGCTCCTTCCCTCAAACAAAACGAGCATCCCTCATACTGTTCAACAGCGGTGCCTGTCGACCTCTCAACTGGCCTCACACCTTTCAGTGCTTCCCAGTACTCTTGAAACAACATAATCAGCAAACCTCAACCCCTCCTCCAGGATGTGACAAACGTACCTGGTTACTCGGCACCATCAAGACCACGACTCCAGACGACAGCAAGCAGCCACCAGTACAACACTCAGTGGCATCAATCCCATGAAATTAGCAAGGTCTCCTCTGCATCTGCTCCGGCTACCTCTGCCTATCCCACAGTTGCAAACTAAAGCAGCAGAACTACGTGCCACCACATCCGCCTCCACAAGCCAAACTCTTCTTCAATGGTAGCAACAAGTGCTCCCTCTCATCTACTCCACCCTCCACATCCCCGCTGCAGCCAACCACACATCTCTTCTCAATGGCGCATCATGCAAACCTAATCCCTTTCCACCTCTATACTCCTGTCTCCTCCTCCTCACTGCCCCAGTCACTTTGCCACCCTGCCAAGTCCATCAAAATCAACACTGCAGCCTTCAGAAAACGACTCCATTGCAACTCCATAATTGTCGTGCTTTGCACCATTGAGGGGACCTGTCAGCAAAAAGATCAATGGGTACAAGGCACTCTGCAACCCGACAAAATAATTCTTTATGAAGTACTCCCTAGTACTGGATTGCCCCCTCGGAGCCCATATCCTGGAATACCCTCCGGAATATTCCACTGGTTCGGCTCAAGCACTGTACCGCGAGGAATCTAGCCGGCAGCTCCCCAATGGCCGACACCTACTCGCGCGCAACCGAGCCAACGGTTGCCACCTTCCGCACATCCCGCCCAATCACCACCAATAAAAGAGCACCTTGGTCTTCACTACGCGCCAAAGACGTCCGACGGCTCTGATCCGTTGGAGAAGCCAGCCGGCACCGGCACTACCAATGCCTCCACACCCCGGCTTCTCGTCCAAGGACTCAGGCGGAGTCGCTCCGCGACTCCGTCATCGGCGTCAGCCGCAGTAGTAGCAACGCGGCTACGGTTACAACTAGCGTACCGCCCGCCATAGGCTTAGACCTAGAATAGAAGCTACTATATATGTGCGTACCTCGTGTATTAGGAGCTACCCTTTTGTGGTCATTCAGTTATCAATCAATTATCATGCTTCGTTTCTCAGCCCGGGCTCTCGCCCTGCCCCTACTCAGGCTCGGCCTTATGGCCCGCCACAACTCTTTGTCGCTGTTCATCATCCTGCTTATCGTCTCAGTCTTCAGCGGCCACTCAGATGTATTGAAGTACTTAGGCCACATTGTCATGCCAGCCCGCACACCAGCGCTGCGGCAAGCACAGGCAACCGACCTTGGTACAAGCAACCTCACGCTGCAGCACCTTCAACCGTCCTTCAGTTCTTGTATCTCCAATGTAATCTCCTCTCATGTTGATCAGCCCGCGCTTCGATGCTGCGGTACACGGATTCAGCCGGCCCGTACCTTGGCGCTTCAGCCTTGCGGCCCGCGCCTTGGCACTGCCCCCACTTCTTCAAGCTCAGCTTATCTTCTCATCGTTATGGTGACTGATCCCTACATCAGCGCTCGAGCATGTGCACCGCGCCCACTCATGTTCTTGTCTGATCCTAATTCGCAGCGCTCGTCCCTCGGACCGCGGCCCCGCATTCCACACTGTCATCCCTTCCTCTCCGCTTCAGTCGATGATTCCCATGACGCTTGCATTTTCCCAACAGCTATTGTGCGCAATGCCTTGACAAAGCTTGCATGTGCCACTGACCATGACCACAAAGTTTACCAAGTACCTGAAACGGCTATGAATCATAACACGAGTCAGCCACGGTCGGAGTGTCCAATCACAGTGCAGATATACTAGGCATGATCTTACAGGTATAAACAAGGTAGAATACTGGTGGCTTGGTGTGGCTATTCTGCGCAATGCCTTAACACAGTTGGCATGTGCCACTGACCATGACTACAAAGTTTACCAAGTGACTTTATCTTATACGAATCATAACACGAGTCAGCCACTGTCAAGGTGTCCAATCACATAAAACATCTAATATGCATGACCTTCCACGTATAAACAAGGTAAAAAACCGGTGGCTTGGCACGGCTATTGTGCGCATTGCCTTGACAAAGTTGGCATGTGCCACTGACCATGACCACATAGTTTACCAAGTACCTTAAACGGCTATGAATCACAACACGAGTCAGCCACAGCCAGAGTGTCCAATCACAGTGAAGATACACTAGGCATGACCTTACATGTATAAACAAAGTAGAATACAGGAGGCTCGTTGTGGCTATTATGCGCAATGCCTTGACAAAGTTGGCATGTGCCACTGACCATGACCACAAATATATCCAAGTGACACTTACTTCTATGAATCATAACACGAGTCAGCCACGGTCAGAGTGACCAATCACAGTTCAGATGTACTATGCACGACCTTGCAGGTATCAACAAGGTAGAACACTGGTGGCTTGGTACGGCTATTGTGCGCAATGCCTTGAAAAAGTTGGCATGTGCCACTGACCATGACCACAAAGTTTACCAAGTACCTTAAACGGCTATGAATCATAACACAAGTCAGCCACGATCAGAGTGTCCAATCACAGTACACATGTACTAGGCATGATCTTGCAAGTACAAACTGTCAGAAGAATGCAGACACAAGAACATCAGCGGCAGAAGCAGGCAGAAGCGTCAAAACATGCAAGCATACGTCAGCGAAGTGACGTAGGCAAGGGCGGTCCAAGGAGTTAGTCGTGGGAGCTGATAGAAGCTGAGAGGCGAGATAGCTGAGGTAGACGGTTGATGTGAGAAGGAGTGCTGGCAAGATGAGTGATGATTGGTGGAGTGTGAGAGCTGAGCGAAGGAGCAAGAGTGACGGAGCGAAGTCTTGAGAGGAGTTGGAGAAGCCAAAGAATATGAGGAGCGAGCAGAGCGAAGACACGGCGGCAAAGCCACAGAACCAAAGGGGAACAGGATGAGTAGAACTGTTCTGCTTGACTCGAGGGAATGAACCTCCTCGGTATATATGGACAAAACAGGACAAATGTATGTGCAATGGCTTCTTCCCACTTGACGGATGTGGGTGACAGGTGTCACTTATTTAGGGGATAACTCGGTCTCAACGGTCCTGAGATCCTACTGTTGGTGACCGAGGTGGTTCAGACTTGAGCTTGAACCGTTATGGAGAAAAGGCCGATCTTTTCCTTGCCGAGTGACGAGAGTGAGTTTCTTGATGCCAATTTCTGACACCCCCCTTGAAACTCACAATGGTCATTCAGGCAGTTCAGATAGGCTGATCCATGAGTATTTTTAGTCCTCTTATGTTGAAGGTGTGGCCACCGATAGTGGGGAAGGAGGACTAGGAAGATACTCAGGATGGGGAACCCTCAGTGGTGCCGGGAGGTCTCTCACCCTGGCCCGTTGTGGACGACTGAGCCATCGACGCGCTCCTCTCGTTTTTCTGACTTCTCTCTGTTCCAGAGTTACAGCGTAGATGTCAGATACCTGAACATCATAGTGTCTGAGAGATGATCAGAAGTGCTCTTCAGTAGTGAGCCAGAGAATGAGAAGTGCCTGATACTCAGCATAGAAGTAGTCTTGCCCGTATCGGACAACTTCTTGATTGTCGTTGAAGTTGTAGTGGTCAGAGTGGAAGTAGCCTCTTCGCTGAGAGAAGATGGTCCAGAGATTGATATGGCGCATCTCTACATTCGTAGTTCTTCGTAGAGTAGTGTGCCATATGTGGTAGTTGTGGATTCCAGTAGATTTGAAGTGAAGAATTGGAATCCGTCTGGCAATGCCTAATGTTTCAGGAGAGATTTGCCGTTGGTCCCACCAAGAGGTTGAACGTTGTCCCGCCATGTGGTTTTGGTTGAAGGGATGGAGTCAGGTCTGGCACCAACTGAAAGGAGAGGAACCCACTGGAGGATGAAGTGAGAGCAGATGTTACGTTTTTGTGTTGGAGAAGGTATGTTGTTCAGGGAGGAGACAATTCGACCATGTGAAGGCGCTGTCCAGGTTTAGGGATAGTGCTGAGGAAGGGGAAGCAATTTGTGATTTAGTGGGAGCACAGACTGGTTGAGTGTGCTGATGGAGGTTTCGGCGTGAGGGCAGGTCGCCGCGGAACGGGTGATACGACTAGGCAGATCCTTGTGTCGAGCTTGAAGGTGATGCAGATGATGAGGAATTGATTGATGATGAAGTGGGTTTCGGCATGGGCGCAGGTCGTCGCAAAAGCGGGCGATGCGACCTGGCGGATTCTTATGCCGAGTGGAGCGGAAGCGGATGACTGCGGATGAACAATGGATGATTGAGTGGGCGCAGGGGCGAGACCACGTGCGCGATTTAAAGAGGAGAGTAGGATGCAGCAAGGGTAAGGCAGGTGCCAACGTGTCGCGAGAAATCTGCTGCTGGCGTGGGTGCAGGCTGCTGCAAAGCGGGCAGCTAGCTCGTGCAGATCCTAGTGCCGTTCACAGATGGCGGTGATTGCTGATGAAGCGGAGGCTGATGACGATGGCTGAGTGGGCGCAGGGGCGAACCGCGTGTGCTGCAGGAAGTTTTAGCGTGGGCGCAGGTTGTCGCGGAAAAGGCGATGCGACCGGGCGGATCATTGTGACGAGCTGAGAGCGATGCAAAGCTAAGGAAATAATTGATTGATAAGTGGGCGCAGGGGCGAACCACGTGCGCTGCGGATGTATTTGGCATGTGGCAGGTCATCGCGGAATGGGCGATGCAACCGGGCGGATCCTTGTGCCAAGCTGAAGACGATTTTCAGAAGTGGAGGAAGAAATTGATTGATGAGTGGGCGCAGGGGCAGAACCTCATGCGCGAAGAGACGATGCTGATGAGGATAATGGATGGACAACGGTGCGGATGATGCTGATGATGGAGAGGCGGAGATGAGGCAGGAATGAGTGCCTGATGAAGCAGAGGTAACCGGAGCGAGGAGGAGGAGGAGGAATGACGGAGATGAGTGAAGATGAAGGCCGAAGGCTGATGTTGATGGAGAAGACGGGAGACAGGAAGCAACTCGAGCGGAGAGAGCCGAGATGAGACGTGGTGCGGCAGGTGGGCAGAGCGGCACAGCTACTTCTTCTGTGTTCAGGAGAGTGATGGCTTGTTCCCAGTTGGTTCAGAAGTGGGAGCAGGAAGACTGGTGGTGTCCGATATCCTGTCAGCTGGAAGACGTTGGCTGCGGTAGAGGGAGTCAGGCAGCGCGCAGGTCCACCGGACCGCTGATGTCAGGAGAGTGATGGCTTGATCCCCAGTTGGCTCGGAAGTCAGAGCAGGAAGACTGGTGGTATCCGATATCTTGACGGCAGCAGTTTTGGTTACAGCTGTTGACGAGGCAAGGAGGCGATGCAAGAGAGCGGTTTAAGATGATGGACGCGGGCGGGCTGAGGATGACGGTGAGGAGGGGCAGATGAGGCTGATAAGGTAGGATGAAAGAGGAGGAGATGCTTGCGGAGGCATATGTGATGAGGGGCAGCAGATGGTGGGCCGCAGGAAGCTTCTTGGTAGATGACGGCAGATGGCGGCTCGAGAGTTACTTGCAGCTGATGTGGGCGACAAGTCACCGGTAGTTGGCCATGGGCGCGGGAATGGGCGCAGGGCTTCTTTAGGATGACAAGGCGTTTCTTCCGCATGGAGAACTCTTCAGGCGCGACTGTTGCTGTCAGCTACGGACAAAGCGGAGAGGCGCGGGGTGACAGCAACGGCGACAGATGAATGTGAGCAGAAGCGTTGGAGAAGAGATGCCGGCAGAGTGATGACGCAGTTCCAAGGCACCAGGTGATGTTGCCTGATGCTCTGATACCATGTCAGAAGAATGCAGATACAAGAACAGCAGTGGCAGAAGCAGGTAGAATCATCAAAACACGCAAGCATACGTCAGCAAAGTGACGTAGGCAAGGGCGGTCTGAGGAGTTAGTCGTGAGAGCTGATAAAAGCTGAGAGGCGGGATAGCTGAGGAAGACGGTTGATGTGAAAAGGAGTGCTGGCGAGATGAGTGATGATTGGCGGAGTGTGAGAGCTGAGCGAAGGAGCGAGAGTGAAGGAGCGAAGTGTTGAGAGGAGTTGGCGAAGACAAGGAATGTGAGGAGTGAGCAGAGCGAAGACAAAATGGCAAAACCGCGGAACCAAATGGGAACAGGATGAGTATAATTGTTGTGGTTCACTCGAGGGTATGAATCTCCTCGGTATATATGGATTGAACAGGATAAAGGTATGTGCAACGGCTCTTCCCACTAGCCGGACGTGGGTGACAGGTGTCACTTTATTAGGGGATAACTCGGTCTCAACGGTCCTGAGATCCTACCGTTGGTGACCGAGGTGGTTCGGACTTGAGCTTGAACCGTTATTGAGAAAAGGCAGATATTTTCCTGGCTGGGTGACCAGAGTGAGTTTCTTTGTTGCTAATTTCTGACACAAACAAGGTAGAATACTGGTTGATTGGTTTGGCTATTGTGCACAATGCCTTGACAAAGTTGGCATGTGCCACTAACGATGACCACAAGGTTTACCAAGTGACTTTAAACGGCTATGAATCATAACACAGGTCAGCCACAGTCAGAGTGTCCAATCACAGTGCAGATGTATTGGGCATGACCTTACAGGTATAAACAAGGTAGAATACTGGTTGATTGGTTTGGCTATTGTGCACAATGCCTTGACAAAGTTGGCATGTGCCACTAAGGATGACCACAAGGTTTACCAAGTGACTTTAAACGGCTATGAATCATAACACAGGTCAGCCACAGTCAGAGTGTCCAATCACAGTGCAGATGTATTGGGCATGACCTTACAGGTATAAACAAGGTACAATACTGATGGCTCGGTGTGGCTATTGTGCGCAATGCCTTGACAACGTTGGCATGTGCCAGTGACCATGACCACAAATGTATCCAAGTGATTTTTACTTCTATTCATCATAACACGAGTTAGCCACGGTCAGAGTATCCAATAGCAGTGCATATATACTGGGCATGACCTTGCAAGTACAAGCAAGGTAGAGTACTGGTGGCTCGGTGTGGTTATTGTGCGCAATGCCTTGACAAACTTGGCATGTGCCAATGACCATGACCACAAAGGTATCCAGGTGACTTATACTTCTATTGATCATAACACGAGTCAGCCATAGTCAGAGTGTCCAATCACAGTGCAGATGTACGAGGAATGATCCTGCAGGTACAAACAAGGTAGAATACCGGTGGCTCGGTGTGGCTACTGTGCGCAATGCCTTGATGAAGTTTGCATGTGCCTCTGACCATGACCACAAAGTTTACCAAGTGACTTTAACTTCTACGAATCACAACACAAGTCAGCCACGGTCAGAGTACCCAATCACAGTGCACATCTAATATGCATGACCTTGCATGTATGAACAGGGTAAAAAACCGGTGCCTTGGTACGACTATTGTGCGCAATGCCTTGACAAAGTTGCCATGTGCCACTGACCATGACCACAAAATTTACCAAGTACATTAAACAGCTATAGATCATAACACGAGTCAGCCACGGTCCGAGTGTACAATCATAGTGCAGATATAGTGGGCATGACCTTGCAAGTATAAACAAGGTAGAATACTGGTGGCTCGGTGTGGCTATTGTACGCAATACCTTGACAAAGTTGGCATGTGCCACTGGCCATGACCACAAATATATCCAAGTGACTTTTACGTCTATTGATCATAACACAAGTCAGCCACGGTCAGAGTGTCCAATCACAGTGCAGATGTACTAGGCATGATCTTTCAGGTACAAACAAGGTAGAATACTGGTGGCTCGGTGTGGCTATGGTGTGGAATGCCTTGACAAAGTTGGTATGTGCCACTGACCATGACCACAAATGTATCCAAGTGACTTTTACTTCTTTTGATCATAACACGAGTCAGCCACGGTCAGAGTGCCCAATCAAAGTATAGACTTGCTAAGCATGATCTTGCAGGTACAATCAAGGTACAATACTGGAGGCTCGGTGTGGCTATTTTGCGCAATGCCCTGATAAAGTTGGCATGTGCCACTGACCATGACCACAAAGTTACCAAGTGACTTTAACTCCCACAAATCGTAACACGAGTCAGCCACGGTCTGAGTGTCCAGTCACAGTGCAGATGTACTAGGCATGATCTTACAGGTACAAACAAGGTAGAATACTGGTGGCTCTGTGTGGCTATTGTGCGCAATGCCTTCACAATGTTGGCATGTGCCACTGACCATGACCACAAAGTTTACCAAGTACCTTAAACGGCTATGAATCATAACACGAGTCAGCCACGGTCAGAGTGTCCAATCACAGTGCAGACATATTGGACATGACCTTGCATGTATAAACATGGTAGAATACTGGTGGCTCGGTGTAACTATTGTGCGCAATGCCTTGACAAAGTTGGCATGTGCCACTGACCATGACCACAAAGTTTACCAAGTGACTTTAACTCCCACGAATCGTAACACGAGTCAGCCACGGTCTGAGTGTCCAGTCACAGTGCAGATGTACTAGGCATGATCTTACAGGTACAAACAAGGTAGAATACTGGTGGCTCTGTGTGGCTATTGTGCGCAATGCCTTCACAATGTTGGCATGTGCCACTGACCATGACCACAAAGTTTACCAAATGACTTTAACTTCTTTAAATCGTAACACGAGTCAGCCACAGTCAGAGTGCCCAATCACAGTTCAGATGTACTAGGCATGACCTTACAGGTATAAACAAGGTAAAAAACCGGTGGCTTGGCACGGCTATTGTGCGCAATGCCTTGAAAAAACTGGCATGTGCCACTGACCATGACCACACAGTTTACCAAGTACCTTAAACGGCTATGAATCATAACACGAGTCAGCCACGGTCAGAGTGTCCAATCACAGTGCAGACATATTGGACATGACCTTGCATGTATAAACATGGTAGAATACTGGTGGCTCGGTGTAACTATTGTGCGCAATGCCTTGACAAAGTTGGCACGTGCCACTGACCATGACCACAAAGTTACCAAGTACCTTAAACGGCTATGATTCATAACACGAGTCACTCACGGTCAGAGTTTCTAATCACAGTGCATATAAACTGGGCATGACCTTTACAGGTATAAGGAAGGTAGAATACTAGTGGCTTGGTGTGGCTATTGTGTGCAATGCCTTGACAAAGTTGGCATGTGCCACTAACCATGTCCACAAATGTATCCAAGTGACTTTTACTTCTATTGATCATAACACAAGTCAACCACAGTCAGAGTATCCAATCACAGTGCAGATCTACTAGGCATGATCTTTCAGGTACAAACAAGGTAGAATACTGGTGGCTTGGTACGGCTATTGTGCGCAATGCCTTGAAAAAAATTGGCATGTGCCACTGACCATGACCATCAAGTTTACCAAGTACCTTAAACGGCTATGAATCATATCACGAATCAGCCACGGTCAGATTGTCCAATCACAGTGCAGATGTACTAGGCATGATCTTGCAGGTACAAACAAGGCAGAATACTGGTGGCTCCGTTTGGCGATTGTGCGCAATGCCTTGACAAAGTTTGCATGTGCCTTTGACCATGACCACAAAGTTTACCAAGTGACTTTAACTTCTACAAATCATAACACGAGTCAGCCACGGTCAGAGTATCCAATCACAGTGCACATCTAATATGCATGACCTTGCAGGTATAAACAGGGTAAGAAAACCGGTGGCTTGACACGGCTATTGTGCGCAATACCTTGACAAAGTTGGCATGTGCCACTGACCATGACCACAAAGATTACCAAGGATATTAAACGGCTATGAATCATAACATGAGTCAGCCACGGTCAGAGTGCCCAATCACAGTGCAGATATACTAGGCATGACGTTGTAGATATAGACAAGGTAGAATACTGGTGGCTCGGTGTGGCTATTGTGCGCAATGCCTTGAAAACGTTGGCATGTGCCACTGACCATGACCACAAATGTATCCAAGTGACTTTAACTTATATTGATCATAACACGAGTCAGGCACGGTCAGAGTGTCCAATCATAGTGCAGATGTACTAGGCATGATCTTACAGGTACAAACAAGATAGAATACTGGTGGCTTGGCACGGGTATTGTGCGCAATGCCTTGAAAACGTTGGTATGTGCCACTGACCATGACCACAAAGTTTACCAAGTACCTTAAACAGCTATAAATCATAACACAAGTCAGCCACAGTCAGAGTGTCCAGTCACAGTGCAGATGTACGAGGCATAATCTTATAGGTACAAACACGGTAGAATACTGGTGGCTCGGTGTGGCTATTGTGCGCAATGCCTTGACAAAGTTGGCATGTGCCACTGACCATGACCACAAAGTTTACCAAGTGACTTTAACTTCTACGAATAGTAACACATGGTTGTACATCTGCACTGTGATTGGACACTCTGACCGTGGCTGACTTGTGTTATGATTTATAGCTGTTTAAGGTACTTGGTAAACTTTGTGGTCATGATCAGTGGCACATACCAACGTTTTCAAGGCATTGCGCACAATACCCGTGCCAAGCCACCAGTATTCTATCTTGTTTGTACCTGTAAGATCATGCCTAGTACATCTGTACTGTGATTGGACACTCTGACCGTGGTTGACTCGTGTTATGATCAATATAAGTAAAAGTCACTTGGATACATTTGTGGTCATGGTCAATGGGACATGCCAACTTTATCAAGGCATTGCATACAATAGCCATACCGAGCCACCAGTATTCTACCTTGTTTATACATGTAAGGACATGCCTAGTATATCTGCACTGTTATTGGGCACTCTGACCATGGCTGACTCATGTTATGATTCATAGCTGTTTAAGGTACTTGGTAAGCCTTGTGGTCATAGTCAGTGGCACATGCCAACTTTGTCAATGCATTGCGCACAATAGTTGTGCCAAGGCAACAGTTTTTAACCTTGTTTATACCTGCAAGGTCATGCCTAGTACATGTGAACTGTAATTGGACACTTTGACCGTAGCTGACTCGTGTTCCGATTCGTAGACGTTAAAGTCACTTGGTAAACTTTGTGGTCATGGTCAGTGGAACATGCCAACTTTGTCAAGGCATTGCGCACAATAGCCACACCAAGCCAACATTATTCTACCTTGTTGATATCTGAAAGGTCATTCCCAGTATATCTGCACTGTGATTTTACACTCAGACCGTGGCTGACTCGTGTTATGATCCATAGCCGTTTAAGGTACTTGGTAAACTTTGTGGTCATGGTAAGTGGCACATGCCAACTTTGTCAAGGCATTGTGCACAATAACCGTGCCAAGTCACTGGTTTTTTTCCTTGTTTATACCTGCACCGTCATGCATATTATATGTACACTGTGATTGGACAATGTGACCATGGCTGACTCGTGTTATGATTCATAGCCGTTTAAGATACTTGGTAAACGTTATTAACATGGTCAGTGGCACATGCCAACTTTGTCAAGGCATTGCGCATTATAGCCACAACTAGCCACCAGTATTCTACCTTGTTTGTACCTCTTAGATCATGATCAGTACATCTGCACTGTGATTGGACACTCTGACTGTGGCGTGTTATGATTCATATAAGTAAAAGTCACTTGGATACAATTGTGGTCATGGTCAGTGGCACATGCCAACTTTGTCAAGGCATTGCACACAATAGCCAACCCAAGCTAACAGTATTCTACCTTGTTTATAATTGAAAGATCATGTTTATTACATATGCACTGTGATTTGACACTCTGACCGTGGCTGACTCGTGTTCTGATCAATAGAAGTAAAAGTCACTTGGATACATTTATCGTCATGGTCAGTGGCACATGCCAACTTTGTCAAGGCATTGCGCACAAAAGACACTTCGAGCCACCAGTATTCTACCTTGTTTGCACCTGCAAGATCATGCCTAGTACATCTGCACTGTGATTGGGCACTCTGACCGTAGCTGACTCGTGGTATGATCAATAGAAGTAAAAGTCACTTGGATACATTTGTGGTCATGGTCAGTGGCACATGCCAACTTCGTCAAGGAATTGCGCACAATAGCCACACCGAGCCACCAGTATTCTACCTTGTTTATACCTGCAAGATCATGCCTATAACATCTGCACTATGATTGGACACTCTGACCGCAGCTGACTTGTGTTATGATCAATAGAAGTAAAAGTCACTTGGATACATTTGTGGTCATGGTCAATGGCACATGCCAACTTTGTCAAGGAATTGCGCACAATAGCCACCAGTATTCCACCTTGTTTGTACCTGTAAGCTCATGCCCAGTGTATCTGCACTGTGGTTGGACACTCTGACCGTGGCTGACTCGTGTTATGATTCATAGCCGTTTTAAGTCACTTGGTAAACTTTGTGGTCATGGTCAGTGGAAAATGCCAACTTGTTCAAGGTATTGCGCACAATAACCACAACAAACCACCAGTATTCTACCTTGTTTATACCTGTAATGTCATGCCCAGTATATCTACACTGTGATTGGACACTCTGATCGTGGCTGACTCGTGTTATGATTCATAGCCGTTTAAGGTACTTGGTAAACGTTGTGGTCATGGTCAGTGGCACATGCCAACTTTGTTAAGGTATTGCGCACAAAAGCCGTGCCAAGTCACCAGTTTTTTACCTTGTTTATACCTGCAACGTCATGCATATTAGATGTACGCTTTGATTGCGCACTCTGACCGTGGCTGACTTGTGTCACGATTCGTAGAAGTTAAAGTCACTTGGATACATTTGTCGTCATGGTCAGTGGCACATGCCAACTTTGTCAAGGCATTGCGCAAAATAGACACTTCGAGCCACCAGTATTCTACCTTGTTTGCACCTGCAAGATCATGCCTAGTACATCTGCACTGTGATTGGGCACTCTGACCGTAGCTGACTCGTGTTATGATCAATAGAAGTAAACGTCACTTGGATACATTTGTGGGCATGGTCAGTGGCACATGCCAACTTTTTCAAGGAATTGCGCACGATAGCCACATTGAGCCACCAGTATTATACCTTGTTTATACCTGCAAGATCATGCCTAGAACATCTGCACTGTGATTGGACACTCTGACCGTGGCTGACTCGTGTTATGATCAATATAAGTTAAAGTCACTTGGATACATTTGTGGTCATGGTCAGTGGCACCTGCCAACGTTGTCAAGGCATTGCGCACAATAGCCACACCGAGCCACCAGTATTCTACATTGTTTGTACCTGCGAGATCATGCCCAGTATACCTACACTGTGATTGGATACTCTCACTGTGGCAGACTCGTGTTTTTATTCATAGACGTTAAAGTCACTTGGTAATCTTTGTGGTCATGGTCGGTGGCACATGCCACCTTTGTCAAGGCAGTGCGCACAATAGCCACACCGGGCCACCAGTATTCTACCTTGTTTATACCTGCAAGGTCATGCCTAGTACATCTGCCCTTTGATTGGACACTCTGACCGTGGCTGACTCGTGTTATGATTCATAGCCGTTTAAGGTACTTGGTAAACTTTGTGGTCATGGTCAGTGGCACATGCCAACTTTGTCAAGGCAGTGCGCACAATAGCCACACCGGGCCACCAGTATTCTACCTTGTTTATACCTGCAAGGTCATGCCTAGTACATCTGCCCTTTGATTGGACACTCTGACCGTGGCTGACTCGTTTTATGATCAATAGAAGTAAAAGTCACTTGGATACATGTGTGGTCATGGTCAGTGGCACATGCCAACTTTGTCAAGGCACTGCGCACAATAGCCAGACCGAGCCTCCAGTATTCTACATTGTTTATACCTGCAAGGGCATGCCCAATATATCTGCACTGTGATTGGACACTCTGACCATGGCTGACTCGTGTTATGATTCATAGTCATTTAAGGTACTTGGTAAACTTTGTAGTCATGGTCAGTGGCACATGCCAACTTTGTCAAGGCATTGCACACAATGAACACACCAAGCCACCGGTATTCTACCTTGTGTAGACCTGTATGGTCATGCCCAGTATACTTGCACTGTGATTAGACACTCTAACCGTGGCTGACTCGTGATATTATTCGTAGTCATTTAAGGTACTTGGTAAACTTTGTGGTCATGGTCAGTGGCACATGCCAACTCTGTCAAGGCATTGCCCACAGTAGTTACACCGAGCCACCCGTATTCTACCTTGTTTATATCTGCAAGGTCATGCCCAGTATATCTGCACTGTGATTGGACACACTGACCGTGGCTGACTCATGATATGATTCATAGCCGTTTAAGGTACTTGGTAAAATTTGTGGTCATGGTCAATGGCACATGCCAACTTTATCAAGGCATTGCGCACAATAGTCGTTCTAAGTCACAGGTTCTTTACCTTGTTTATACCTGCAAGGTCATGCTTAGTACATCTGAACTGTGATTGGGCACTATGAATGTGGCTGACTCGTGTTACGATTTGTAGAAGTTAAAGTCACTTGGTGTACTTTGTGGTCATGTTCAGTGGGACATGCCAACTTTGCACCACTCCGCAACCAGTTTGCACCACTCCGCAACCAGTTCGTACCACTCCGCAACCAGTTTGCACCACTCCGCAACCAGTTTGCACCACTCCGCAACCAGTTCGTACAACTCCGCAACCAGTGCGCACCACTCCGCAACCAGTTCCCACCACTCCGCAACCAGCTCGCACCACTCTGCGACCAGTTCGCACCACTCCGCAGCCCGTTCGCACCACTCCGCAACCCGTTCACACCACTCCGCAACCAGTTCGGACCATTGTGCAACCAGTTCGCACCACTCCGGAACCAGTTCGTAACACTCCGCACCCAGTTTGCACCACTCCGCAGCCAGCTCGTACCATTTTGCAACCAGTTCGCACCACTCCGGAACCAGTTCGTAACACTCCGCACCCAGTTTGCACCACTCCGCAGCCAGCTCGTACCATTTTGCAACCAGTTCGCACCACTCCGGAACCAGTTCGTAACACTCCGCACCCAGTTTGCACCACTCCGCAGCCAGCTCGTACCATTTTGCAACCAGTTCGCACCACTCCGGAACCAGTTCGTAACACTCCGCACCCAGTTTGCACCACTCCGCAGCCAGCTCGTACCATTTTGCAACCAGTTCGCACCACTCCGGAACCAGTTCGTAACACTCCGCACCCAGTTTGCACCACTCCGCAGCCAGCTCGTACCATTTTGCAACCAGTTCGCACCACTCCGGAACCAGTTCGTAACACTCCGCACCCAGTTTGCACCACTCCGCAGCCAGCTCGTACCATTTTGCAACCAGTTCGCACCACTCCGGAACCAGTTCGTAACACTCCGCACCCAGTTTGCACCACTCCGCAGCCAGCTCGTACCATTTTGCAACCAGTTCGCACCACTCCGGAACCAGTTCGTAACACTCCGCACCCAGTTTGCACCACTCCGCAGCCAGCTCGTACCATTTTGCAACCAGTTCGCACCACTCCGGAACCAGTTCGTAACACTCCGCACCCAGTTTGCACCACTCCGCAGCCAGCTCGTACCATTTTGCAACCAGTTCGCACCACTCCGGAACCAGTTCGTAACACTCCGCACCCAGTTTGCACCACTCCGCAGCCAGCTCGTACCATTTTGCAACCAGTTCGCACCACTCCGGAACCAGTTCGTAACACTCCGCACCCAGTTTGCACCACTCCGCAGCCAGCTCGTACCATTTTGCAACCAGTTCGCACCACTCCGGAACCAGTTCGTAACACTCCGCACCCAGTTTGCACCACTCCGCAGCCAGCTCGTACCATTTTGCAACCAGTTCGCACCACTCCGGAACCAGTTCGTAACACTCCGCACCCAGTTTGCACCACTCCGCAGCCAGCTCGTACCATTTTGCAACCAGTTCGCACCACTCCGGAACCAGTTCGTAACACTCCGCACCCAGTTTGCACCACTCCGCAGCCAGCTCGTACCATTTTGCAACCAGTTCGCACCACTCCGGAACCAGTTCGTAACACTCCGCACCCAGTTTGCACCACTCCGCAGCCAGTTCGCACCACTCCGCAACGGGTTCGCACCACTCTGCAACCAGTTCGCACCACTCCGCTACCAGTTCGCACCACTCCGCAACCGGTTCACACCAATCCACAACCAGTTCACACCACTCCGCAACCAGTTCGCACCACTCCGCAACCAGTTCGCACAACTCCGCAACCAGTTTGCACCACTCCGCAACCAGCACGCACCACTCCGCATCCAGCTCGCACCACTCCGAAACCTGTTCCCACCACTCCGCAAAAAGATTGCACCAATCCACAACCAGCTCGCACCACTCTGCGACCAGTTCGCACCACTCCGCAGCCAGTTTGCACCACTCCGCAACCAGTTTGCACATCACTGCAACCAGTTCGTACAACTCCGCAACCAGTTAGCACCACTCCGCAACCAGTTCGCACCACTCCGCAACCAGTTTGCACAACTCCGCAACCAGTTCGCAACACTCCGCAAGCAGTTCGCACCACTCCGCAACCAGTTCGCACCGCTCCGCAACCAGTTCGCACCACTCCGCAACCTGTCCGCACCACTCCGCAACCAGTTTGTACCACTCTGCAACCCATTCGCACCACTCCGAAACCAGTTTGCACCACTCCGCAACCAGTTGGCACCACTCCGCAACCAGTTAGCACCACTCCGCAACCAGTTCGCACCACTCGGCAACCAGTTCGCACCACTCCGCAACCAGTTCGGACCACTCCGCAGCCAGTTCGCATCACTCCACAACCAGTTCGCACCAATCCGCACCCAGTTCGCACCACTCCGCATCCAGTGCACACCACTCCACAACCAGCTTGCACCACCCCGCAACACTTTCGCACCACGCCGCAACCCGTTTGCACCACTTCGCAACCAGTTCGCACCACTCCGTAACCAGTTCGCACCACTCCGCAACCAGTTCGGACCACTCCGCAGCCAGTTCGCATCACTCCACAACCAGTTCGCACCAATCCGCACCCAGTTCGCACCACTCCGCATCCAGTGCACACCACTCCACAACCAGCTTGCACCACCCCGCAACACTTTCGCACCACGCCGCAACCCGTTTGCACCACTTCGCAACCAGTTCGCACCACTCCGTAACCAGTTCGCACCACTCCGCAACCAGTTCGGACCACTCCGCAGCCAGTTCGCATCACTCCACAACCAGTTCGCACCAATCCGCACCCAGTTCGCACCACTCCGCATCCAGTGCACACCACTCCACAACCAGCTTGCACCACCCCGCAACACTTTCGCACCACGCCGCAACCCGTTTGCACCACTTCGCAACCAGTTCGCACCACTCCGTAACCAGTTCGCACCACTCCGCAACCAGTTCGGACCACTCCGCAGCCAGTTCGCATCACTCCACAACCAGTTCGCACCAATCCGCACCCAGTTCGCACCACTCCGCATCCAGTGCACACCACTCCACAACCAGCTTGCACCACCCCGCAACACTTTCGCACCACGCCGCAACCCGTTTGCACCACTTCGCAACCAGTTCGCACCACTCCGTAACCAGTTCGCACCACTCCGCAACCAGTTCGGACCACTCCGCAGCCAGTTCGCATCACTCCACAACCAGTTCGCACCAATCCGCACCCAGTTCGCACCACTCCGCATCCAGTGCACACCACTCCACAACCAGCTTGCACCACCCCGCAACACTTTCGCACCACGCCGCAACCCGTTTGCACCACTTCGCAACCAGTTCGCACCACTCCGTAACCAGTTCGCACCACTCCGCAACCAGTTCGGACCACTCCGCAGCCAGTTCGCATCACTCCACAACCAGTTCGCACCAATCCGCACCCAGTTCGCACCACTCCGCATCCAGTGCACACCACTCCACAACCAGCTTGCACCACCCCGCAACACTTTCGCACCACGCCGCAACCCGTTTGCACCACTTCGCAACCAGTTCGCACCACTCCGTAACCAGTTCGCACCACTCCGCAACCAGTTCGGACCACTCCGCAGCCAGTTCGCATCACTCCACAACCAGTTCGCACCAATCCGCACCCAGTTCGCACCACTCCGCATCCAGTGCACACCACTCCACAACCAGCTTGCACCACCCCGCAACACTTTCGCACCACGCCGCAACCCGTTTGCACCACTTCGCAACCAGTTCGCACCACTCCGTAACCAGTTCGCACCACTCCGCAACCAGTTCGGACCACTCCGCAGCCAGTTCGCATCACTCCACAACCAGTTCGCACCAATCCGCACCCAGTTCGCACCACTCCGCATCCAGTGCACACCACTCCACAACCAGCTTGCACCACCCCGCAACACTTTCGCACCACGCCGCAACCCGTTTGCACCACTTCGCAACCAGTTCGCACCACTCCGTAACCAGTTCGCACCACTCCGCAACCAGTTCGGACCACTCCGCAGCCAGTTCGCATCACTCCACAACCAGTTCGCACCAATCCGCACCCAGTTCGCACCACTCCGCATCCAGTGCACACCACTCCACAACCAGCTTGCACCACCCCGCAACACTTTCGCACCACGCCGCAACCCGTTTGCACCACTTCGCAACCAGTTCGCACCACTCCGTAACCAGTTCGCACCACTCCGCAACCAGTTCGTACCACTCCGCAACCCGTTCGCACCACTCCGCAACCAGTTCGCACCACTCCGCAACCAGTTCGCACCACTCCGCAACCTGTCCGCACCACTCCGCAACCAGTTTGTACCACACCGCAACCAGTTCACACCACTCGGCAACCAGTTCGCACCACTCCGCAACCATTTTGTAACACTCCACAACCCGTTTGCACCACTCTGCAGCCAGTTCGCACCACTCTGCAACCAGTTTGCACCACTCTGCTACCAGTTCGCACCACTCCGCAACCAGTTCACACGACTCCGCAACCAGTTCGCACCACTCCGCAACCAGTCCGCACCACTCCACAACCAGTTTGCACCACTCCCTAACCTGTTCGCACAACTCCGTTACCAGTCCGTACCACTCGGCAACCAGTTCACACCACTCGGTTACCAGTTCGCACCACTACGCAACCAGTTTCTAACACTCCGCAACTAGTTCGCACCACTCCGCAATCAGTTAACACCACTCTGCAACCAGTTCGCACCACTTCGCTACCAGCTTGCACCACTCGGCAACCAGTTCACACCACTCCACAACCAGTTCGCACCACTCCGCAACCAGTTCGGACCAGTCCCCAACCAGCTCGCACCACTCCGCAACAGCTCGCACCACTCCGCAATCAGTTTGCACCACTCCGCA
>SZWC01000406.1:345203-432444 GCA_023375785.1 Penium margaritaceum
AAGTACCTTAAACGGCTATGAATCATAACACGAGTCAGCCACGGTCAAAGTATCCAATCACAGTGCAGATGTACTAGGCATTATCTTGCAGGTGCAAACAAGGTATAATACTGGTGGCTCGGTGTGGCTATTGTGCACAATGCCTTGACAAAGTTTTCATGTGCCACTGACCATGACCACAAATTTTACCAAGTGACTTTATCTTCTACAAATCGTAACACGAGTCAGCCATGGTCAGAGTGTCCAATCACAGTTTAGATGTACTAGGCATGACCTTGCACGTATAAAAAAGGTATAATAATGGTGGCTCGGTGTGGCTATTGTTCGCAATGCCTTGACAAAGTTGGCATGTACCACTAACCATGACCACAAATGTATACAAGTGACTTTTACTTCTATTGATCATAACACGAGTCAGCCACGGTCAGAGTGTTTAATCAAAGTACAGATATACTGTGCATGACCTTGTAAGAATAAACAAGGTAGAATACTGGTGGCTCGGTGTGGCTATTGTGCGCAATGCCTTGACAATGTTGGCATGTGCCACTGATCATGACCAAAAATGTTTACCAAGTGACTTTAACTTCTACGAATCGTAACACGAGTCAGCCACGGTCAGAGTGCCCAATCACAATGCACGTCTAATGTGCATGACATTGCAAATATAAACAGGGTCAAAAACCTATGTCTTGGCACAGCTATTGTGCGCAATTCCTTGACAAAGTTGGCATGTGCCACTGACCATGACCACAAAGTCTACCAAGTAACTTAAACGGCTATGAATCATAACATGAGTCAGCCACGGTCAGAGTGTCCAATCACAGTGCAGATATACTGTGCATGACCTTGCAGGTATAAAGAAGGTAGAATACTGGTGACTTGGCGTGGCTATTGTGCGCAATGCCTTGACAGAGTTGGCATGTGCCACTGACCATGACCACAAATGTATGCAAGTGACTTTTACTTCTATTGATCGTAACACGAGTCAGCCACGGTCAGAGTGTCCAATCACAATGCAGATATACTAGGCATGATCTTGCAGGTTGAAACAAGGTATATACTGGTGGCTCGGTGTGACATCTTCTCCCCTTTCATCCTACCTCAACAGCCACATCTGCTCCTTCATCGCCGCCATCCTCTTCCTGCGCGCATCTGTCTTCTCGAGCCGCCTTCTTGCGTTAACTCTTCGTCTCGTCAACAGCTGCAGCCACAACTGCCGCCGCCAGGATATCGGACACCACCAGTCTTCCTGCTCCCATTTCCGAGCCAACTGGGGAACAAGCCGTCACTCTCCTGGCATCGGCAGTCCAGTCCCTGCCCGCTGTCTGGCCTCCCCTGCTGCAGCCAACTTCTTCCAGCTGACAAGACATCGGACACCACCAGTCTCCCTGCTCCCACTTCCGAGCCAACTGGGGAACAAGCCGTCACTCTCCTGAACGTGAGAATAAGAGGCTGCGTTGCCTCCATCTGCCGCGCCGTGTCTCATCTCCGTGCCTTCCGCTCGTGTCTCTCGCCGTCTCTTGCCGCATTCATCAACCTCGGGTCTTCATCCTCATCTGCCCTCATCACTCCTCCTCCTCCTCGCTCCAGTCCCCTCAGCTTCATCGGCCGACCGTTCCTGGCTCATCTCCACCTCGTCGTCCTCAGCATCCTCCACATCGCCTCCTCCTCACCATCATCATCCTCCTCGCCGTCTTCCATCCATCATCAGTCTTCATCGTCAGCGCACGTGGTTCCGCCCCTGCGCCCACTCATCCATCCATCGTTTTTCGCCATCATCGCCTTCTCAGCTTCCACTTCCGCTTGGCACACGGATTCGCCCGACCGCATCGCCTTTTCTGCGACGGCGTGCGCTCACGCCGAAAACGTCCTTCAGCGTACGAGGTTTTGCCCCTGCGCCCACTCATCCATCAAACGCTTCCTCCGCTTCAGCTCCGCACACGGATCCGCCTGGTCGCATCGCCTGCTCCGCGACAACCTGTGCCCACGCCGAAACGTCGCAGCGCACGTGGTTCCACCCCTGCGCCCACTCATCCCTCCATCATCTCCGCCATCATCGCTTCTTCCGCATCAGCTTCCGCTCGGCACAAGGATCCGCCCGGTCGCATCGCCTGTTCCGTGACGACCTGTGCCCACGCCGAAAACTTCCGTAGCGCACACCATTTTGCCCCTGCGCCCTCGCTTCCATCGTCAGCCGCTGTCGCCTCCTCCTCCTCGCATTCCACCGCATCTGCTTGGCAAAAGGATCCACTCGGTCGCATCGCCCATTCCGCGACGACCCGCGCCCACGCCGATACATCATCAGCGCATGTGGTTCCACCTCTGCGCCCACTCCATTCATCATTATTCTCCCGCCATCAGCTTCAACTCATCATCCTCTTCCTCCATCATCAGCACCTATCCAACTCCTGTTGTTGCTCCTCATCAACAGCTTACTCCATTTGCCTGGCCTCGAGACCTGTCCACCGTCATCTCCTCCTCACTCTTCCATTAGCGCACCTCAACTCTGCACTCCGCCCTAAGGGCAACACCCCTGTGACAACTCTACCACACTTCGGCGCTGCTGCCACCCTCTGCTCCTCACCAGGATTGTCTTCCTCTTCTCCAATGGACGGACAAAGACGCACCATTGTCCTCTACAATGAGTTCGCCGCCATGGATGATCACATTGACTCACTCCGCTTCAATAACGATGGGAGTCACAACTTTGAACGATGGTGCCGACAACTGCGGCGAGAAATCGCCACGCTGGACATCTACAACTACAATCTCCTTGATGTGCTTTGCAACGTTGGCAGCAGAGAAGCCCGCCGCACAGCACGAGGCAGACGAGAATATGGCATTGCCCAAACTCAACTGCGAGGGCTTCTCTACATGAGCACCTATGGTGAGTTTCACCCCATCATTGCCGCTCATCGTCATCACCCCGTCTTCCGCACTATCGAAGCACTCAGAGACTACTGCAGACGAAGAGGAACAGAACCTCCTGAGCTGCGTCCAGCTGACCTTGACCCTCCTCCGTACAGTGAACTTATGGGGGAACTACGCCCTCAACTGCAACCCTTCATCCGAGATCAGAGGAGAATAGAGGAAGAAGCAGAACTTTGAGCCATCGAAGAACGGCCTCGCACTCCCCAATCTCCCACATCCTCCAATGGAGTGGAATACTGGGAGCACTACTACCCCTGATCTTCTCTTGCTCGGTTCTCCCATTTGTCAAGCTTCAAGGGGGGTTTTATAAATGAAGTCTTGACAAGAGAGGTTAATATTAACCTTGTTCTCAATAACGGTTCAAGTCCACTGACTGAACCACCTTGACCAACGGCTCTCCAGTCATTCGACCGTTCGGACATATTAGTCAAGTTATCCCCTAATAAAGTGACACCTGTCACACGCGTCCGGCTAGCGGCAAGAAGCCGTTGCTTTGCTCTTTTGTCCTGTTTTGCCCTTTTATACCGAGGATGTTCATTCCCTCTTACTAACCAGAACAGTTCTGCACATCCTGTTCCCCCTTGGTTCCGCGGCTTCACCGCCGTGTCTTCGCTCTGCTCGCTCCTCGGATTTCGTGTCTTCGCCACCTCTCAACGATTCGCTCCGTCACTCCCGTCCCTTCGCTCAGCTCTCTCCCATCTCGACCTCGTCAATCGCCTCTCTCACATCAACTTGTCTACCGCCGCTACCTCGCATTCCAGCCTCTATCTGCCCGCACGAGTAACTCCTCGGACCGCTCTTGTCTACGTCACTCTGCTGACGTACACCTGAATGTTCCGCTACTTCTGCTTCTGCTGTCGCTGTCCTTGTATCTGCATCCTTCTGACAAGAGTGTCCAATCACAGTTCAGATATGCTAGGCATGATCTTGGAGGTGCAAACAAGGTAGAATAATTGTGGCTCCGTGTGGCTATCGTGCCCAATGCTTTGACAAAGTTGGCATGTGCAACTGACCATGACCACATATGTATCCTAGTGACTTCTACTTCTATTGATCATAAGACAAGTCAGCCACGGTCAGAGTGTCCAATCAAAGTGCAGATGTACAAGGCATGACCTTGTAGGTACAGACAAGGTAGAATACAGGTGGCTCGGTATGGCTATTGTGCGCAATGCCTTGACAAAGTTGGCATGTGCCACTGACCATGACCACAAATGTATCCAAGGGACTTTTACATCTATTGATCATAACACGATTCAGCCATGGTGAGAGTGTCCAATCACAAAGCAGACGTACTAGGCATGATCTTGCAGGTTTAAACGATAGAATACTGGTGGCTCGGTGTGGCTATTGTGGACAATGCCTTGACAAAGTTGGCATGTGCCACTGATCATGACCACAAATGTTTACCAATTGTAACACGAGTCAGCCACGGTCAGAGTACCCAATCACAGCACACTTCTAATATGCATGACCTTGCAGGTATAAACAGGAAAAAAGAACCGGTGTCTTGGCACAGCTATTGTGCGCAATGCCTTGACAAAGTTGGCATGTGCAACTGAACATGACCACAAAGTTTACCAAGTACCTTAAACGGCTATGAATCATAACACGATCATGCCTAGTACATCTGCACTTTGATTGGACACTCTCACCATGGCTGACTTGGGGTTTGATCAATAGAAGTAAGAGTCACTTCCATACAATTGTGGTAATGGTCAGTGGCACATGCTAACTTTGTCAAGGCATTGTGCACAATAGCCACACCAAGCTACCAGTAGTCTGCCTTGTTTATATCTGCTAGGTCATGCCCAGTATATCTGCAGTGTGATTGGACACTCTGACTGTGTCTGACTCGAGTTTTGATTCATCGTCGTTTAATGTACTTGGTAAACTTTGTGGTCATGGTCAGTGGCACATGCCAACTTTGTCAGGGCATTACGTACAATAGCCGCGCCAAGCCACCGGCTTTTTACCTTGTTTATACCTGCAAGGTCATGCCTAGTACATCTGAACTTTCATTGGGCACTCTGAATGTGGCTGACTCGGGCTACGATTCCTAGAAGTTAAAGTCGCTTGGTAAACTTTGTGGTCATGGCCAGTGGCACATGCCAGCTTTGTCAAGGCATTGCGCACAATAGCCACACCGAGCCACCACTATTCTACCTTGTTTGCACCTGCAAGATCATGCCTAGTACATCTGCACTGATTTACCTTGTACATGCCTGCAAGGTCATGCATATTAGATGTGAACTGTGATTAGGCACTTTGATTGTGGCTGACTCGTGTTACGGTTCGTCGACGTTAAAGTCACTTTGAAAACCTTGTGGTCATAGTCAGGGGCACATGCCACTTTTGTCAAGGCATTGCGCACAATAGCCACACCGAACCACCAGTAATCTACATTGTTTGCACATGCAAGATCATGCATAGTACATCTGCACTGTGATTGGACACTCTGACCATGACTAACTCGTGTTATGATTCATAGCCGTTTAGGGTACTTGTTAAACTTTGTGGGCATGGTTAGTGGCACATGCCAACTTTGTCAAGGCATGGAGCATAATAGCCACACCGAGCCACTCGTATTCTACCTTGTTTCTACCTGTAAGATCATGCCTAGTACATGTGCACTGTGATTGGACACTCTGACCGTGGCTGACTCGTGTTATGATCAAAAGAAGTAACAGTCACTTGGATACATTTGTGGTCATGGTCAGTGGCACATGCCAACTTTGTCAAGGCATTGCGCACAATAGCCACACCGAGCCACCATTATTCTACCTTGTTTATACCTGCAAGGTCATGCCCAGTATATCTGCACTGTGATTGGACACTCTGACCGTGGCTGACTCGTGTCATGATTAATAGCCGTTTAATGTACTTGGTAAACTTTGTGGTCATGGTCAGTGGCACATGCCAACTTTGTCAAGGCATTGCGCACAATAGCCGTGCCAAGCCACCGGTTTCTTACCTTGTTTATACCTGTAAGGTTATGCATATTAGATGTGTACTGTGATTGGGCACTCTGACCGTGGCTGACTTGTGTTACGATTCGTAGAAGTAAAAGTCACTTGGTAATCTTTGTGGTCATGGTCAGTGGCACATGCCAACTATGCCAAAGCATTGCGCATAATAGCCACACCAAGCCACCGGTGTTTTACCTTGTTTGTAGCTACAAGATAGTGCCTAACACATCTGCACTGTGATTGGACACTCTGACCGTGGCTGACGCGTGTTATGATCAATATAAGTAAAGTCACTTGGATATATCTGTGGTCATGGTCAGTGGCACATGCCAAAATTTTCAAGGCATTGCACACAACAGCCATACCGATCCACCAGTATTCTACATTTTTTACACCTGCAAGGTCATCCCCATTGTATCTGCACCGTGATTGGACACTCTGACCGTGGCTGACCCGTGTTATGATTCACAGCCGTTTAATGTACTTGGTAAACGTTGTGGTCATGGTCAGTAGCACTTGCCAAATTTGTCAAGGCATTGCGCACAATAGCCGTGCCAAGCCACCCGTTTTTTACCTTCATTATACCTGTAAGATCATGGCTAGTACATCTGAACTGTGATTGGGTACTCTGACCGTGGCTGACTCGTGTTATGATTCGTAGAAGTTGAAGTCACTTTGTAAACTTTGTGGTCATGGTAAGTGGCACATGCCAACTTTGTCAAGGCATTGCGCACAACAGCCATACCGAGCCACCAGTATTCTACCTTGTTGATACCTGCAAGGTCATGCCCAGTGTATCTGCACAGTGATTGGACACTATGACCCTGGGTGACTTGTGTTATGATTCATCGCCGTTTCATGTACTTGGTAAACATTGTGGTCATGGTCAGTGGCACATGCCAACTTTGTCAAGGCATTGCGCACAATAGCCGTGCCAAGCCACCGGTTGTTTCCTTGTTTATACTTGCAAGGTCATGCATATTAGGTGAGCACTTTGATTGGGCACTCTGACCATGGCTAGCTCGTGTTACGATTCGTATAAGCTAGAGCTACTTGGTAAACCGTGTGGTCATGGTCAGTGGCACATGCCACCTTTGTCAAGGCATTGCGCACAATAGCCACACCGAACCACCAGAATTATACCTTGTTTGCACCTGCAAGCTCATGCCTAGTACATCTGCACTGTGATTGGACACTCTGACCGTGGCTGACTCGTGTCATGATTCATATCCGTTTAAGGTACTTGGTATACTTTGTCAAGGCATTGCGCACAATAGCCGTGCCCCGGCACTGGTTTTTTTCCTTGTTTATAACTGCAAGGTCATGCATATTAGATGTGCAATGTGATTGGGTACTCTGAATGTGGCTGACCTGTGTTACGGTTCGTAGAAGTTAAAGTCACTTGGTAAATACTCTGGTCATGGTCAGTGGCACATGCTCACTTTGTCAAAGCATTGCGCACAATAGCCGTGCCAAGCCACCGGTTTTTTGGGTTGTTTATACCTGTAAGGTCATGCATATTAGGTGTGCATTGTGATTGGGCACTCTGACCGTGGCTGACTCGTAATACGATTCGTCGAAGTTAAAGTCACTTGGTAAACTTTGTTGCCATGGTCAGTGGCACATGCCAACTTTGTCAAGGCATTGCACATAATAGCCACACCCAGCCTATAGTACTCTGCCTTGTTTGTACCTGCAAGATCATGCCTAGTACATCTGCACTGTGATTGGACACTCTGACCAGGGCTGACTCGTGTTATGATCAATAGAAGTATAAGTCACTTGGATTCAGTTGTGGTCATGGTCAGTGGCAAATGCCTACTTTGTCAAGGCATTGCGCACAATAGCCACACCGAGCCACCAGTATTCTACCTTGTTTATAAATGCAAGGTCATGCCAAGTATATATGCACTATGATTGGACACTCTGACCATGGCTGACTCATGTTATGATTCATAGCTGTTTGATGTACTGGGTAAACTTTATGGTAATGGTCAGTGGCATATGCCAACTTTGTCAAGGCATTGCGCACAATAGCCATGCCAATACACCGGTTTTTTACCCTGTTTTTACCTGCAAGGTCATGCATATTAGTTGTGCACTGTGATTGGGCACTCTGACTGTGGCTGACTCATGTTACGATTCGTAGAAGTTAAAGTCACTTGGTAAACTTTGTGGTCATAGTCAGTGGCACATGCCAACTTTGTCAAGGCATTGCGCACAATAGCCATACCGAGCCACCGGTATTCTACCTTCTTTGTACCTGCAAGATCATGCGTAGTACATCTGCAATGTGATAAGACACACTGAACGTGGCTGACTCGTGTTATGATCAATAGAAGTAAAAGTCACTTGGATACATTTGTGGTCATGGTCAGTGGCACATGCCAACTTTGTCAAGGTATTGCACACAAGAGCCACACCGAGCTACCAATATTCTACCTTGTTTATACCTGTAAGGTCATGCGCAATATATTTGCGCTGCGATTGGACACTCTGACCGTGGCTGACTCGTGTTATGGTCAACAGAAGTAAAGGACACTTGGCTATTTGTGGTCACGGTCAGTGGCACATGCCAACTTTGCCAAGGCATGGCACACAATAGCCATGCCGAGCCACCAGTATTCTACCTTATTTATACCGGTAAGGTCATGCCCAGTATATCTGTACTCTAATTGGACACTCTAACCGTGGCTGACTCGTGTTATGATTCATAGCCGTTTAAGGTACTTGGAAAACTTTGTGGTCGTGGTCAGTGGCATGTGCCAACTTTGTCAAGGCATTGCGCACAATAGCCGTGCCAAGCCACCAGTTTTTTACCTTGTTTATACCTGCAAGGTCATGCATATTAGAGGTGCACTGTGATTGGGCACTCTGACCGTGGCTGGCTCGTGTTACGATTCATAGAAGTTAAAGTCACTTGGTAAACTTTGTGGTCATCGTCAGTGGCACATGCTAACTTTGTCAAGGTATTGCACACAATAGCCACACCGAGCCATTAGTGTTCTACCTTGTTTATACCTGTAAGGTCATGCCTAGTATATCTTCACTGTGATTGGACACTCTGACCGTGGCTGACTCGTGTTATGATCAATAGACGTAAAAGTCACTTGGATACATTTGTGGTCATGGTCAGTGGCACATGCCAACCTTGTCAAGGCATTGCGCACAATAGCCACACCGAGCCACGAGTATTCTATGTTGTTTGCACCTGCAAGATCATGCCTAGTACATCTGCACTGTCATTGGACACTCTGACCGTGGCTGACTCGTGTTATGATTCATAGCCGTTTAAGGTACTTGGTAAACTTTGTGGTCATGGTCAGTGGCACATGCCAACTTTGTCAAGGCATTGCGCACAATAGCCGGGCCAAGCCACCGGTTTTTTACTTGTTTATACCTGCACAATCATGCCTAGTACATCTACACTGTAGTTGGGCACTCTGAGCGTGGCTGACTCGTGTAACGATTCGCAGAAGTTAAAGTCACTTGGTAAACTTTGTGGTCATGGTCAGTGGCACATGCCACCTTTGTCAAGGCATTGCATGCAATAGCCATACTGAGTCACCAGTATTCTACGTTGTTTGCACCTGCACGATTATGCCTAGTACATATGCACTGTGATTGGACACTCAGATCGTGGCTGACTCGTGTTATGATCAATAGAAGTAAAGTCGCTTGGATACATTTGTGGTAATGGTCAGTGGCACATGCCAACTTTGTTAAGGCATTGCGCACAATAGCCACACCGAGCCACCACTATTCTACCTTGTTTGCATCTGCAACATCATGCCTAGTACATCTGCACTATGGTTGGACACTCTGACCGTGGCTGACTCGTGTTATGATCAATAGAAGTAAAAGTCACTTGGATACGTTTGTGGTCATGATCAGTGGCACATGCCAACTTTGTCAAGGCATTGCCCACAATAGCCACACCAAGCCACCAGTATTATACATTGTTTACACTTCCAATATCATGACTAGTACATCTGCACTCTGACTGGACACTCTAACCGTGGCTGATTCATGTTATGATCAATAGAAGTAAAAGTCACTTGGATACATTTGTGGTCATGGTCAGTGGCACATGCCAACTTTGTGAAGGCATTGTGCACAATAGCCACACCGAGCCAACAGTATTCTACCTTGTTTGCACCTGCAAGATCATGCATAGAACATCTGCACTGTGATTGGACACTCTGGCCGTGGCTGACTCGTGTTATTGTCAATAGAAGTAGAAGTCACTTGGATACATGTGTGGTCATGGTCAGTGGCACATGCCAACTTGATCAAGGCATTGCACACAATAGCCACACCAAGCCACCAGTATTCTACCATAATTTATACCTGTAAGGTCATGCCTAGTGTATCTGCACTGTGATTGGACACTCTGACTGTGGCTGACTCGTGTTATGATCAGTAGCCGTTTAAGGTACTTGGTAAACTTTGTGGTCATGGGCAGCGGCACATGCCGACTTTGTCAAGGCATTGCGCACAATAGCTAAGCCAAGCAACCGGGTTTTTACTTGTTTATATATGCAATATCATGCCTAGTACATCTGCACTGTAGTTGGGCACTCTGACCGTGGCTGACTATTGTAACGATTTGTAGAATTTAAAGTCACGTGGTAAACTTTGTGGTCATGGTCAGTGGCACATGCCACCTTTGTTATGGCATTGCGCACAATAGCCACACCGGGACACCAGTATTACACCTTGTTTGCACTTGCAAGATCATGCCTAGTACATCTGCAATGTGATTTGATACTCAGACCGTGGATGACTCGTGTTATGATCAATTGAAGTAAAAGTCACTTGGATACATTTGCGGTAATGGTCGGTGGCGCATGCCAACTTTGTCAAGGCATTGTGCACAATAGCCACACCGAGCCACCAGTATTCTACCTTGTTTGCACCTGCAAGATCATGCCCAGTACATCTGCACTATGGTTGGACACTCTGACCGTGTCCTACTCGTGTTATGATCAATAGAATTAGAAGTTACTTGGATACATTTTTGGTCATGGTCAGTGGCACATGCCAACTTTGTCAAGGTATTGCACACAATGGCCACACTGAGCCACCTGTTTTCTATCTTGTTTATACCTGTAAGGTCATGCCCACTATATGTGCACTGTGATTGGACACTCTGACCATGGCTGACTCGTGTTATGATTCATAGCCGTTTAAGGTACTAGTTAAACTTTGTGGTCATGGTCAGTGGCACATGCTAACTTTGTCAAGGAATTGCGCACAATAGCCGTGCCAAGCCACCGGTTTTTTACCTTTTTTGTACCTGTAAGGTCATGGAAATTAGATGTGCACTGTCATTGGGCTCTCTGACTGTGGCTGACTCGTGTTACATTTCGTAGAAGCTAAAGTCACTTGGTAAACTTTGTGGTCGTGATCAGTGGCACATGCCAGCTTTGTCAAGGTATTGCGAACAATAGCCACACCGAGCCACCAGTACTCTACCTTGCTTGCACATGCAAGATCATGCCTAGTACATCTTCACTGTGATTGGACACCCTGACCGTGGCTGACTTGTGTTACAATTCGTAGAAGTAAAAGTCACTTGGTAAACTTGGTGGTCATGGTCAGTGGCACATGCCATTTTTGTCAAGGCATTGCGCACAATAGCCAGACCAAGCCACCGGTATTTTGCCTTGATTGCACCTGAAAGATCATGCCTAATACATCTGTACTTTGATTGGACACTCTAACCATGGCTGACTTGTGTTACGATCAAAAGACGTAAAAGTCACCTGGATATATTTGTGGTCATGGTCAGTGGCACATGCAAACTTTGTCAAGGCATTGCGCACAATAGCCCAACCGAGCCACCAGTATTCTACCTTGTTTATACCTACAAGGTCATGCCTGGTATATCTGTACTGTTATTGGACACTCTGACCGTGGCTGACTCATGTTATGATTCATAGCCGTTTGATGTACTGGCTAAACTTTGTGGTCATGGTCAGTGGCATATGCCAACTTTGTCAAGGCATTGCGCACAATAGCCGTGTTAATCCACCGTTTTTTTACCTTGTTTATGCCTGCAAGGTCATGCATAGTAGATGTGCACTGTGATTGGGCACTCTGACCGTGGCTGACTCATGTTATGATTCATAGCCGTTTGATGTACTGGCTAAACTTTGTGGTCATGGTCAGTGGCATATGCCAACTTTGTCAAGGCATTGCGCACAATAGCCGTGTTAATCCACCGTTTTTTTACCTTGTTTATGCCTGCAAGGTCATGCATAGTAGATGTGCACTGTGATTGGGCACTCTGACCGTGGCTGACTCGTGTTACGGTTCGTAGATGTTAAAGTCACTTTGTAAACTTTGTGGTCATGGTCAATGGCACATGCCAACTTTGTCAAGGCATTGCGCACAATAGCAAAACCGAGACACCAGTAATATACGTTGTTTGCACCTGCAAGATCATGCCTAGTACATCTGCACTGTGATTGGACACTCTGACCGTGGCTGACTCGTTTTATGATTCATAGCCGTTTAAGGTACTTGGTAAACTTTGTGGGCATGGTTAGTGCCACATGCCAACGTTGTCAAGGCATGGCGCACAATAGCCACACCAAGCCACTTGCATTCTACCTTGTTTGTACCTGTAAGATCATGCCTAGTACATGTGCACTGTGATTGGACACTCTGACCATGGCTGACTCGTGTTATGATCAAAAGAAGTAACAGTCACTTCGATACATTTGTGGTCATGGTCAGTGGCATATGCCAGCTTTGTCAAGGCATTGCGCACAATAGCCACACCGAGCCACCAGTATTATACCTTGTTTATACCTGCAAGGTCATGCCCAGTATATCTGCACTGTGATTGGACACTCTGACCGTGGCTGACTCATGATTAATAGCAGTTTAATGTACTTGATAAACTTTGTGGTCATGGTCAGTGGCACATGCCAACTTTGTCAAGGCATTGCGCACAATAGCCATGCCAAGAAACCGGTTTTTTACCTTGTTTATACCTTCAAGGTCATGCATATTAGATGTGCACTGTGATTGAGCACTCTGACCGTGGCTGACTTGTGTTACGTTTCGTAGAAGTTACAGTCACTTGGTAAACTTTGTGGTCATGGTCAGTGGCACATGCCAACTATGCCAAAGCATTGCGCAAAATAGCCACACCAAGACACCGGTGTCTTACCTTGGTCGTAGCTGAACAATCATGCCTAACACATCTGCACTGTGATTGGACACTCTGACCTTGGCTGACTCGTGTTATGATCAATACAAGTAAAGTCACTTGGATATATTTGTGGTCATGGTCAGTGGCACATGCCAACTTTGTCAAGGCGTTGCACACAACAGCCACACCGATACACCAGAAGTCTACCTTGTTTACACGTGCAAGGTCATCCCCATTACATCTGCACCGTGATTGGACACTCTGACCGTGGCTGACCCGTGTCATGATTCACAGCCGTTTAATGTACTTGGTAAACTTTGTGGTCATGGTCAGTGGCACATTCCAAATTTGTCAAGGCATTGCGCACAATAGCCGTGCCAAGCCACCAGTTTGTTACCTTGTTTATACCTGTAAGATCATGGCTCGTACATCTGAGCTGTGATTGGGTTCGTTGACCGTGGCTGACTCATGTTATGATTCGTAGATGTTTAAGTCACTTCGTAACCTTTGTGGTCATGGTCAGTGAAACATGCCAACTTTGTCAAGGCATTGCGCACAATAGCCACACAGAGCCACCAGTATTCTACCTTGTTTAGACCTGCAAGGTCATGCACAGTATATATGCACAGTGATTGGACACTCTGACCCTGGGTAACTCGTGTTATGATTCATAGCCGTTTAATGTACTTGGTAAACGTTGTGGTCATGGTCCGTGGCACATGCCAACTTTGTCAAGGAATTGCACACAATAGCCGTTCCAAGCCACCAGTTTTTTTCCTTGTTTATACTTGCAAGGTCATGCATATTAGATGTGCACTGTGATTGGGCACTCTGACTGTGGCTAACTCGTGTTACGATTCGTATAAGCTTGAGTCACTTGGTAAACTTTGTGGTCATGGTCAGTGGCACATGCCACCTTTGTCAAGTCATTGTGCACAATAGCCACACCGAACCACCAGAATTCTGCCTTGTTTGCACCTGCAAGATCATGCCTAGTACATCTGCACTGTGATTGGACACTCTGACCGTGGCTGACTCGTGTTATGATTCATAGCCGTTTAAGGTAGTTGGTAAACTTTGTGGTAATGGTCAGTGGCACATGCTAACTTTGTCAAGGCATCGCGCACAATAGCCATGCCACACCACCAGTTTTTTTCCTTGTTGACAACTGCAAGGTCATGCATATTAGATGTGCACTGTGATTGGGCACTCAGAATGTGGCTGACCTGTGTTACGATTCGTAGAAGTTAAAGTCACTTGGTAAACTCTCTGGTCATGGTCAGTGGCACGTGCTCACTTTCTCAAAGCATTGCGCACAATAGCCGTGCCAAGCCGCCGGTTTTTTACCTTGTTTATACCTTTAAAATCATGCATATTAGATGTGCATTGTGATTGGGCACTCTGACCGCGGCTGACTCGTGTTACGATTCGTAGAAATTAAAGTCACTTGGTAAACTTTGTTGGCATGGTCAGTGGCACATGCCAACTTTGTCAAGGCATGGCACATAATAGCCACACTGAGCCACTAGTGCTCTACCTTGTTTGTACATGCAGGATCATGCCTAGTACATCTGCACTATGATTGGACACTCTGACCATGGATGACTTGTGTTATGATCAATAGAAGTAGAAGTCATTTTGATACAGTCGTGGTCATGGTCAGTGGCACATGCCTATTTTGTCAAGGCATTGCGCACAATAGCCACACCGAGCCACCAGAATTCTACCTTGTTTATACTTGCAAGTTCATGCCCAGTATATCTGCACTGTGATTGGACACTCTGACCGTGGCAGACTCATGTTATGATTCATATCCATTTGATGTACTGGGTAAACATTGTGGTAATGGTCAGTGGCATATGCCAACTTTGTCAAGGCATTGCGCACAATAGCCGTACCAAGCCACCGGTTTTTTACCTTGTTTATGCCTGCAAGATCATGCATACTAGATGTGCACTGTGAGTGGACACTCTGCCCGTGGTTGACTCGTGTTACGATTCGTAGACGTTAAAGTCACTTGGTAAACTTTGTGGTCATGGTCAGTGGCACATGCCAACTTTGTCAAGGCATTGCGCACAATAGCCACACCAAACCACCAGTATTATATGTTGTTTGCACCTCCAAGATCATGTCTTGTACATCTGCACTGTGATTGGGTACTCTGACCATGGCTGACTCGTATTATGATTCATAGCCGTTTAAGGTACTTGGTAAACTTTGTGGTCATGGTCAGTGGCACATGCCAACTTTGTCAAGGCATTGCGCACAATAGCCACACCAAACCACCAGTATTATATGTTGTTTGCACCTCCAAGATCATGTCTTGTACATCTGCACTGTGATTGGGTACTCTGACCATGGCTGACTCGTATTATGATTCATAGCCGTTTAAGGTACTTGGTAAACTATGTGGTCATGGTCAGTGGCACATGCCAACTTTGTCAAGGCATTGCGCACAATAGCCGTGCCAAGCCACCGGTTTTTTACCTTGTTTATACTTGCAAGGTCTTAAATATTAGATGTGCACTGTGGTTGGATACTCTGAATGTGGCTGACTCGTGTTACAATTTGTAGAAGTTAAAGTCACTTTGTAATCTCTGTGGTCATGGTCAGTGGCACATGCCAACTTTGTCAAAGCACTGCGCACCATAGCTGTGCCAAGCCATGAGTTTTTTACCTTGTTTATACCAGCAAGATCATGCATATTATACGTGCACTGTGATTGGGCACTCTGACCGTGGCTGACTCGTGTTACCATTCGTAGAAGTTAAAGTCACTTGGTAAACTTTGTGGGCATGGTTAGTGGCACATGCCAACTTTCTCAAGGCATTGCGCATAATAGCCACACCGAGCCACTCGTATTCTACCTTGTTTGTACCTGCAATATCATGTCTAGTACATCTGCACTGTGATTGGATACTCTGACCGTGGCTGACTCGTGTTATGATCAAAAGAAGTAACAGTCACTAGGATACATTTGTGGTCATGGTCAGTGGCACATGCCAACCTTGTCAAGGCATTGCGCACAATAGCCACACCGAGCCACCAGTATTCTACCTTGTTTATACCTGGAAGGTCATGCCCAGTATATCTGCACTGTGATTGGATACTCTGACCGTGGCTGACTCGTGTCATGATTCATAGCCGTTTAATGTACTTGGTAAGCTTTGAGGTAATGGTCAGTGGCACATGCCAACTTTGTCAAGGCATTGCGCACAATAGCCGTGCCAAGCCACCGGTTTTTTACCTTGTTTATACTTGTAAGGTCATGCATATTAGATGTGCACTGTGATTGGGCACTCTGACCGTGGCTGACTCGTGTTACGATTCGTAGAAGTTAAAGTTACTTGGTAAACTTCGTGGTCATGGTCAGTGGCACATGCCAACTATGTCAAGGGATTGCGCACAATAGCCACACCAAGCCACCGGTGTTTTACCTTGTTTTGTAGCTGCAAGATCATGCCTAAAACTACTGTACTGTGATTGGACACTCTGACCGTGGCTGACTCGTGTTATGATCAATATAAGTAAAGTCACTGGGATATATTTGTGGTCATGGTCCGTGGCACCTGCCAACTTTGGCAAGGCATTGCACAGAATAGCCACACCGATCTACCAGTATTATACCCTGTTTATACCTGCAAGGTCATGCCCATTATATCTGCACCGTGATTGGACACTCTGACCGTGGCTGACCTGTGTTATGATTCATAGCCGTTTAATGTACTTGGTAAACTTTTTGGTCATGGTCAGTGGCACATGCCAAATTTGTCGAGGCATTGCGCACAATAGCCGTGCTAAGACACCAGATTTTTACCTTGTTTATACCTGTAAGGTCATGGCTAGTACATCTGAACTGTGATTGGGTACTCTGACCGTGGCTGACTCGTGTTACAATTCATATAAGTTAAAGTCACTTCGTAAAATATGTGCTCATGGTCAGTGGCACATGCCAACTTTGTCAAGGCATTGCGCACAATAGCCACACCTAGCCACCAGTATTCTACCTTGTTCATACCTGCAAGGTCATGCCTAGTAAATCTGCACAGTGATTGGACACTCTGACCCTGGCTGACTCGTGTTATGATTCATAGCCGTTTAATGTACTTGGTAACCTTTGTGGGCATGGCCAGTGGCACATGCCAAATCTGTCAAGGCATTGCACACAATAGCCGTGCCAAGCCACCGGTTTTTTACATTGTTTATACCTCTAAGGTCATGGCTAGTACATCTGAACTGTGTTTGGGTACTCTGACCGTGGCTGACTCATGTTATGATTCGTACATGTTAAAGTCACTTCGTAAACCTTGTGGTCATGGTCAGTGGCACATGCCAACTTTGTCAAGGCATTGTGCACAATAGCCACACCGAGCCACCAGTATTCTACCTTGTTTATACCTGCAAGATTATGCCCAGTATATCTGCACAGTGATTGGACACTCAGACCCTGGCAGACTCGTGTTATGATTCATAGCTGTTTAATGTACTTGGTAACCTTTGCGGTCATGGTCAGTGGCACATGCCAACTTTGTCAAGGCATTGCGCACAATAGCCGTGCCAAGCCACCGGCTGTTTCCCTTGTTTATACCTGCAAGGTCATGCATATCAGATGTGCACTGTGATTGGACACTCTGGCCGTGGCTGACTTGTGTTACGATTCGTATAAGGTAGAGTCACTTGGTAAACTTTTGTGGTCATGGTCAGTGGCACATGCCACCTTTGTCAAGGCATTGCGCACAATAGCCACACCAAACCACCAGTATTCTATGTTGTTTGCACCTGCAAGATCATGCCTAGTACATCTGCACTCTGATTGGATACTCCGACGGTGGCTGAATCGTGTTATGATTCATAGCTGTTTAATGTACTTGGTAACCTTTGCGGTCATGGTCAGTGGCACATGCCAACTTTGTCAAAGCACTGCGCACAATAGCCGTGCCAAGCCACCGGTTTTCTACCTTGCTTATACCAGCAAGATCATGCATATTAGATGTGCACTATGATTGGGCAATCTGACCGTGGCTGACTCCTGTTACGATTCGTAGAAGTTAAAGTCGCTTGGTAAACTTTCTGGGCATGGTTACTGGCACATGCCAACTTTGTCAAGGCATTGCGCATATAATCCACACCGAGCCACTCGTATTCTACCTTGTTTGTACCTGCAATATCATGTCTAGTACATCTGCACTGTGATTTGATACTCTGACCGTGGCTGACTCCTGTTGTGATCAGAAGAAGTAACAGTCACTTGGATACATTTGTGGTCATGGTAAGTGGCACATGCCAACTTTGTCAAGGCATAGCGCACAATCGCCACACCGAGCCACCAGTATTCTACCTTGTGTATACCTGGAAGGTCATGCCCAGTATATCTGCACTGTGATTGGACACTCTGACCGTGGCTGACTCGTGTCATGATTCATAGCCGTTTAATGTACCTGGTAAACTTTGTCGTTATGGTCAGTGGCACATGCCAACGTTGTCAAGGCATTGTATACAATAGCCGTGCCAAGCCACCGGTTTTTTACCTTGTTTATACTTGCAAGGTCATGCATATTAGATGTGCACTGTGATTGGGCACTCTGACCGTTGCTGACTCGTGTTACGATTGGTAGAAGTTAAAGTCACTTGGTAAACTTTGTGGTCATGGTCAGTGGCACATGCCAACTATGTCAAGGCATTGCGCACAATAGCCTCACCAAGCCACCGGTGTTTTACCTTGTTTGTAGCTGTAAGATCATGCCTAACGCTACTGTACTGTGATTGGAAACGCTGATCGTGGCTGACTCGTGTTATGATCAATACAAGTAAAGTCACTGAGATATATTTGTGGTCATGGTCCGTGGCACATGCCAACTTTGTCAAGGCATTGCACACAATAGCCACACCGATCCACCAGTATTCTACCTTTTTTATACCTGCAAGGTCATGCCCATTATATCTGCACCGTGATTGGACACTCTGACCGTGGCTGACCCGTGTAATGATTCATATCCGTTTAATGTACTTAGTAAACTTTGTGGTCATGGTCAGTGGCACATGCCAAATTTGTCAAGGCATTGCGCACAATAGCCGTGCCAAGCCACCAGTTTTTTACCTTGTTTATACCTGTAAGGTCATGGCTAGTACATCAGAAATGTGATTGGGTACTCTGCCTGTCGCTAACTCGTGTAATGATTCGTAGAAGTTGAAGTCACTTCGTAAAATTTGTGCTCATGGTCAGTGGCACATGCCAACTTTGTCAAGGCATTGTGCACAATAGCCACACCGAGCCACCAGTAGTCTACCTTGTGTATACCTGTTAGGTCATGCTCAGTATATATGCACAGTGATTTGACAATATGACCCTGGCTGACTCGTGTTATGATTCATAGCCGTTGAATGTACTTGGTAAACTTTGTGGTCATGGTCAGTGGCACATGCCAAATTTGTCAAGGCATTGCACACAATAGCCGTGCCAAGCCACCGGTTTTTTACATTGGTTATACCTCTAAGGTCATAGCTAGTACATCTGAACTGTGATTGGGTACTCTGACCGTGGCTGACTCGTGTTATGATTCGTAGATGTTAAAGTCACTTCGTAAACCTTGTGGTCATGGTCAGTGGCACATGCCAAAATGGTCAAGGCATTGGGCACAATAGCCACGCCGCACCACCAGTATTCTACCTTGTTTATACCTGCAAGGTCATGCCCAGTATATCTGCACAGTGATTGGACACTCAGACCCTGGCTGACTCGTGTTATGATTCATAGCTGTTTAATGTACTTGGTAACCTTTGTGGTCATGGTCAGTGGCACATGCCAACTTTGTCAAGGCATTGCGCACAATAGCCGTGCCAAGCCACCGGTTGTTTTCCTTGTTTATTCGTGCAAGGTCATGCATATTAGATGTGCACTGTGATTGGACACTCTGACCGTGGCTGACTCGTGCTACGATTCGTATAAGGTAGAGTCACTTGGTGAACTTTGTGGCCATGGTCAGTGGCACATGCCACCTTTGTCAAGGCATTGCGTACTATAGCCACACCGAAACACCAGTATTCTACCTTTTTTGCACCTGCAAGATCATGCCTAGTACATCTGCAGTGTGATTGGACACTCTGACCGTGGCTGACTCGTGTTATGACTCATAGCCGTTTAAGGTACTTGGTAAACTCTGTGGTCATGGTCAGTGGCACATGCCAACTTTGTCAAGGCATTGCGCACAATAGCCGTGCCAAGCCACCGGTTTTTTACCTTGTAAAGCATTTGCAAGGTCATGCATATTAGATGTGCACTGTGATTGGGTACTCTGAATGTGGCTGACCTGTGTTGCACTTCGTATAAGTTAAAGTCACTTGGTAAACTTTGTGGTCATAGTCAGTGGCACATGCTCACTTTGTGAAAGCATTGCACACAATAGCCGTGCCAAGCCACCAGTTTTTTACCTTGTTTATGTCTGTAAGGTCATGCATATTAGATGTGCACTGTGATTGGGCACTCTGACCGTGGCTGACTCCTGTTACGATTCGTACAAGTTAAAGTCACTTGGTAAACTTTGTGGGCATGGTCAGTGGCACATGCCAACTTTGTCAAGGCATTGCACATAATACCCACACTGAGCCACTAGTACTCTATATCTGCCCTGTGATTGGACACTCTGACCATGGCTGACTCGTGGTATAATCTATAGAAGTAAAAGTCACGTGGATACAGTTGTGGTTATGGTCAGTTGCACATGCCAACTTTGTCAAGGCATTGCACACAATAGCCACACCAAGCCACCAGTATTCTACCTTGTTTATACCCGTAAGGGCATGCCTAGTATATCTGCACTGTGATTGGACACTCTGATCATGTCCGACTCGTGTTATGATTCATAGCTGTTTAATGTACTTGGTAAACTTTGTGGTCATGGTCAGTGGCACATGCCAACTTTGTCAAGGCATTGCGCACAATATGAACATCGAGCCACCAGTATTCTACCTTTTTTGCCCCTACAAGATCATGCCTAGTGCATCAGCACTGTGATTGGACACTCTGACCGTGGCTGACTCGTGTTATGATTCATAGCCGTTTAAGGTACTTGGTAAAATTTATGGTCATGGTCAGTGGCACATGTGAACTTGGTCAAGGCATTGCGCACAATAGCCGTGCCAAGCCAACAGATGTTTTCCTTGTTTATACCTGCAAGGTCATCCATGTTATATTTTCACTGTGATTGGGCACTCTGACCGTGGCTGACTCGTGTTATGATTAGTAGAAGTTAAAGTCACTTGGTAAACCTTGTGGTCATGGTCAGTGGCACATGCCAACTTTGTCAAGGCATTGCGCACAATAGCCACTCCAAGCAACCGGTGTTTTACCTTGTTTGCACCTGCACGATCATGCCTAATACATATGCACAGTGACTGGACACTCTGACCGTGGCTGACTTGTCTTATGATCAACAGACGTGAATGTCACTTGGAGACATTTGTGGTCATGGTCAGTGGCACATGCCAACTTTGTCAAGGCATTGCGCACAATAGCCACACCGAGCCACCAGTATTCTACCTTTTTAAAACCTGTAAGGTCATGCCCAGTATATCTGCACTGTGATTGGACAATCTGACTGTGGCTGACTCGTGTTGTAATTCATGGCCGTTTAATGTACTTGGTAAACTTTGTCGTCATGGTCAGTGGCACGTGCCAACTTGTCAAGGCATTGCGCATAGTAGCCGTGCCAAGCCACCGGTTTTTTACCTTTTTATACCAGCAAGGTCATGCATGTTAGATGTGCACTATGATTGGGCACTCTGACAGTGGCTGAGTCGTGTTATGATTTGCAGAAGTTAAAATCACTTGGTAAACCTTGTGATCATGGTCAGTGGCACATGCCAACTTTGTCAAGGGATTGCGCAAAATAGCCACACCGAGCCACCCGTATTCTACCTTGTTTGCACCTGCAAGATCATGCCTAGTACATCTGCACTGTGATTGGACACTCTGACCGTGGCTGACTCGTGTTATGACTCATAGCCGTTTAAGGTACTTGGTAAACTTTGTGGTCATGGCCAGTGGCACATGCAAACTTGATCAAGGCATTGCGCACAATAGCCGTGCCAAGCTAACGGGTTTTTACCCTGTTTATACCTGCAAGAGCATGCATATTAGATGTGCACTGTGATTGGGCACTCTGAATGTGACTGACTCGTTTTACGGTTCGTATAAGTTAAAGTCACTTGGTAAACGTTGTAGTCATGGTCAGTGGCACATGCCAACTTTGTCAAGGCATTGCGCACAATAGCCATGCCAAGCCACCGGTTTTTTCCCTTGTTTATACCTGCAAGGTCATGCATGTTAGATGTGCACTGTGACTGGGCACTCTGACCATTGCTGACTCTTGTTACGATTAGTAGAAGTTAAAGTCACTTGGTAAACCTTGTTGTCATGGTCTGTGGCACATGCCAACTTTGTCAAGGCATTGCGCACAATAGCCACACCAAGCCACCAGTGATTTGCCTTGTTTGCACCTGCACGATCATGCCTAATACATCTGCACTGTGACTGGACACTCTGACCGTGGCTGACTCGTGTTATGATCAATAGTCGTAAACGTCACTTGGATACATTTGTGGTCATGGTCAGTAGTATATGCCAAAGCTGTCAAGGAATTGCGCACAATAGCCACACAGAGCCACCAGTATTCTACCTTGTTTAAACCTGTAAGGTCATGCCCAGTATATATGCACTGTGTTTGGACACTCTGACAGTGGCTGACTCGTGTTATAATTCATAGCCGTTTAATGTACTTGGTAAACTTTGTGGTCATGGTCAGTGGCACGTGCTAACTTTGTCAAGATATTGCGCACAATAGCCGTGCCAAGCCACCGGTTTTTTACCTTTTTATACCAGCAAGGTCATGCATATTAGATGTGCACTATGATTGGGCACTCTGACAGTGGCTGAGTCGTGTTATGATTTGTAGAAGTTAAAGTCACTTGGTAAACCTTGTGATCATGGTCATTGGCACATGCCAACTTTGTCAAGACATTGCGCAAAATAGCCACACTGAGCCACCCGTATTCTACCTAGTTTGCACCTACAAGATCATGCCTAGTACATCTGCACTGTGATTGGACACTCGGACCGTGGCTGACTCGTGTTATGACTCATAGCCGTTTACGGTACTTGGTAAACTTTGTGGTCATGGTCAGTGGCACATGCGAACTTGGTCAAGGCATTGCGCACAATAGCCGTGCCAAGCTAACGGGTTTTTACCTTGTTTATACCTGCAAGAGCATGCATATTAGATGTGCACTGTGATTGGGCACTCTGAATGTGGCTGACTCGTGTTACGGTTCGTAGAAGTTAAAGTCACTTGGTAAACGTTGTAGTCATGGTCAGTGGCACATGCCAACTTTGTCAAGGCATTGCGCACAATTGCCATGCCAAGCCACCGGTTTTTTCCCTTGTTTATACCTGCAAGGTCATGCATGTTAGATGTGCACTGTGATTGGGCATTTTGACCGTGGCTGACTCGTGTTACGATTAGTAGAAGTTAAAGTCACTTTGTAAACCTTGTGGTCATGGTCAGTGGCACATGCCAACTCTGTCAAGGCATTGCGCACAATAGCCACACCACGCCACCAGTGATTTACCTCGTTTGCACCTGCACGACCATACCTAATACATCTGCACTGTGATTGGACACTCTGACCGTGGCGGACTCGTGTTATGATCAATAGTCGTAAACGTCACTTGGATACATTTGTGATCATGGTCAGTAGTATATGCCAAATTTGTCAAGGAATTGCGCACAATAGCCACACAGAGCCACCAGTATTCTACCTTGTTTAAACCTGTAAGGTCATGCCCAGTACATCTGCACTGTGTTTGGACACTTTGACCGTGGCTGACTCGTGTTACAATTCATAGCCGTTTAATGTACTTGGTAAACTTTGTGGTCATGGTCAGTGGCACGTGCTAACTTTGTCAAGACATTGCGCGCAATAGCCGTGCCAAGCCACCGGTTTGTTTCCTTTTTCCACCAGTAAGGTAATGCATATTAGATTTGCACTATGATTGGGCACTCTGACAGTGGCTGACTTGTGTTACAATTCGTAGAAGTTAAAGTCACTTGGTAAACTTTGTGATCATGGTCAGTGGCACATGCCAACTTTGTCAAGGCATTGCGCAAAATAGCCACACCGAGCCACCCGTATTCTACCTTGTTTGCACCTGCAAGATCATGCCTAGTACATCTGCACTGTGATTGGACACTCTGACCGTGGGTGACGCGTGTTATGATTCATAGCCGTTAAAGGTACTTTGAAAACAGTGTGGTCATGGTCAGTGGCACATACAAACTTTGTCAAGGCATTGCGCACAATAGCCGTGCCAAGCCACCGGTATTTTTCCTTGTTTATACCTGCAAGGTCATGCATATTAGATGTGCACTGTGATTGGGCACTCTGAATGTGGCTGACTCGTGTTACGATTCGTAAAAGTTAAAATCACTTGGTTAACGTTGTGGTCATGGTCAGTGGCACATGCCAACTTTGTCAAGGCATTGCGCACAATAGCCGAGCCAAGCCACCGGTATATAATCTTTTGTATACGTGCAAGGTCATGCATATTAGATGTGCACTTTGATTGGGCATTCTGATCGTGGCTGACTCGTGTTACGATTCGTAGACGTTAAAGTCACTTGGTAAACTTTGTGGTCATGGGCAGTGGCACATGCCAACTTTGTCAAGTCATTGCGCACAATAGCCACACCGAGACACCAGTATTCTGCCTTGTTTGTACCTGCAATTTCATGCCTAGTACATCTGCACTGTGATTACAGTAGCCGTGTCAGCCAACGGTTTTTAACCTTGTTTGTACCTGCAAGATCAAGCATATTAGATGTGCACTGTGATTGGGCACTCTGAGTGTGTCTGACTCGTGTTACGACTCGTAGAAGTTAAAGTCACTTGGTAAACTTTGTAGTCATGGTCAGTGGCACATGCCAACTTTGTCAAGGCATTGCGCACAATAGCCGTGCCAAGCCACCGGTTTTTTTCCTTGTTTATACCTGCAAGGTCATGCGTGTTAGATGTGCACTCTGATTGGGCACTCTGACCGTGGCTGACTCGTGTTACGATTAGTAGAAGTTAAAGTCACTTGGTAAACCTTGTGGTCATGGCCAGTGGCACATGCCAATGTTGTCAACGCATTGCGCACAATAGCCACACCAAGCCACCGGTGTTTTACCTTGTTTGCACCTGCACGATCATGCCTAAAACATCTGCAGTGTGATTGGACACTCTGACCGTGGCTGACTCGTGTTATGATCAATAGACGTAAGCGTCACTTGGATTCATTTGTGGTCATGGTCAGTAGCACATGCCAACTTTGTCAAGGCATTGCGCAGAATAGCCACACCGAGCCACCAGTATTCTACCTTGTTTAAACCTGAAAGGTCATGCCCAGTATATCTGCACTGGGATTTGACATTCTGATTGTGGCTGACTCATGTTAGAATTCATAGCCGTTTAACGTACTTGGTAAACTTTGTGGTCATGGTAAGTGGCACGTGCCGACATTGTCAAGGCATTGCGCACAATAGCCGTGCCAAGCCACCGGTTTTTTGCCTTTTTATGTCAGTAAGGTCATGCATATCAGATGTGCACTATGATTGGGTACCCTAACAGTGGCTGACTCGTGTTACAATTTGTAGAAGCTAGTCACTTGGTAAACGTTGTGATCATGGCCAATGGCACATGCCAAGTTTTTCAAGACATTGCGCACAATAGCCACACCAAGCCACCCGTATTCTACCTTCTTTGCACCTGCAAGATCATGCCTAGTACATCTGCACTGTGATTGGACACGCTGATCGTCGGTGACGCGTGTTATGATTCATAGCCGTTTAAGGTACTTGGTAAAGAGTGTGGTCATGGTCAGTGGCACATGCCAACTTTGTCAAGGCATTGCGCACAATAACCGTTCCAAGCCACCGGTATATTATCTTTTGTATACCTGCAAGGTCATGCATATTAGATGTGCATTGTGATTGGGCACTTTGACTGTGGCTGACTTGTGTTACGACTCGTAGAAGTTAAAGTCACTTGGTAAACGTTGTGGTCATGGTCAGTGGCACATGCCAACATTGTCAAGTCATTGCGCACAATAGCCACACAAAGACACCAGTATTCTACCTTGTTTTTACCTACAAGATCATTCCTAGTACATCGGCACTGTGATTGGACACTCTGACCGTGGCTGTCTCGTGTTATGATCAATAGAAGGAAAAGTCACTTTGATATTTTTGTGGTCATGGTCAGTGGCACATGCCAGCTTTGTCAGGACATTGCGCACAATAGCCACACTGAGCCACCAGTATTCTACCTTGTTTATACCTGCAAGGTCATGCCTAGTACATATGCACTGTCATTGGACACTCTGAGCGTGGCTGACTCGTGTTATGAGTCATAGCCGTTTAAAGTACTTGGTAAACTTTGTGGACATGGTCAGTGGCACATACCAACTTTGTGAAGGCATTGCGCACAATAGTCGTGCCAAGCCACAGGTTTTTTACCTTGTTTATACCTGCAAGGTCATGCATATTAGATGTACACTGTGATTGGGCACGCAGGCCGTGGTTGACTCGTGTAACGATTCGTAGAAGTTAACGTCACTTGGTAAACATTGTGGTCATGGTCAGTGGCACATGCCAACATTGTCAAGGCATTGCGCACAATAGCCATTCCGAGCCACCACTATTCTACCTTGTTTGAACCTTCAACATCATGCCTCGCACATCTGCACTGTGATTGGAAACTCTGACCGTGGCTGACTCGTGTTATGATCAACAGATGTAAGAATCACATGGATACATTTGGGGTCATGGTCAGTGGCACATGCAAACTTTATCAAGGCATTGTGCACAATAGCCACATGGAGCCACCAGTATTCTACCTTGTTCATACCTGCAATGTCATGCATAGTATATCTGCACTGTGATTGGACACTCTGCCCGTCGCTGACTTGTGTTATGATTCATAGCCGTTTAAGGTACTTGGTAAACTTTGTGGTCATGGTCAGTGGCACATGCCAACTTTGTCAAGGCATTGCCCACAATAGCCGTGCAAAGCCATCGGTTTTTTACCTTGTTTATACTTGCAAGGTCATGCATAGTATATCTGAAATGTGATTGGGAACTCTGACTGTGGCTGACTCGTGTTACGATTCGTAGAAGTTACAGTTACTTGGTAAACTTTGTGGTCATGGGCAGTGGCACATGCCAACTTTAACAACGCAGTGCGCACAATAGCCACACCGAGCCACCAATATTCTACCTTGTTTGCACCTGCAAGATCATGCCTACTATATCTGCACTGTGATTGGACACTCTGACAGTGGTTGACTCGTGTTGTGATCAATAGAAGTAAAAGTCACTTGGATACATTTGTGGTCATGGTCAGTGGCACATGCCAGCTTTGTCAATGCCTTGCACATAATAGCCACACTGAGCCACCAGTATTCTACCTTGTTTATACCTGTAAGGTCATGCCCAATATATCTGCAATATGTTTGGACACTCTGACTGTGGCTGACTCGTGTTATGATTCGTAGCCGTTTAAGGTACTTGGTAAACTTTGTGGTCATGGTCAGTGGCACATGCCAACTTGGTCAATGCATTGTGCACTATAGCTCTGCCAAGCCACCGGATTTTACCTTTTTTATACCTGGAAGGTCATGCCTAGTACATGTGAACTGTGATTGGGCACTTGGACTGTGGCTGACTCGTGTTACAATTCGTAGAAGTTAAAGTCACTTGGTAATCATTGTGGTCATGGTCTGTGGCACATGCCAACTTTGTCAAGGCATTGCGCACAATAGCCGTGCTGAGACACCAGTTTTTAACCCTGTTTATACCTGCAAGGTCATTCATATTAGATGTGCACTGTGATTGGGTACTCTGACCGTGGCTGACTCGTGTAATGATTCGTAGAAGTTAAAAGTCACTTGTGGTCATGGTCATGGTCACTGGCACATGCCAACCTTGTCAATGCATTACGCACAATAGCCACACCGAGCCACCAGTATTCTACCTTGTTTGCACCTGCAAGATCCTGACTAGTACATCTGCACTGTGATTGGGCACTCTGACCGTGGCTGACTTGTGTTATTATCAATTGAAGTAAAACTCAATTGGATACATTTGTGGTCATGCTCAGTGGCACATGCCAACTTTGTCAAGGCATTGCGCACAATAGCCGTGCCAAGCAACCGGTTGTTAAACTTGTTTATACCCGCAAGGTCATGCATATTAGATGTGCACTGTGATTGGGCACTCTTACCGTGGCTGACTCGTGTTACGATTTGTAGAAGTTAAAGTTACTTGGTAAACTTTGTGATCATGGTTAGTGGCACATGCCAATTTTGTCAAGGTATTGCGCACAATAGCCATCCCAAGCCACCGGTCTTTTACCTTGTGTATACCTGCAAGGTCATGCATATTAGATGTGCACTGTGATTGGGCCCTCTGACCGTGGCTGACTTGTGTTACGATTCATAGAAGTTAAAGCTACTTGGTAAGCTTTGTGGTCATGGTCAGTGGCACATGCCAATTTGTATAGGCATTGCGGACAATAGCCACAATGAGCCTCCAGTATTCTACCTTGTTTATACCTAATAAGGTCATGCCCAGTACATATGTACTGTGATTGGACACTCTGACAGTGGCTGACTCGTGTTATAATTCATAGCCGTTTAATGTACTTGGTAAAATGTGTGGTCATGGTCAGTGGCACATGCCAACTTTGTTCAGGCATTGTGCACAATAGCCATGCCAAGCCACCGGTTTTTTACCTTGTTTATACCAGAAAGGTCATGCATATTAGATGTGTACTATGATTGGGTACTCTGACTGTGGCTGACTCGTCTTACCATTCGTAGAAGTTAATGTCACTTGGTAAACTTTGTGATCATGGTCAGTGGCACATGCCAACTTTGTCGAGGCATTGCACACAATAGCCACACCGAGCCACCAGTATTCTACCTTGTTTGCACCTTCAGGAGCATGCCTAGTACATCTGAACTGTGATTGGACACTCTGACCGTGGGTGACGCGTGTTATAATNAGATGTGTACTATGATTGGGTACTCTGACTGTGGCTGACTCGTCTTACCATTCGTAGAAGTTAATGTCACTTGGTAAACTTTGTGATCATGGTCAGTGGCACATGCCAACTTTGTCGAGGCATTGCACACAATAGCCACACCGAGCCACCAGTATTCTACCTTGTTTGCACCTTCATGATAATGCCTAGTACATCTGAACTGTGATTGGACACTCTGACCGTGGATGACGCGTGTTATAATTCGTAGCCGTTTAAGGTACCTGGTACACAGTGTGGTCATGGTCAGTGGCACATGCCAACTTTGTCAAGGCATTGCGCACAATAGCTGTGCCAAGCCACCAGTTTTCTTACCTCCTTTATACCGGCAAGGTCATGCATATTAGATGTGCACTGTTATTTGGCACTCTGAATGTGGCTGACTCGTGTTACAATTCGTAGATGTTAAAGTCACTTGCTAAACTTTGTGGTCATGGTCAGTGGCACATGCCAACTCTGTCAATGCATTGCGCACAATAGCCATGCCAAGGCACCGGTTTTTTACCTTGTTTATACCTGCAAGGTTGTGCATGTTAGATGTGCACTGTGATTGGGTACTCTGAATGTGGCTGACTCGTGTTACAATTCGTAGAAGTTAAGTCACTTGGTAAACATTGTGGTCATAGTCAGTGGCACATGCCAACTTTGTCAAGGCATTGCGCTCAATAGCGGTGCCAAGCCACCGGTTTTTTACCTTGTTTATACCTGCAAGGTCATGCGTGTTAGATGTGCACTGTCATTGGGCACTCTGACCATGGCTGACTCGTGTTAGGATTCGTAGAAGTTAAAGTCACTTGGTAAGCGTTGTGGTCATGGTCAGTGGCACATGCCAACTTTGTCAATGCATTGCGCACAGTAGCCACACCAAGGCACAGGTGTTTTACCTTGTTTGCACCTGCAAGATCATGCCTAATTCATCTGCACTGTGATTGGACACTCTGACCGTGGCTGACTTGTGTTATGATCAATAAACGTAAACATCACTTGGTAAACGTTCTGGTCATGGTCAGTGGCACATGCCAATTTATCAAGGCATCGCGCACAATAGCCACTCCGAGCCACCAATATTCTACCTGGTTTATACCTGTGAGGTCATGCCCAGTACATCTGCACTGTGATTGGACACTCTGACCGTGGCTGACTCGTGTTATAATTCATAGCCGTTGAATGTACGTGGTAAACTTTGTGGTCATGGTCAGTGGCACATGCCAACTTTGTCAAGGCATCGCGCACAATAGCCGTGCCAAGCCACCAGTTTTTTACCTTGTTTATACCAGCAAGGTCATGCATATTAGATGTGTACTATGATTGGGCAATCTGACCGTGGCTGACTCGTCTTACGATTCGTATAAGTTTAAGTCACTTGGTAAACTTTGTGATCATGGTCAGTGGCACATGCCAACTTTGTCAAGGCATTGCGCACAATAGCCACACCGAGCCACCAGTATTCTACCTTGTTTGCACCTTCAAGATCATGCTTAGTACATCTGCACTGTGATTCGACACTCTGACCGTGGGTGACGCGTGTTATGATTCATAGCCGTTTAAGGTACTTGGTAAACAGTGTGNTCATGGTCAGTGGCACATGCCAACTTTGTCAAGGCATTGCGCACAATAGCCACACCGAGCCACCAGTATTCTACCTTGTTTGCACCTTCAAGATCATGCTTAGTACATCTGCACTTTGATTCGACACTCTGACCGTGGGTGACGCGTGTTCTGATTCATAGCCGTTTAAGGTAGTTGGTAAACAGTGTGGTCATGGTCAGTTGCACATGCCAACTTTGTCAAGGTATTGCGCACATTAGCCGTGCCAAGCCACCGGTTTTTTACCTTCTTTATACCTGCAAGGTCATGCATATTAGATGTGCACTGTGATTGGGCATTCTGAATGTGGCTGGCTTGTGTTACAATTCGTAGACGTTAAAGTCACTTGGTAGACTTTGTGGTCATGGTCAGTGGCACATGCCAAGTTTGTCAAGGCATTGCGCACAATAGCCGTGCCAAGCCACCGGTTTTTTACCTTGTGTATACCTGTAAGGTCATGCACATTACATGTGCACTGTGATTGGGCACTCTGACTGTGGCTGACGTGTGTTACGATTCGTATAAGTTAAAGTCACATGGTAAACTTTGTGGTCATGGTCAGTGGCACATGCCAATTTGTCAAGGCATTGCGCACAATAGCCACACCGAACCACCAGTATTCTACCTTTTTTATACCTGTAAGGTCATGCCCAGTATATCTGTACTGTGATTGGACACTCTGACCGTGGCTGACTCGTGTTATAAATCATAGCCGTTTAATGTACTTGGTAAACTTTGTGGTCATGGTCAGTGGCACATGCCAACTTTGTCAAGACATCGCGCACAATAGTCATGCCAAGCCACTGGGTTTTTACCTTGTTTATACCAGCAAGGTCATGCATATTACATGTGTACTATGACTGGGCACTTCGACCGTGGCTGACTCATGTTACGATTCGTAGAAAGTCACTTGGTAAACTTTGTGATCATGGTCAGTGGCACATGCCAACTTTTTCAAGGCATTGCGCACAGTAGCCACACCGAGCCACCTGTATTCTACCTTGTTTGCACCTTCAAGATCATGCCTAGTACATCTGCACTGTGATTGGACACTCTGACCGTGGGTGACGCGTGTTATGATTCATAGCCGTTTAAGGTACTTGGTCAACAGTGTGGTCATGGTCAGTGGCACATGCCAACTTTGTCAAGGCATTGCGCACAATAGCCGTGCCAAGCCAACGGTTTTTTACCTTCTTTATACCTGCAAGGTCATGCATATTAGATGTGCACTGTGATTGGGCACTCTGAATGTGGCTGACTCGTGTTACGATTCGTAGAAGTCAAAGTCACTTGGTAAACTTTGTGGTCATGGTCAGTGGAACATGCCAACTTTGTCAGGGCATTGCGCACAATAGCCGTGCTGAGACACCAGTTTTTAACCCTGTTTATACCTGCAAGGTCATTCATATTAGATGTGCACTGTGATTGGGTACTCTGACCGTGGCTGACTCGTGTAATGATTCGTAGAAGTTAAAAGTCACTTGTGTTCATGGTCATGGTCACTGGCACATTCCAACCTTGTCAATGCATTACGCACAATAGCCACACCGAGCCACCAGTATTCTACCTTGTTTGTACCTGCAAGATCCTGCCTAGTACATCTGCACTGTGATTGGGCACTCTGACCATGGCTGACTTGTGTTATTATCAATATAAGTAAAACTCAATTGGATACATTTGTGGTCATGCTCAGTGGCACATGCCAACTTTGTCAAGGCATTGCGCACAATAGCCGTGCCAAGCCACCGGTTGTTAAACTTGTTTATACCTGCAAGGTCATGCATGTTAGATGTGCACTGTGATTGGGCACTCTGACCGTGGCTGACTCGTGTTACGATTTGTAGAAGTTAAAGTCACTTGGTAAACTTTGTGATCATGGTTAGTGGCACATGCCAATTTTGTCAAGGTATTGCGCACAATAGCCATCCCAAGCCACCGGTCTTTTACCTTGTGTATACCTGCAAGGTCATGCATATTAGATGTGCATTGTGATTGGGCCCTCTGACCGTGGCTGACTTGTGTTACGATTCATAGAAGTTAAAGCTACTTGGTAAGCTTTGTGGTCATGGTCAGTGGCACATGCCAATTTGTATAGGCATTGCGGACAATAGCCACAATGAGCCTACAGTATTCTACCTTGTTTATACCTATAAGGTCATGCCCAGTACATCTGTACTGTGATTGGACACTCTGACAGTGGCTGACTCGTGTTATAATTCATAGCCGTTTAATGTACTTGGTAAAATGTGTGGTCATAGTCAGTGGCACATGCCAACTTTGTCTAGGCATTGTGCACAATAGCCATGCCAAGCCACCGGTTTTTTACCTTGTTTATACCAGAAAGGTCATGCATATTAGATGTGTACTATGATTGGGTACTCTGACTGTGGCTGACTCGTCTTACCATTCCTATAAGTTAATGTCACTTGGTAAACTTTGTGATCATGGTCAGTGGCACATGCCAACTTTGTCGAGACATTGCACACAATAGCCACACCGAGCCACCAGTATTCTACCTTGTTTGCACCTTCATGATAATGCCTAGTACATCTGAACTGTGATTGGACACTCTGACCGTGGGTGACGCGTGTTATAATTCGTAGCCGTTTAAGGTACTTGGTACACAGTGTGGTCATGGTCAGTGGAACATGCCAACTTTGTCAAGGCATTGCGCACAATAGCTGTGCCAAGCCACCAGTTTGTTTGCCTCCTTTATACCGGCAAAGTCATGCATATTAGATGTGCACTGTTATTTGGCACTCTGAATGTGGCTGACTCGTGTTACAATTCGTAGATGTTAAAGTCACTTGGTAAACTTTGTGGTCATGGTCAGTGGCACATGCCAACTCTGTCAATGCATTGTGCAAAATAGCCATGCCAAGACACCGGTTTTTTACCTTGTTTATACCTGCAAGGTCGTGCATGTTAGATGTGCACTGTGATTGGGTGCTCTGAATGTGGCTGACTCGTGTTACAATTTGTAGAAGTTAAGTCACTTGGTAAACATTGTGGTCATAGTCAGTGGCACATGCCAACTTTGTCAAGGCATTGCGCTCAATAGCGGTGCCAAGCTACCGGTTTTTTACCTTGTTTATACCTGCAAGGTCATGCGTGTTAGATGTGCACTGTGATTGGGCACTCTGACCATGGCTGACTCGTGTTAGGATTCGTAGAAGTTAAAGTCACTTGGTAAGCGTTGTGGTCATGGTCTGTGGCACATGCCAACTTTGTCAAGGCATTGCGCTCAATAGCGGTGCCAAGCTACCGGTTTTTTACCTTGTTTATACCTGCAAGGTCATGCGTGTTAGATGTGCACTGTGATTGGGCACTCTGACCATGGCTGACTCGTGTTAGGATTCGTAGAAGTTAAAGTCACTTGGTAAGCGTTGTGGTCATGGTCTGTGGCACATGCCAACTTTGTCAAGGCATTGCGCACAGTAGCCACACAAAGGCACAGGTGTTTTACCTTGTTTGTACCTGCAAGATCATGCCTAATACATCTGCACTGTGATTGGACACTCTGACCGTGGCTGACTCGTGTTATGATCAATAGACGTAAACATCACTTGGTAAACGTTGTGGTCATGGTCAGTGGCACATGCCAATTTATCAAGGCATTGCGCACAATAGCCACTCGGAGCCACCAATATTCTACCTGGTTTATACCTGTGAGGTCATGCCCAGTACATCTGCACTGTGATTGGACACTCTGACCGTGGCTGACTTGTGTTATAATTCATAGCCGTTTAATGTACGTGGTAAACTTTGTGGTCATGGTCAGTGGCACATGCCAACTTTGTCAAGGCATCGCGCACAATAGCCGTGCCAAGCCACCAGTTTTTTACCTTATTTATACCAGCAAGGTCGTGCATATTAGATGTGTACTATGATTGGGCAATCTGACCATGGCTGACTCGTCTTACGATTTGTAGAAGTTAAAGTCACTTGGTAAACTTTGTGATCATGGTCAGTGGCACATGCCAACTTTGTCAAGGCATTGCGCACAATAGCCACACCAAGCCACCAGTATTCTACCTTGTTTGAACCTTCAAGATCATGCTTAGTACATCTGCACTGTGATTCGACACTCTGACCCTGGGTGACGCGTGTTCTGATTCATAGCCGTTTAAGGTAGTTGGTAAACAGTGTGGTCATGGTCAGTTGCACATGCCAACTTTGTCAAGGTATTGCGCACATTAGCCGTGCCAAGCCACCAGTTTTTTACCTTCTTTATACCTGCAAGGTCATGCATATTAGATGTGCACTGTGATTGGGCATTCTGAATGTGGCTGGCTTGTGTTACAATTCGTAGACGTTAAAGTCACTTGGTAGACTTTGTGGTCATGGTCAGTGGCACATGCCAAGTTTGTCAAGGCATTGCGCACAATAGCCGTGCCAAGCCACCGGTTTTATACCTTGTGTATACCTGTAAGGTCATGCACATTACATGTGCACTGCGATTGGGCACTCTGACTGTGGCTGACGTGTGTTACGATTCGTATAAGTTAAAGTCACATGGTAAACTTTGTGGTCATGGTCAGTGGCACATGCCAATTTGTCAAGGCATTGCGCACAATAGCCACACCGAACCACCAGTATTCTACCTTTTTTATACCTGTATGGTCATGCCCAGTATATATGTACTGTGATTGGACACTCTGACCGTGGCTGACTCGTGTTATAAATCATAGCCGTTTAATGTACTTGGTAAACTCTGTGGTCATGGTCAGTGGCACATGCCAACTTTGTCAAGACATCGCGCACAATAGTCATGCCAAGCCACCGGGTTTTTACCTTGTTTATACCAGCAAGGTCATGCATATTACATGTGTACTATGATTGGGCACTTCGACCGTGGCTGACTCATGTTAGGATTCGTAGAAAGTCACTTGGTAAACTTTGTGATCATGGTCAGTGGCACATGCCAACTTTGTCAAGGCATTGCGCACAGTAGCCACACCGAGCCACCTGTATTCTACCTTGTTTGCACCTTCAAGATCATGCCTAGTACATCTGCACTGTGACTGGACACTCTGACCGTGGGTGACGCGTGTTATGATTCATAGCCGTTTAAGGTACTTGGTAAACAGTGTGGTCATGGTCAGTGGCACATGCCAGCTTTGTCAAGGCATTGCGCACAATAGCCGTGCCAAGCCAACGGTTTTTTACCTTCTTTATACCTGCAAGGTCATGCATATTAGATGTGCACTGTGATTGGGCACTCTGAATGTGGCTGACTCGTGTTACGATTCGTAGAAGTCAAAGTCACTTGGTAAACTTTGTGGTCATGGTCAGTGGAACATGCCAACTTTGTCAAGGCATTGCGCACAATAGCCGTGCCAAGCCACCAGTTTTTTTACCTTGTGTATACCTGTAAAGTCATGCATATTAGATGTGCACTGTGATTGGGCACTCTGACCGTGGCTGACTTGTGTTACGATTCGTAGAAGTTAAAGTCACATGGTAAACATTGTGGTCATGGTCAGTGGCACAGGCCAATTTGTCAAGGCATTGCGCACAGTAGCCACACCAAGGCACAGGTGTTTTACCTTGTTTGCACCTGAAAGATCATGCCTAATACATCTACACTGTGATTGGACACTCTGACTGTGGCTGATTCGTGTTATGATCAATAGACGTAAACGTCACTTGGTAAACTTTGTGGTCATGGTCAGTGGCACATGCCAGTTTATCAAGGCATTGCGCACAATAACCACACCGAGCCACCAGTATTCTACCTTGCTTATACCTGTGAGGTCATGCCCAGTATATCTACACTGTGATTGGACACTCTGACCGTGGCTAACTCGTGTTATAATTCATAGCCGTTTAATGGACTTGGTAAACTTTGTGGTCATGGTCAGTGGCACATGCCAACTTTGTCAAGGCATTGCGCACAATAGTCATGCCAAGCCACCGGGTTTTTATCTTGGGTAAGCCAGCAAGGTCATGCATATTACATGTGTACTATGATTGGGCACTCTGACCGTGGCTGACTCGTGTTACGATTCGTAGAAGTTAAAGTCACTTGGTAAACTGTGTGATCATGGTCAGTGGCACATGCCAATGTTATCAAGGCACTGCGCACAATAGCCACATGGAGCCACCAGTATTCTACCTTTTTTGCACCTTCAATATCATGCCTAGTACATCTGCACTGTGATTGGACACTCTGACCGTGGGTGACGCGTGTTATGATTCATAGCCGTTTAAGGTACTTGGTAAACAGTGTGGTCATGGTCAGTGGCACATGCCAGTTTATCAAGGCATTGCGCACAATAACCACACCGAACCACCAGTATTCTACCTTGCTTATACCTGTGAGGTCATGCCCAGTATATCTACACTGTGATTGGACACTCTGACCGTGGGTGACGCGTGTTATGATTCATAGCCGTTTAAGGTACTTGGTAAACAGTGTGGTCATGGTCAGTGGCACATGCCAACTTTGTCAAGGCATTGCGCACAATAGCCGTGCCAAGCCAACGTTTTGTACCTTCTTTATACATGCAAGGTCATGCATATTAGATGTGCACTGTGATTGTGCAGTCTGAATGTGGCTGACTTGTGTTACGATTCGTAGAAGTTAAAGTCACTTGGTAAACTTTGTGGTCATGGTCAGTGACACATGCCAACTTTGTCAAGGCATTGCGCACAATAGCCGTGCCAAGCCACCGGATTTCTACCTTGCTTATACCAGCAAGGTAATGCATATTACATGTGTACTATGATTGGGCACTCTGACCGTGGCTGAATCGTGTTACGTTTCGTATAAGTTAAAGTCACTTGGTAAACTTTGTGATCGTGGTCAGGGGCACATGCCAACTTTGTCAAGGCATTGCGCACAATAGCCACACCGAGGCACCAGTATTCTACCTTTTTTGCACCTTCAAGATCATGCCTAGTACATCTGCACTGTGATTGGACACTCTGACCGTGGGTGACGCGTGTTGTCATTCATAGCCGTTTAAGGTACTTGGTAAACAGTGTGGTGATGGTCAGTGGCACATGCCAACATTGTCAAGGCATTGCGCACAATAGCCGTGCCAAGCCAATGGTTTTTTACCTTCTTTATACCTGCAAGGTCATGCATATTAGATGTGCCTGTGATTGGGCACTCTGAATGTGGCTGACTCGTGTTACGATTCGTAGAAGTTAAAGTCCATTGGTAAACTTTGTGGTCATGTTCAGTGGCACATGCCAACTTTGTCAATGCATTGCGCACAATAGCCGTGCCAAGCCACCGGTTTTTACCTTGTGTATACCTGTAAGGTCATGCATATTAGATGTGCACTGTGATTGGGCACTCTGACCGTGGCTGACTTGTGTTACGAATCGTAGATGTTAAAGCCACATGGTAAACTTTGTGGTCTTGGTCAGTGGCACATGCCAATTTGTCAAGGCATTGCGCACAACAGCCACACCAAACCACCAGTATTCTACCTTGTTTATACCTGTAAGGTCATGCCCAGTATATCTACACTGTGATTGGACACTCTGACCGTGGCTGACTCGTGTTGTAATCCATAGACGTTTAATGTACTTGGTAAACTTTGTGGTCATGGTCAGTGGCACATGCCAACTTTGTCAAGGCATTGCGCACAATAGTCAGGCCAAGCCACCGGTTTTTTACCTTGTTTGTACCAGCAAGGTCACGCATATTACATGTGTACTATGATTGGGCACTCTGACTGTGGCTAACTCGTGTTACAATTCGTAGAAGTTAAAGTCACTTGGTAAACATTGTGATCATGGTCAGTGGCACATGCCAACTTTGTCAAGGCATTGCGCACAATAGCCATACCAAACCACCAGTATTCCACCTTTTTTGTACCTTCAAGATCATGCCTAGTACATCTGCACTGTGATTGGACACTCTGACCGTGGGTGACGCGTGTTATGATTCATAGCCGTTTAAGGTACTTGGTAAACAGTGTGGTCATGGTCAGTGGCACATGTTAACTTTGTCAAGGCATTGCGCACAATAGCCACACCGAGCCACCAGTATTCCACCTTTTTTGTACCTTCAAGATCATGCCTAGTACATCTGCACTGTGATTGGACACTCTGACCGTGGGTGACGCGTGTTATGATTCATAGCCGTTTAAGGTACTTGGTAAACAGTGTGGTCATGGTCAGTGGCACATGCCAATTTTGTCAAGGCATTGCGTACAATAGCCGTGCCAAGCCAACGGTTTTTTACCTTCTTTAGACATGAAAAGTCATGCATACTAGATGTGCACTGTGATTGGGCACTCTGACCGTGGCTGACTTGTGTTACGATTCGTAGAAGTTAAAGTCACTTGGTACACTCTGTGGTCATGGTCAGTGGCACATGCCAATTTGTCAAGGCATTGCGCACAATAGCCACACCGAGCCACCAGTATTCTACCTTGTTTATACCTGTAAGATCATGCCCACTATATCTGCAATGTGATTGGACACTCTGACCGTGGCTGACTCGTGTTATAATTCATAGCCGTTTAATGTACTTGGTGAACTTTGTGGTCACGGTCAGTGGCACATGCCAACTTTGTCAAGGGATTGCGCACAATAGCCGTGCCAAGCCACCGGTTTGTTACCTTGTTTATACCAGCAAGGTCATGCATATTATATGTGCACTGTGATTGGGCACTTTGACCATGGTTGACTTGTGTTACCATTCGTAAAAGTTAATGTCACTTGGTAAACTTTTTGGTCATGGTCAGTGGCACATGCCAACTTTGTCAAGCCATTGCACAAAACAGCCACACTGAGACACCAGTATTCTACCTTCTTTGTACCTGCAATATCATGCCTAGTACATCTGTATTGTGATTGTACACTCTGACCGTGGCTGACTCGTGTTATGACCAATAGAAGTAAACGTCACTTGGATACATTTGTGGTCATGGTCAGTGGCACATGCCAACTTTGTCAAGGCATTGCGCACAATAGCCACACCGAGCCACCAGTATTCTACCTTGGTTGTACCTGCAAGATCATTCCTAGTACATCTGCACTGTGATTGGAAACTCTGACCGTGGCTGACTCGTGTTATGAGTCATAGCCGTTTCAGGTACTTGGTGAACTTTGTGGTCATGGTCAGTGGCACATGCCAACTTTGTCAAGGCATTGTGCACAATAGTTGTGCCAAGCCACCGGTTCTTTATCTTGCTAATTCCTACAATGTCATGCCTAGTACATCTGAACTGTGATTGGGCACTCTGACTGTAGCTGACTCGTGTTACGACTTGTAGAAGATTAAGTCACTTGGTAGACTTTGTGGTCATGGTCAGTTGCACATGCCATCTTTGTCAAGGCATTCCAGATAATAGCTACACCGAGCCACCGGTATTCTACCTTGTTTGCACCTTCAAGATCATGCCTAGTACATATGCACAGTGATTGAACACTCTGACCGTGGGTGACGCGTGTTATGATTCGTAGCCGTTTAAGGTACTTGGTAAACTGTGTGGTCATTGTCAGTGGAACATGCCAACTTTGTCAAGACATTGTGCACAATAGCAGTGCCAAGCCACCAGTTTTTTACCTTCTTTATACTTGCAAGGTCATGCATATTAGATGTGCACTATGCTTGGGCACTCTGAATGTGGCTGACTCGTGTTACAATTCGTATAAGTTAAAGTCACTTGGTAAGCTTTGTCGTCATGGTCAGTGGCACATGCCAACTTTGTCAAGGCATTGCGCACAATAGCCGTGCCAAGCCACCGGTTTTTTGCATTGTGTATACCTGTAAGGTCATGCATATTAGATGTGCACTGTGATTGGGCACTTTGACCATGGTTAACGTGTGTTACGATTCGTATAAATTAAGGTCACTTGGTAAACTATGTGGTCATGGTCAGTGGCACATTCCAACTTTGTCAAGTCATTGCACAAAATAGCCACACTGAGACACCAGTAATCTACCTTGTTTGTACCTGCAAGATCATGCCTAGTACATCTGCACTGTGATTGGTCACTCTGACCGTGGCTGACTCGTGTTATGATCAATAGAAGTAAATGTCACTTGGATACATTTGTGGTCATGGTCAGTGGCACATGCCAACTTTGTCAAGGCATTGCGCACAATAGCCACACAGAGCCACCAGTATTCTACCTTGTTCGTACCTGAACAATCATGCCTAGGACATCTGCTTTGTGATTGGACACTCTGAGTGTGGATGACTCGTGTTATGAGTCATAGCCGTTTAAGGTACTTAGTAGACTTTGTGGTCATAGTCAGTGGCACATGCCAACTTTGTCAAGGCATTGCGCACAATAGTCGTGCCAAGCCACCCGTTTTTTACCTTTTTTTTTCCTCTAAGGTCATGCCTAGTACATCTGAACTGTGATTGGGCACTCCGACTGTAGCTGACACGTGTTACGATTTGTAGAAGATAAAGTGACTTGGTATACTTTGTGGTCATGGTCAGTGGCACATGCCAACTTGGTCAAGGCATTGCGCACAATAGGCGTGCCAAGAAACCACTTTTTTACCTTGTTTATACATGTAAGGTCATGCATATAAGATGTGCACTGTGATTGGACACTATGACCGTGGTTGACTCGTGTTACAATTCGTATAAGTTAAAGTCACCTGGTAAACTTTGTGGTCATGGTCAGTGGCACACGCCAACAGTGTCAACGCATTGCGCACAATAGCCAGTCCGAGACACCAGTATTCTACCTTGTTTGAACCTGCAAGATCATTCCTAGTACATCTGCACTGTGATTGGACACTCTGACCGTGGTTGACTCGTAGTATGATCAATAGATGTAAAAGTCACTTGGATGCATTTGTGGTCATGGTCAGTGGCACATGCCAACTTTGACAAGGCATTGCGCACAATAGCCACACCGAGCCACCCGTATTCTACCTTCTTTGCACCTGCGAGATCATGCCCAGTACATCTGCACTGTGATTGGACACTTTGACCGTGGGTGACGCGTGTTATGATTCATAGCCGTTTAAGGCACTTGGTCAACGTTGTGGTCATGGTCAGTGGCACATGCCAACTTTGTCAAGGCTTTGCGCACAATAGCCGTGCCAAGTCACCGGTATTTTACCTTCTTTATACCTGCAAGGTCATGCTTCTTAGATGTGCACTGTGATTGGGCACTCTGAATGTGGCTGACTCGTGTTACGATTCGTATAAGCTAAAGCCACTTGGTAAACATTGTGGTCATGGTGAGTGGCACATGTCAACTTTGTCAAGGCATTGCCCATAATAGCCGTGCCATGCGACCAGTTTTTACCCTGTGTATACCTGTGAGGTCATGCATATTAGATGTGCATTGTGATTGGGCACTCTGACCGTGGCTGACTCGTGTTACGATTCCTAGAAGTTAACGTCATTTGGTAAACTGTGTGGTCATGGTCAGTGGCACTTGCCAACTTTTTCAAGTCATTGCGCACAATAGCCAAACCGAGACACCCGTATTCTACCTTGTTTGTACATGCAAGATCATGCCTAGTACGTCTGCACTGTGATTGGACACTCTGACCGTGGCTGGCTTGTGTTATGTTAAATAGAAGTAAAAGTCACTTGGATACATTTGTCGTCATGGTCATTGGCACATGCCAACTTTGTCATGGTATTGCGCACAACAGCCACACCGAGCCTCCAGTATTCCACCTTTTTTGTACTTGTAAGAGCAAGCCTTGTACATCTGCACTGTCATTGGACACTCCGACCGTGGCTGACTCGTGTTATGAGTCATAGCTGTTTAAGGTACTTGGTAAACTTTGTGGTCATGGTCAGTGGCACATGCCAACTTTGTCAAGGCATTGCGCACAATAGCCGTGCCAAGCCACTGGTTTTTTACCTTGTGTATACCCGTAAGGTCATGCATATTAGATGTGCACTGTGATTGGGAACTCTGACCGTGGCTGACTTGTGTTACGATTTGTTAAGTTTAAGTCACTTGGTAAAGTTCGTGGTCATGGTCAGTGGCGCATGCCAATTTGTTAAGGCATTGCGCACAATAGCCACACCAAGCAACCAGTATTATACCTTGTTTGCACCTTCAAGATCATGCCTGGTACATATGCACTATGGTTGGACACTATGACCGTGGGTGACGCGTGTTCTGATTCGTAGCCATTTAAGGTACTTGGTAAACAGTGTGGTCATGGTCAGTGACACATGCCAACTTTGTCAAGGCATTGCGCACAATAGCCGTGCCAAGCCACCAGTTTTTTACCTTCTTTATGCCTGCAAGGTCATGCATATTAGATGTGCACTGTTGTTGGACACTCCGAATGTGGCTGACTCGTATTACGATTCGTAGAAGTTAAGGTCACTTGGTAAACTTTGTGGTCATGGTCAGTGGCACATGCCAACTTTGTCAAGGCATTGCGCACAATAGCCGTGCCAAGCCACCAGTTTTTTACCTTCTTTATGCCTGCAAGGTCATGCATATTAGATGTGCACTGTTGTTGGACACTCCGAATGTGGCTGACTCGTATTACGATTCGTAGAAGTTAAGGTCACTTGGTAAACTTTGTGGTCATGGTCACTGGCACATGCCAACTTTGTCAAGTCATTGCACACTATAGCCACACCGAGACACCAGTATTCTACCTTCTTTATACCTGCAAGATCATGCCTAGTACATCTGCTCTGTGATTGGACACTCTGACCGTGGGTGCCTCGTGTTATGATCAATAGAAGTAAAAATCACTTGGATACATTTGTGGTCATGGTCAGTGGCACATGTCAACTTTGTCAAGGCATTGCGCTCAATAGCCACACCGAGCCACCAGTATTCTACCTTGTTTGTACCTACAAGATAATGCATAGTACATCTTCACTGTGGTTGGACACTCGGACCGTGGCAGACTCGTGTTATGATCAATATATATAAAAGTCACTTGGATACATTTGTGGTCATGGTCAGTGGCACATGCCAACTTTGTCAAGGCATTGTGCAGAATAGCCACAACGAGCCACCAGTATTCTACCTTGTTTATACCTGCAAGGTCATGCCCAGTATATCTGCACTGTGATTGGATACTCTGCCCGTGGCTGACTCGTGTTATGATTCATAGCCGTTTAAGGTACTTGGTAAACTTTGTGCTCATGGTCAGTGGCACATGCAAACATTGTCAAGGCATTCCGCACAATAGCCGTGCCAAGCCATCGGTTTTTTACCTTGTTTATTCTTGCAAGGTGATGCGTAGTACATCTGAACTGTGCTTGGGCGCACTGACTGTAGCTGACTCATGTTACGATTTGTAGAAGTTAAAGTCACTTGGTAAACTTTGTGATCATGGTCTGTGGCACATGCCAACTTTGTCAATGCATTGCGTACAATAAGCGTGCCAAGCCACCGGTTTTTTACCTTGTTTATACCTGCAATGTCATGCATATAAGATGTGCACTGTGATTGGGCACTCTGACCGTGGTTCACTCGTGTTACGATTTGTAGAAGTTAAAGTCACTTGGAAAACTTTTTTGTCATGGTCGGTGTCACATGCCAACATTGTCAAGGCATTGCACACAATATCCATTCCACGCGACCAATATTCTACCTTGTTTGAACCTGCAAGATCATGCCTAGTACATCTTCACTGTGATTGGACACTCTGACCGTGGCTGACTCCTGTTATGATAAATAGATGTAAAAGTCACTTGGATACATCTGTGGCCATGGTCAGTGGCACATGCCAACTTTGTCAAGGCATTGCGCACAATAGCCTCACCGAGGCACCATTATTCTACCTTGTTTATACCTGCAAGATCATGCCCAGTATGTCTGCACTGTGATTGGACACTCTGAGCGTGGCTGACTCGTGATGTGAGTCATAGCCATTTAATGTACTTGGTAAACTTTGTGGTCGTGGTCAGTGGCACATGCCAACTTTGTCAAGGCATTGCGCACAATAGCCGTGCCAAGCCATCATTTTTTCACCTTTTTTATACCTGCAAGGTCACGCATAATAGATGTGCACTGTGATTGGGCACTCTGACATTGGTTGACTCGTGTTATGATTCGTATAAGTTAAAATCACTTGGTAACTTTGTGGTTATGGTCAGTGGCACATGCCAACATTGTCAAGGCATTGCGCACAATAGCCATTCCAAGCCACCAGTATTCTACCTAGTTTTAACCTTTAAGATCATACCTAGTACATCTGCACTGTTATTTGACACTCTGACCGTGGCTGGCTCGTGTGATGATCAATAGATGTAAAATTCACTTGGATACATTTGTGGTCATGGTCAGTGGCACTTGCCAACTTTGTCAAGGCATTGCGCACTAAAGCAGTGCCAAGCCACCAGTTTTTTACCTTGTTTATACCTGTGAGGTCATGGCTAGTACATCTGAACTGTTATTGGGTACTCTGACTGTGGCTGACTCGTGTTATGATACATAGAAGTTAAAGTCACTTTGTAAAATTTGTGCGCATGGTAAGTGGCACATGCCAACTTTGTCAAGGCATTGCGCATAATAGCCACACCGAGCGACCAGTATTCTACCTTGTTTATACCTGCAAGGTCATGCCCAGTATATCTGCACAGTGATTGGACACTCTGACCCCGGCTGACTCGTGTTATGATGCATAGCCGTTTAGTGTACTTGGTAAACTTTGTGGTCATGGTCAGTGGCACATGCCACAGTTGTCAATGCATTGCACACAATAGCCGTGCCAAGCCACCGGTTTTTTACCTTGTTTATACCTCTAAGGTCATGGCTAGTACATCTGAACTGTGATTGTGTACTCTGACCGTGGCTGACTCGTGTTATGATCCGTATATGTTAAAGTCACTTCGTAAACCTTGTGGTCATGGTCAGTGGCACATGCCAACTTTGTCAAGGCATTGCGCACAATAGCCACACCGAGCCACCAGTATTCTACCTTGTTTATACATGCAAGGTCATGCCCAGTATATCTGCACAGTGATTGGACACCCAGACACTGGCTGACTCGTGTTCTGATTCATAGCTGTTTAATGTACTTGGTAACCTTTGTGGTCATGGTCAGTGGCACATGCCAACTTTGTCAAGGCATTGCGCACAATAGCCGTGCCAAGCCACCGGTTGTTTTCCATGTTTATACCTGCAAGGTCATTCATATTAGATGTGCACTGTGATTGGACACTCTGACCGTGGCTGACTCGTGTTACGATTCGTATAAGGTAGAGTCACTTGGTAAACTTTGTGGTCATGGTCAGTGGCACATGCCACCTTTGTCAAGGCATTGCCTACCATAGCCACACCGAACCACCAGTATTATACCTTGTTCGCACATGCAATATCATGCCTAGTACATCTGCACTGTGATTGGACACTCTGACCGTGGCTGACTCGTGTTACGATTCATAGCCGTTTAAGGTACTTGGTAAACTTTGTGGTCATGGTCAGTGGCATATGCCAACTTTGTCAAGGCAGTGCGCACAATAGCCGTGCCAAGCCACCGGTTTTTTACCTTGTAAAGTATTTGCAAGGTCATGCATATTAGATGTGCACTGTGATTTGGTACTCTGAATGTGGCTGACCTGTTTTACGATTCGTATAAGTTAAAGTCACTTGGTAAACTCTGTGGTCATGGTCAGTGGCACATGCTCACTTTGTCAAAGCATTGCACACAATAGCCGTGCCAAGCCACCAATTTCTTACCTTGTTTATACCTGTAAGGTCATGCATATTAGATGTGCACTGTGATTGGGCACTCTGACCGTGGCTGACTCGTGTTACGATTCGTACAAGTTAAAGTGACTTGGGAAACTTTGCGGGCATGGTCAGTGGCACATGCCAACTTTGTCAAGGCATTGCACATAATAGCCACACCAAGTCACTAGTACTCTACCTTGTTTCTACATACAGGATCATGCCTAGTGCATTTGCATTGTGATTGGACACTCTGACCATGGCTGACTCGTGGTATGATCAATAGAAGTAAAAGTCACGTGGATACAGTTGTGGTTATGGTCAGTTGCACATGCCAACTTTGTCAAAGCATTGCGCACAATAGCCACACCGAGCCACCAGTATTCTACCTTGTTTATACCTGTAAGGTCATGCCTAGTGTATATGCGCTGTGATTGGACACTGTGATCGTGGCTGACTCGTGTTATGATTCATAGCCGTATAATGTACTGGGTAAACTTTGTGGTCATGGTCAGTGGCACATGCCAACTTTGTGAAGTCATTGCGCCCAATAGCCACACTGAGACACCAGTATTCTACCTTGTTTGTACCTGCAAGAACATGCCTAGTACATCTGCACCGTGATTGGACACTCTAACCGTGGCTGGCTCGTGTTATGATTCATAGCTGTTTAAGGTACTTGGTAAACTTTGTGGTCATGGTCAGTGGCACATGCGAACTTGGTCAAGGCATTGCGCACAAGAGCCGTGCCAAGCTAGTGGTTTTTTACCTTGTTTATACCTGCAAGAGCATGCATGTTATATGTGCACTGTGATTGGGCACTCTGACCGTGGCTGACTCATGTTACGATTAGTAGAAGTTAAAGCCTCTTGGTAAACCTTGTGGTCATTATCAGTGGCACATGCCAACTTTGTCAAGGCATTGCGCACAATGGCCACACCAAGCCACCAGTGTTTTACCTTGTTTGCACCTGCACAATCATGCCTAATACATCTGCACTGTGATTGGACACTCTGACCGTGGCTGACTCATGTTATGATCAATAGACGTAAACGTCACTTGGATACATTTGTGGTCATGGTCAGTAGTACATGCCAACTTTGTCAAGGAATTGCGCACAATAGCCACACCGAGCCACCAGTATTCTTACTTGTTTAAACCTGTAAGGTCATCTCCAGTATATCTGCACTGTGATTGGACACTCTGACTGTGGCTGACTCGTGTTATAATTCATATCCGTTTAATGTACTTGGTAAACTTTGTGGTCATGGTCAGTGGCACGTGCTAACTTTGACAAGACATTGCGCACAATAGCCATGCCAAGCTACCGGTTTTTTACCTTTTTATACCAGCAAGGTCATGCATTTGAAATGTGCACTATGATTAGACACTCTGAAAGTGGCTGAATTGTGTTACAATTCGTATAAGTTAAAGTCACTTGGTAAACTTTGTGATCATGGTCAGTGGCACATGCCAACTTTGTCAAGGCATTGCGCAAAATAGCCACATCGAGCCACCCGTATTCTACCTTGTTTGCACCTGCAAGGTCATACCTAGTACATGTGCACTGTGATTGGACACTCTGACCGTGGGTGACGTGTGTTATGATTCATAGACGTTTAAGGTACTTGGTAAACAGTGTGGTCATGGTCAGTGGCACATACGAACTTTGTCAAGGCATTGCGCAATATAGCCGTGCCAAGCCACCGGTATTTTTCCTTGTTTATACCTGCAAGGTCATGCATATTAGACGTGCACTGTGACTGGGCACTCTGAATGTGGCTGACTCGTGTTACGACTCGTAGAAGTTAAAATCACTTGGTTAACGTTGTGGTCATGGTCAGCGGCACATGCCAACTTTATCAAGGCATTGCGCACAATAGCCGTGCCAAGCCACCGGCATATAATCTTTTGTATACCTGCAAGGTCATGCATTTTAGATGTGCACTGTGATCGGGCACTCTGATCGTGGCTGACTCGTGTTACGATTCGTAGAAGTTAAAGTCAATTGGTAAACTTTGTGGTCATGGTCAGTGGCACATGCCAACTTTGTCAGGTCATTGCGCACAATAGCCACACCGAGACACCAGTATTCTACCTTGTTTGTACCTGCAAGATCATGCCTAGTACATCTGCACTGTGATTGGACACTCTGAAGGTGGCTCACTCATGTTATGATCAATATAAGTAAAAGTCACTTGGATACATTTGTGGTTGTGGTCAGTGGAACATGCCAACATTGTCAGGGCATTACGCATAATAGCCACACCGAGCCACCAGTATTCTACCATGTTTGTACATGCAAGATCATGCGTAGTACATCTGCACTGTCATTGGACACTCTGACCGTGGCTGACTCTTCTTATGAGTCATAGCCGTTCAAGGTAATTGCTAAACTTTGTGGTCATGGTCAGTGGCACATGCCAACTTTGTCAAGGCATTTCGCACAATAGCAACACCGAACCACCAGTATTTTACCTTTTTTGCACCTGCAAGATCATGCTTAGTACATCTTGGACACTTGAACCATGGCTGACTCGTGTTATGACTCATAGCTGTTTAAGGTACTTGGTAAACTTTGTGGTCATGGTCAGTGGCACATGTCAACTTTGTCAAGGCATTGTGCATAATAGCCGTGCCAAGCTACCGGTTGTTTACCTTGCTTATAACAGCAAGGTCATGCATACTAGATGTGCATTGTGCTTGGGCACTCTGAATGTGGCTGACGTGTGTTACGATTTGTAGAAGTAAAAGTCACTTGGTAAACTCTGTGGTCATGGTCAGTGGCATATGCCAACTTTGGTGAGCATGGTCAGTGGTACATGCCAACATTGTCAAGGCATTGCACATAATAGCCACACTGAGCCACTATTACTCTACCTTTTTTTTACCTGCAAGATCATGCCTAGTATATATGCTCTGTTATTGGACACACTGACCATGGCTGACTCGTGTTATGATCAATAGAAGTAAAAGTCACTTGGATACGGTTGTGGTCATGGTCAGTGGCACATGCCAACTCTGTCAAGGCATTGCGCACAATAGCCACACAGAGCCACCAGTATTCTGCCTTGTTCATACCTGCAAGGTCATGCCTAGTGTATCTGCACGGTGATTGGACACTCTGATTGCGGCTGACTTGTGTTATGATTCATAGCCGTTTATTGTACTTGGTAAACTTTGTGGTCATGGTATGTGGCACATGCCAACTTTGTCTAGGCATTGCGCACAATGGCCGTACCAAGCCACCGGTTTTTTACCGTGTTCATACCTGCAATGTCATGCATATTAGATGTGCACAGAGATTGGGCACTCTGACCGTGGCTGACTCGTGTTATGATCAATAGAAGTAAAAGTACATCTGCACTGTGATTGGACACTCTGACGGTTGGTGACTCGTGTTATGATTCATAGCCGTTTAAGGTACTTGGTAAACTTTGTGGTCAAGGTCAGTGACACATGCGAACTTGGTCAATGCATTGCGCACAATAGACGTGCCAAGCCACGGTTTTTAACCTTGTTTACACCTGCAAGCTCCTGCATATTAGATGTGCACTGTGATTGGGCACTCTGAATGTGGCTGACTTGTGTTACGATTCGTAGAAGTTAAAGTCACTTGGTAAACTTTGTAGTCATGGTCAGTGGCACATGCCAACTTTGTCAAGGCATTGCGCACAATAGCCGTGCCAAGCCACCGGTTTTTTTCCTTGTTTGCACCTGCACGATCATGCCTAAAACATCTGCAGTGTGATTGGACACTCTGACCGTGGCTGACCCGTGTTATGATCAATAGACGTAAGCGTCACTTGGATACATTTGTGGTCATGGTCAGTGGCACATGCCAACTTTGTCACGGCATTGCGCACAATATCCACACCGAGACACCAGTATTCTACCTTGTTTAAACCTGTAAGGTCATGCCTTGTATATCTGCACTGTGATTTGACACTCTGATTGTGGCTGACTCGTGTTAGAATTCATAGCCGTTTAACGTACTTGGTAAACTTTGTGGTCATGTTCAGTGGCCCGTGCCGACTTTGTCAAGGCATTGCGCACAATAGCTGTGCCAAGCCACCGGTTTTTTACCTTTTTGTACAAGCAAGGTCATGCATATTAGATGTGCACTATGATTGGGCACTCTGACAGTGTCTGACTCGTGTTACGATTTGTAGAAGCTAGTCACTTGGTAAACTTTGTGATCATGGTCAGTGGCACATGCCAACTCTGTCAAGACATTGCGCACAATAGCCACACCGAGCCACCCGTATTCCACCTTGTTTGCACCTGCAAGATCATGCCTAGTACATGTGCACTGTGATTGGATACTCTGATCGTAGGTGACGCGTGTTATGATTCGTAGTTTAAGGTACTTGGTAAAGAGCCTGGTCATGGTCAGTGGCACATGCCAACTTTGTCAAGGCATTGCGTACAATAGCCGTGCCAAGCCACCGGTATTTTACCTTGTTGATACCTGCAAGGTCATGCATATTAGATGTGCACTGTGATTGGGCACTTTGACTGTGGCTGACTCGTGTTACGACTCGTAGACGTTGTGGTCATGGTCAGTGGCACATGCCACCATTGTCAAGTCATTGCGCACAATAGCCACACAAAGACACCAGTATTCTACCTTGTTTGTACCTGCAAGATCATTCCCAGTACATCTGCACTGTGACTGGACACTCGGACCCTGGCTGACTCGTGTTATGATCAATAGAAGTAAAAGTCACTTTGATACATTTGTGGTCATGGTCAGTGGTACATGCCAACTTTGTCAGGCCATTGCGCACAATAGCCACACTGAGCTACCAGTATTCTACCTTGTTTATACCTGCAAGGTCATGCCTAGTACATCTGCACTGTCATTGGACACTCTGACTGTGGCTGACTCGTGTTATGAGTCATAGCCGTTTAAAGTACTTGTAAACTTTGTGGACATGGTCAGTGGCACATACCAACTTTGTGACGGCATTGCGCACAATAGTCGTGCCAAGCCACCAGTTTTGTACTTTGTTTATACATGCAAGGTCATGCCTAGCACATCGAAACTGTAATTGGGCACTCTGACTGTGGCTGACTTGTGTTACGATTCGTAGATGTTGGTAAACTTTGTGGTCATGGTCAGTGGCACGTGCCAACTTTGTCAAGGCATTGCGCACAATAGCCGTGCCAAGCCACCGGTTTTTAAACTTGTTTATACCTGCGAGGTCATGCATATTAGATGTGCACTGTGATTGGGCACTCTGACCGTGGCTGACTCGTGTTACGATTTGTAGAAATTGAAGTCACTTCGTAAACTTTGTGGTCATGGTCAGTGGCACATGCCAACTTTGTCAAGGCATTGCGCACTATAGCCACACCGAGACACCACTATTCTATATTGTTTGCACCTGCAAGATCATGCATAGTATATCTGAACTGTGATTGGACACCCTGGCCGTGGCTGACTTATGTTATGATCAATAAAAGTAAACGTCACTTGGATACACTTGTGGTCATGGTCAGTGGCACATGCCAACTTTGTCAAGGCATTGCACACAATAGCCACACGGAGCCACCAGTATTTTACCTTTATTATACCTGTAAGTTCATGCCCAGTATATCTGTACTGAGATTAGACACTCTGACTGTGGCTGCCACGTGTTATTATTCCTAGCCGTTTAAGGTACTTGGTAAACTTTGTGGTCATGGTCAGTGGCACATGCCAATTTTTTCAAGGCATTGCGCACAATAGCCGTGCCAAGCCACCGGTGTTTTACCTTGTTTATACTTGCAAGGTCATGCATATTAGATTTGTACTATGATTGGGCTCTCTGACCGTGGCTGACTCGTGTTGCGATTCGTATAAGTTAAAGTCACTTGGTAAAATTTGTGATCATGGTTAGTGGCACATGCCAATTTTGTCATAGCATTGCGCATAATAGCCACACCAAGCCACTGGTTTTCTACCTTGTTTGCACCTTCAAGAGCATGCCTAGTACATCTGCACTGTGATTGGACACTCTGACCGTGGGTGACGCGTGTTATGACTCATAGCCGTTTAAGGTACTTGGTAAACAGTGTGGTCATTGTCAGTGGCACATGCCAACTTTGTCAAGGCATTGCGCACAATAGCGGTGCCAAGCCACCGGTTGTTTACCTTCTTTATACCTGGAAGGTCATGCATATTATATGTGCTCTGTGATTGGGCACTCTGAATGTGGCTGACTCGTGTTACGATTCGTAGAAGTTAAAGTCACTTGGTAAACTTTGTGGTCATGGTCAGTGGCACATGCCAACTTTGTCAAGGTATTGCGCACAATAGACGTCCCAAGCCACCGGTTTTTTACCTTGTGTATACCTGCAAGGTCATGCATATCACATGTGCACTGTGATTGGGCACTCTGACCGTGGCTGACTTGTGTTACGATTCATAGAAGTTAAAGCTACTTGGTAAACGTTGTGGTCATGGTTAGTGGCACATGCCAATTTGTCAAGGCATTGCGCACAATAGCCACACTGAGCCTCCGCTATTCTACCTTGTTCATACCTATAAGGTCATGCCCAGTATATATGTACTGTGATTGGACACTCTGACAGTGGCTGACTCGTGTTATAACTCATAGCCGTTTAATGTATATGGTAAAATTTGTGGTCATGGTCAGGGGCACATGCCAACTTTGTCAAGGCATTGCGCACAATAGCCATGCCAAGCCACCGGTTTTTTACCTTGTTTATACCAGCAAGGTCATGCATATTAGATGTGTACTATGACTGGGTACCCTGACCGTGGCTGACTCGTCTTACGATTCGTAGAAGTTAAAGTCACTTGGTAAACTTTGTGATCATGGTCAGTGGCACATGCCATCTTTGTCAAGGCATTGCGCACAATAGCCACGCTGAGCCACCAGTATTCTACCTTGTTTGCACCTTCAAGATCATGCCTATTACATCTGCACTGTGATTGGACACTGTGACCGTGGGTGACGCGTGTTATGATTCGTAGCCGTTTAAGGTACTTGGTAAACAGTGTGGTCATGGTCAGTGGCACATGCCAACTTTGTCAAGGCATTGCGCACAATAGCCGTGCCAAGCCACCAGTTGTTTACCTTCTTTATACCTGCAAGGTCATGCATATTATATGTGCACTGTGATTGGACACTCTGAATGTGGCTGACTCGTGTTACAATTCGTAGACGTTAAAGTCACTTGGTAAACTTTGTGGTCATAGTCAGTGGCACATGCCAACTTTGTCAAGGCATTGCGCACAATAGCGGTGCCAACCCACTGGTTTTTTACCTTGTTTCTACCTGCAAGGTCATGCATGTTAGATGTACACTGTGATTGGGCACTCTGACCATGGCTGACTTGTGTTACGATTCGTAGAAGTTAAAGTCACTTGGTAAGCTTTGTGGTCATGGTCAGTGGCACATGCAAACTTCGTGGCAGTTGACGGCAGGTGGCGGCTCGAGAGTTGCTTGCAGCTGATGTGGGCGACTCGTTGCCAGTTGTTAGCCACAGGCGCGGAAATGGGCGCAGGGCCTTCTTAGGTCGGCGAGGCGTTTCTTCAGCGTGAGGAACTCGTCAGGCAGGGCTGCTGATGTCAGCTACAAATGAAGCGAGGAGGCGCGAAGTGGCGGCAGCGGCGATAGTGCGGAAGCGATGGAGCGGGGGCGGCGGTAGAGCGGTGACGCGGTCACGGATCTCCAGGTGATGTTGCCTGAAGCTCTGATACAATGTCAGAAGAATGCAGATGCGGGATCAGTCGCAGCAGAGACAGAAGCAACGGAACATTCATGTGTACGTCAGCAGAGTGACGTAAGCAGGAGTGGTCCAGGAGTTAGTCGCAGGAGCAGATAGCGGCGGAGACGAGAGGTTCCCGAGGTAGACAGCTTTGATGTGAGAGAGAGTGCAGAAGCGGGAAGTGATGGTTGGCGAAGTGAGAGAGCTGAGCGAAGGAATCGGAAGTGACGGAGCGAAGCGTTGAGGTGTAACGAGGGCAGGAAATGCGAGGAGAGAGTAGAGCGAGGACACGGTGGCGAAGGCGTGGAACCAACGAGGAACAGGATGTGCAGAACTGTTCTGGTTGAACTGGAGGGTATGAACATCCTCCGTATATGTACAGTACAGAACAGGACAAGAGCAAGCAACGGCTTCTTGTGCGCTAGCCGGACGCGCGTGCGGGGTGACCGCTTATTAGGGGATCACTCGGTCCAGTGGCCGTTTTACCGGCTGAGCCACCGACAACGGCTAGTGAGTTGTTAACGGCTAGTTTGTCGACCGAGGTAGTTTGAACTAGAGCTGAACCAGTATTGAGAGTGCCTTTTCTAGCTTGGTGAGAGTCCTGTCAGGTTTACTGGAGTTATTCTGACACAAACAAGGTAGACTACTGGTGGCTCTGTGTGGCTTTTGTGCACAATGCCTTGACAAAGTTGGCATGTGCCACTGACCATGACCACAAATGTATCCAAGTGACTTTTACTTCTACTGATCATAACACAAGTCAGCCACGGTCAGAGTGTCCAATCACAGTACAGATATACTAAGCATGAACGTCAAGGTCTAAACAAGGTAGAATACTGGTGGCTCAGTGTGGCTATTGTGCGCAATGCCTTGACAAAGATGGCATGTGCCACAGACCATGACCACAAATGTTTCCAAGTGACTTTTACTTCCATTGATCATAACACGAGTCAGCCATGGTTAGAGTGTCCAATCATAGTGCAGATGTACTAGGCATGATCTTGCAGGTACAAACAAGGTAGAATACTGGTGGCTTGATGTGGCTATTGTGCGCAATGCATTGACAGATTTGGCATGTTCCATTGACCATGACCACGCCTGTATCCAAGTGACATTTACTTCTATTGATCATAACACGAGTCAGCCACGGTCAAAGTGCCCAATCACAATGCACATCGAATATGCATGACCTTGCATGTATAAACAAGGTAAAAACCAGTGGCTTGGCACGGCTATTGTGCGCGATGCCTTGACAAAGTTGGCATGTGCCACTGACCATGACCACAAATATATTCAATTGTCTTTTACTTATACTGATCATAACACGAGACAGCCACGGTCAGAGTGTCCAATCACAGTGCAGATGTACTAGGCTATATCTTGCAGGTATAAACAAGGTAGAATACTGGTGGCTCGGTGTGGCTATTGTGCGCAATGCCTAGATAAAGGTGGCATGTGCCACTGACCATGACCACAACGTTTACCAAGTGACTTTAACTTATACGAATCGTAACACAAGTCAGCCATGGTCAGAGTTTCCAATCACAGTACACATCTAAAATGCATGACCTTGCAGGTATAAACAAGGTAAAAAACCGGTGGCTTGGCACGCTATTGTGCGCAATGCCTTGACAAAGTTGGTATGTTCCACTGACCATGTCCACAAAGTTTACCAAGTACCTTAAACCGCTATGAATCATAACACGAGTCAGCCACGGTCAGAGTGTCCAATCACAGTGCAGATATACTGGGCATGACCTTGCAAGTATAAACAAGGTAGAATACTGGTGGCTCGGTTTGGCTATTGTGTGCAATGCATTGACAAAGTTGGCATGTGCCACTGACCATGACCACGAATGCATCCAAGTGACTTTTACTTATATTCATCATAACACGAATAGCCACGGTCAGAGTGTCCAATCACAGTGCAGATGTACTAGGCATGATCTTGCAGGTGCAAACAAGGTAGAATACTGGTGGCTCGGTGTGGCTATTGTGTGCAATGCCAAGACAAAGTTGGTATGTGCCACTGACCATGACCACAAATGTATCCGAGTGACTTTTATCTATATTGATCATAACACAAGTAAGCCACGGTCAGAGTGTCCAATCACAATGCAGATGTACTAGGCATGATCTTGCAGGTTCAAACAAGGTAGAATACTGGTGGCTTGGTGTGGCTATTGTGCGCAATGCCTTGACTAAGCTGGCATGTGCCACTGACCATGAGGACAAAGTTTACCAGGTACCTTAAACGGCTATGAATCACAACACGATTCAGCCATGGTCAAGGTGTCCAATGACAGTGCAGATGTAATGGGCATGACCTTGCAGGTACAAACAAGGTAGAATACTGGTGGCTCGGTGTGGCTACTGTGCGCAGTGCCTTGAAAAAGTTGGCATGTGCCACTGAACATGACCACAAATGTATCCAAGTGATATCTACTTCTATTGATCATAACACAAGTCAGCCACGGTCAGAGTGTCCAACCACAGTGCAGATGTACTAGGCATGATCTTGCAGGTGCAAACAAGGTCAAATACTGGTGGCTTGGTGTGGCTATTGTGTGTAATGCCTTGACAAAGTTGGCATGTGCCACTGACCATGACCACAAAGTTTACCACGTGCCTCTAACTTTTACGAATCGTAACACGAGTCAGCCAGGGTCAGAGTGCCCAATCACAGTGCACATCTAATATGCATGACCCTACAGGTATAAACAAGGGAAATAACCGGTGGCTTGGCACGGCTACCGTGCGCAATGCCTTGACAATGTTGGCATATGCCACTGACCATGACCACAAACTTTACCAAGTACCTTAAACGGCTATGAATCATAACACGAGTCAGCCACGGTGTGAGTGTCCAATCACATGCAGATGTAAAAAGCATGATCTTGCAGGTGCAGATAAGGTAGACTACTGGTGGCTTGGTGTGGTTATTGTGCACAATGCCTTGACAAAGTTGGCATGTGCCGCTGACCATGACCACAATGTTTACCAAGTGACTTTAACTTTTACGAATCATAACACGAGTCAGCCACAGTCAGAGTGCCCAATCACAGTTCATATGTATTAGGCATATCCTTACAGGTATAAACAAGGTCAAAAACCGATGGCTTGGCACGGCTACTGTGCGCAATGCCTTGAAAAAGTTGGCATATACCACTGACCATGCCCACAAAGTTTACCAAGTACATTAACCGGCTATGAATCTTAACACGAGGCAGCCACGGTCAGAGTGTCCAATCACAGTGTAGATATACTGGGCATAACCTTTCAGGTACGAACAAGGTATAATACAGGTGGCTCAGTGTGACTATTGTGCGCAATGCCTTGACTAAGTTGGCATGTGCCACTGAGCATAACCACAAATAGATCCAAGTGACTTTTACTTCTACTGATAATAACACAAGTCAGCCACGGTCAGAGTGTCAAATGACAGTGCAGATGTACTAGGCATGATGTTGCAGGTGCAAACAAGGTAGAATACTGGTGGCTCGGTGTGGCTATTGTGCGCAATGCCCTGACAAAGTTGGCATGTGCCACTGACCATGACCACATAGTTTAACAAGTGACTTTAACTTCTACAAATTGTAACACGAGTCAGCCACGTTCAGAGTGCCCAATGCCATTGCACATCTAATACGCATGACCTTGCAGGTATAAACAAGGTAAAGAACTGGTGGCTTGGCACGGCTATAGTATGCAATGCCTTGACAAAGTTGGCATGTGCCAGTGACCATGACCACAAAGTTTATCAAGTACCTTAAACCGGTATGAGTCATAACACGAGTCAGCCACAGCCAGAGTGTCCAATCACAGTGCACATATACTGAGCATGACCTTGCAGGTATAAAAAAGGTAGAATATTGGTGCCTCGGTATGGGTATTGTGCGCAATGCCTTGACAAAGTTGGCATGTGCACTGACCATGACCACAAATGTATCCAAGTGACGTTTACTTCTATTGATCATAACACGAGTCAGCCACGGTCAGAGTGTCCAATAACAGTGCAAATGTACTAAGCATGATCTTGCAGGTTCAAACAAGGTAGAATACTGGTGGCTCGGTGTGGCTATTGTGCGCAATGCCTTGACAAAGTTGGCATGTGCCACTGACCATGACCACAATGTTTACCAAGTGACATTAACTTCTACGAATTGTAACACAAGTCAGCCACAGTCAGAGTGCCCAATGACATTGCACATCTAATATGCATGACCTTACAGGTATAAACAAGGTAAAAAACCGGTGGATTGGCATGGCTATTGTATGCAATGCCTTTACAAAGTTGGCATGTGTCACTGACCATGACCACACAGTTTACCAAGTACCTTAAACAGCTATGGATCATAACACGAGTCAGCCACGGTCAGAGTGTCCAATCACTGTGCAGATATACAGGGAATGACCTTGCAGGTATAAACAAGGTAGAATACTGGTGGCTTGGTGTGACTATTGTGCGCAATGCCTTGGCTGCCGCCGACGTCAGTCGTCTCCGACACGAGCCGACGACGGCTCGAAGCGCCTTCCTTTTATTGACAAGTCAAAGGGCGGCTCGACCTGGTCCATGGGACCTCCTTGGTTGCTTCCTCTACGGCCTTGGGGTCTATGGAGCCAGTTGGAGCTCAACACAGACCACCGGCGGTGGAGTATCCCGTCACCCCTGACGGGTACCAGATTCCACCCGCCTCACCACCCGAATGTCATATGGGGCTAACTTTCTGAATTCTCAACCAAATCGAGCAACTGAAAGATCGAAATTGCATGGAAAAATCCAGGGTGTCCAAATCTGTAATCAGATTGGACATCCAACCACTCTCTAGTACTCGGACCAGGAAAACGGCAAACGGCAACCATGGCAGGGGCACTTTTTAACAATCTCCCCCGTGCACCTTCCATGCCGGATGCCTCATGTTCACTCTTTACTCGTCTGCTCATGCGCCTTCAAGCCCTTCACAGCTTGTCAACCCAAGCCCTGCAAGACTGATGACATGCCGATCCTGGGGCTGCGCCTTGGTCAAGCAATATGCGAGCATGTGCTTTGTGCTGCAATGATGCAGCACAACCTGTCCCTTCTCCACCATGTCGCGTGCGTAGTGGTAGCGCACGTCAATGTGCTTCGTCCTCCTGTGCTGCGTCGGGTTGTTGGTCAGCGAGATGGAGCCATTGTTGTCCTCCTGAACCACCATAGGCTCCTGCTGCGGCACGCCCAGCTCCCCAAGCAATCTGCGGAGCCACACCGCTACCTAGACCGCCTCGGCCAAAGCGACGTACTCCGCCTCCACTGTGGAGGTGGCAACGCAGTCCTGCTTCCTGCTGCACCACGAGACCGCTGCACCTGCGAGGAACAACACATTGCCAGAAGTGGACTTCCTCTTGTCCACGTCGCCGATGTAGTTCGCGTCAGTGTAGCAGACCAGCCGCAAGGGGTCTGACCTCCCCTTTCCATCGTACTTCAAGCGCGCGTGCAGCGTTGCCTGCAAGTACCGGAGGATGCGCTTCGCCGCCTGCCAGTGTAGTGGCCCAGGGTTGGCCACATACCTGCTCACCTGACCCACCGCGTAGGCCAAGTCCGGCCGAGTCGCCACCATGGCATACATCAGGCTGCCCACCACCGACTGGTATGGCACCTCTGCCATGTCCTCCTTCTCCTCTTTGGTTTGCGGCGCCATCGCCGCACTCAGCTCACAGCTCGTGGAGAACGGACTGCCCACTGGGTTGCAGTCCTCCATGCCATCCCGCTTCAGGACCTCGGCCACGTACTTGGCCTGCCCCAGCTCAAGCGTGCGCACCCTCCGATTCCGCATGATGCTCACCCCAAGGTAGTACTCCAGCTCCCCAATATCCGTCCTTAAATCTGCTGCTCAGCTGCTCCTTGCGCTGCTGCAAAGCCGCCAGATCTGATGAACACATGATCAGGTCATCCACGTAGAGTACGACAATCTGATGGAGTCCCTTGTTGGACACTCTGACCGTGGCCGATCAATAGAAGTAAAAGTCACTTGGATACATTTGTGGTCATGGTCAGTGGCACATGCCAACTTTGTCAAGGCCTTGCACATAATAGCCACACCGAGCCATCAGTATTCTACCTTCTTTATACCTGTAAGGTCATGCCCAATATATCCGCAATATGATTGGACACTCTGCCCGTGGCTGACTTGTGTTATGATTCATAGCCGTTTAAGGTAACTGGTAAACTTTGTGGTCATGGTGGGTGGCACATGCCAACTTGGTCAATGCATTGTGAACAATAGCTCTGCCAAGCCACCGGATTTTACCTTGTTTATACCTGGAAGGTCATGCCTAGTACATCTGAACTGTGATTGGGCACTCGGACTGTGGCTGACTCGTGTTACAATTTGTAGAAGTTAAAGTCACTTGGTAATCATTGTGGTCATGGTCCGTGGCACATGCCAACTTTGTCAAGGCATTGCTCACAATAGCCGTGCTAAGACACCCGTTTTTTACCCTGTTTATACCTGCAAGATCATGCATATTAGATGTGCACTGTGATTGGGTACTCTGACCGTGGCTGACTCGTGTAATGATTCGTAGAAGTTAAAGTCACTTGTGGTCATGGTCATGGTCAGTGGCACGTGCCAACCTTGTCAATGCATTACGCACAATAGCCACACCGAGCCACTAGTATTCTACCTTGTTTGCACCTGCAAGATCCTGCCTAGCACATCTGCATTGTGATTGGGCACTCTGACCGTGGCTGACTCGTGTTATCATCAATAGAAGTAAAACTCACTTGTATATATTTGTGGTCATGCTCAGCGGCACATGCCAACTTTGTCAAGGCATTGCGCACAATAGCCACACCGAGCCACTTGTATTATAGCTTATACGTGCAAGTTGATGCCCAGGATATCTGCACTGTGATGGGACACTCTGACCGTGGCTGACTCGTCTTATGATTCATAGCCGTTTAAGGTACTTGGTAAACTTTATGGTCATGGTCAGTGGCACATGCCAACTCTGTCAAGGCATTGCGCACAATAGCCGTACCAAGCCACCGGTTTTTATACTTGTTTACACCTGCAAGGTCATGCATATTAGATGTGCACTGTGATTGGGCACTCTGACCATGGCTGACTCATGTTACGATTTGTAGAAGTTAAAGTCACTTGGTAAACTTTGTGATCATGGTTAGTGGCACATGCCAATTTTGTCAAGGTGTTTCGCACAATAGCCGTCCCAAGCCACCGGTTTTTTCCCTTGTGTATACCTGCAAGGTCATGCATATTAGATGTGCACTGTGATTGGGCACTCTGACCGTGGCTGACTTGTGTTACGATTCATAGAAGTTAAAGCTACTTGGTAAACTTTGTGGTCATGGTCAGTGGCACATGCCAATTTATCAAGGCATTGCGCACAATAGCCACACTCAGCCTCCAGTATTCTACATTGTTTATACCTATAAGGTCATGCCCAGTATATCTGTACTGTGATTGGACACTCTGAATGTGGCTGACTCATGTTATAATTCATAGCCGTTCAATGTACTTGGTAAAATGTGTGGTCATGGTCAGTGGCACATGCCAACTTTGTCTAGGCATTGCGCACAATAGCCATGCCAAGCCACCAGTTTTTTACCGTGTTTATACCAGCAATGTCATGCATATTAGAAGTGTACTATGATTGGGTACTCTGACCGTGGCTGACTCGTCTTACCATTCGTAGAAGTTAAAGTCACTTGGTAAACTTTGTGATCATGGTCAGTGGAACATGCCAACTTTGTCAAGGCATTGCACACAATAGCCACACCGAGCCACCAGTATTCTACCTTGTTTGCACCTTCAAGATCATACCTAGTACATCTGAACTGTGACTGGACACTCTGACCGTGGGTGACGCATGTTATAATTCGTAGCCGTTTAAGGTACTTGGTCAACAGTGTGGTCATGGTCAGTGGCACATGCCAACTTTGTCAAGGCATTGCGTACAATAGCCGTGCCAAGCCACCAGTTTTTTACCTTCTTTATACCGGCCAGGTCATGCATATTATATGTGCACTGCTATTCGGCACTCTGAATGTGGCTGACTCATGTTACTATTCGTAGATGTTAAAGGCACTTGAAAAACTTTGTGGTCATGGTCAGTGGCACATGCAAACTCTGTCAAGGCATTGCGCACAAAAGCCGTGCCAAGGCACCGGTTTTTTACCTTGTTTATACGTGCAAGGTCGTGCATGATAGATGTGCACTGTGATTGTTCACTCTGACCATGGTTGACTCGTGTTACGATTCGTTGAAGTTAAAGTTACTTCGTAACTTTCTGGTCATGGACAGTGGCACATGCCAACTTTGTCAAGGCATTGCGCACAATAGCCACACCAAGCCACAGGTGTTTTACCTTGTTTGCACATGCAAGATCATGCCTAATACATCTGCACTGTGACTGGACACTCTGACCGTGGCTGACTCGTGTTATGATTCATAGCCGTTTAAGGTACTTGGTAAACAGTGTGGTCATGGTCAGTGGCACATACGAACTTTGTCGAGGCATTGCGCAATATAGCCATGCCAAGCCACTGGTATTTTTCCTTGTTTATACCTGCAAGGTCATGCATATTAGACGTGCACTGTGATTGGGCACTCTGAATGTGGCTGTCTCGTGTTACGATTCGTAGAAGTTAAAATCACTTGGTTAATGATGTGGTCATGGTCAGCGGCACATGCCAACTTTATCAAGGCATTGCGCACAATAGCCGTGCCAATCCACCGGCATATAATCGTTTGTATACCTACAAGGTCATGCATATTAGATGTGCACTGTGATTGGGCACTCTGATCGTGGCTGACTCGTGTTACGATTCCTAGAAGTTAAAGTCAATTGGTAAACTTTGTGGTCATGGTCAGTGGCACATGCCAACTTTGTCAGGTCATTGCGCACAATAGCCACTCCGAGACACCAGTATTCTACCTTGTTTGTACCTGAAAGATCATGCCTAGTACATCTGCACTGTCATTGGACACTCTGAAGGTGGCTGACTCATGTTATGATCAATAGAATTAAAAGTCACTTGGATACATTTGTGGTCGTGGTCAGTGGAACATGCCAACTTTGTCAGGGCATTACGCACAATAGCCACACCGAGCCACCAGTACTCTACCTTGTTTATACATGCAAGATCATGCATAGTACATCTGCACTGTCATTGGACACTTCGACCGTGTCTGACTCTTCTTATGAGTCATAGCTGTTCAAGGTAATTGCTAAACTTTGTGGTCATGGTCAGTGGCACATGCCAACTTTGTCAAGGCATTGCGCACAATACCGACACCGAACCACCAGTATTTTACCTTTTTTGCACCTGCAAGATCATGTTTAGTACATCTGCACTGTGATTGGACACTCGAACCATGGCTGACTCGTGTTATGATTCATAGCTGTTTAAGGTACTTGGTAAACTTTGTGGTCATGGTCAGTGGCACATGTCAACTTTGTCAAGGCATTGTGCATAATAGCCGTGCCAAGCTACCGGTTTTTTACCTTGCTTATAACAGCAAGGTCATGCATACTAGATGTGCATTGTGCTTGGATACTCTGAATGTGGCTGACGTGTGTTACGATTTGTAGAAGTTAAAGTCACTTGGTAAACTTTGTAGTCATGGTCAGTGGCACATGCCAACTTTGTCAAGGCATTGCGCACAATACCGACACCGAACCACCAGTATTTTACCTTTTTTGTACCTGCAAGATCATGCCTAGTATATATGCTCTGTTATTGGACACACTGACCGTGGCTGACTCGTGTTATGATCAATAGAAGTAAAAGTCACTTGGATACAGTTGTGGTCATGGTCAGTGGCACATGCCAACTCTGTCAAGGCATTGCGCACAATAGCCACACAGAGCCACCAGTATTCTACCTTGTTTATACCTGCAAGGCCATGCCTAGTGTATCTGCACTCTGATTGGACACTCTGATTGTGGCTGACTCGTGTTATGATTCATAGCCGTTTATTGTACTTGGTAAACTTTGTGGTCATGGTCAGTGGCACATGCCAACTTTGTCTAGGCATTGCGCACAATGGCCGTACCAAGCCATGGTTTTTAACCTTGTTTATACCTGCAAGCTCCTGCATATTAGATGTGCACTGTGATTGGGCACTCTGAATGTGGCTGACTCGTATTACGATTCGTAGAAGTTAAAGTCACTTGGTAAACTTTGTAGTCATGGTCAGTGGCACATGCCAACTTTGTCAAGGCATTGCGCACAATAGCCGTGCCAAGCCACCGGTTTTTTTCCTTGTTCGTACCTGCACAATCATGCCTAAAACATCTGCAGTGTGATTGGACACTCTGACCGTGGCTGACCCGTGTTATGGTCAATAGACGTAAGCGTCACTTGGATACATTTGTGGTCATGGTCAGTGGTGCATGCCAACCTTGTCACGGCATTGCGCACAATAGCCACACCGAGCCACCAGTATTCTACCTTGTTTAAACCTGTAAGGTCATGCCCAGTATATCTGCACTGTGATTTGACACTCTGATCGTGGCTGACTCGTGTTAGAATTCATAGCCGTTTAACGTACTTGGTAAACTTTGTGGTCATGGTCAGTGGCCCGTGCCGACTTTGTCAAGGCATTGCGCACAATAGCCGTGCCAAGCCACCGGTTTTTCACCTTTTTATACCAGCAAGGTCATGCATATTATATGTGCACTATGATTGGGCACTCTGACAGTGTCCGACTCGTGTTACGATTTGTAGAAGCTAGTCACTTGGTAAACTTTGTGATAATGGTCAGTGGAACATGCCAACTCTGTTAAGACATTGCGCACAATAGCCACACCAAGCCACCCGTATTCTACCTTGTTTGCACCTGCAAGATCATGGCTAGTACACGTGCACTGTGATTTGACACTCTGGTCGTAGGTGACGCGTGTTATGATTCGTAGTTTAAGGTACTTGGTAAAGAGCCTGGTCAGGTCAGTGGCACATGCCAACTTTGTCAAGGCATTGCGTACAATAGCCGTGCCAAGCCACCGGTATTTTACCTTGTTTATACCTGCAAGGTCATGCATATTAGATGTGCACTGTGATTGGGCACTTTGACTGTGGCTGACTCGTGTTACGACTCGTAGACGTTGTGGTCATGGTCAGTGGCACATGCCAACACTGTCAAGTCATTGTGCACAATAGCCACACAAAGACACCAGTATTCTACCTTGTTTGTACCTGCAAGATCATTCCGAGTACATCTGCACTGTAAGTGGACACTCTGACCGTGGCTGACTCGTGTTATGGTCAATAGAAGTAAAAGTCACTTTGATACATTTGTGGTCATGGTCAGTGGCACATGCCAACGTTTTCAGGCCATTGCGCACAATAGCCACAATGAGCCACCAGTATTCTACCTTGTTTATACGTGCAAGGTCATGCCTAGTACATCTGCACTGTCATTGGACACTCTGACTGTGGCTGACTCGTGTTATGAGTCATAGCCGTTTAAAGTACTTGTAAACTTTGTAGATATGGTCAGTGGCACATACCAACTTAGTGACGGCATTGCGCACAATACTCGTGCCAAGCCACCAGTTTTGTACTTTTTTTATACATGCAAGGTCATGCCTAGCACATCTAAACTGTAATTGGGAACTCTGACTGTGGCTGAATTGTGTTACGATCCGTAGATGTTAAAGTCACTTGGTAAGCTTTGTGGTCATGGTCAGTGGCACATGCCAACTTTGTCAGGGCATTGCGCACAATAGCCGTGCCAAGCCACCGGTTTTTAAACTTGTTTATACCTGCGAGGTCATGCATATTAGATGTGCACTGTGATTGGGCACTCTGACCGTGGCTGGCTCGTGTTACGATATGCAGAAATTAAAGTCACTTGGTAAACTTCGTGGTCATGGTCAGTGGCACATGCCATCTTTGTCAAGGCATTGCGCACAATAGCCACACCGAGACACCACTATTCTATATTGTTTGCACCTGCAAGATCATGCATAGTATATCTGCACTGTGATTGGACACCCTGACCGTGGCTGACTCATGCTATGATCAATAAAAGTAAACGTCACTTGGATACACTTGTGGTCATGGTCAGTGGCACATGCCAACTTTGTCAAGGCATTGCACACAATAGCCACACCGAGCCACCAGTATTTTACCTTTATTATACATGTAAGGACATGCCCAGTATATCTGTACTGAGATTAGACACTCTGACCGTGGCTGACACGTGTTATTATTCCTAGCCGTTTAAGGTACTTGGTAAACTTTGTGGTCATGGTCAGTGGCACGTGCCGAATTTTTCAAGGCATTGCGCACAATAGCCGTGCCAAGCCACCGGTTTTTTACCTTGTTTATACTTGCAAGGTCATGCATATTAGATTTGTACTATGATTGGGCACTCTGACCGTGGCTGACTCGTGTTGCGATTCGTATAAGTTAAAGTCACTTGGTAAACTTTGTGATCGTGGTTAGTGGCACATGCCAATTTTGTCATAGCATTGTGCATAATAGCCACACCAAGCCACTGGTTTTCTACCTTGTTTGCACCTTCAAGATCATGCCTAGTACATCTGCACTGTGATTGGACACTCTGACCGTGGGTGACGCGTGTTATGATTCATAGCCGTTTAAGGTACTTGGTATACAGTGTGGTCATGGTCAGTGGCACATGCCAACTTTGTCAAGGCATTGCGCACAATAGCGGTGCCAAGCCACCGGTTTTCTACCTTCTTTATACCTGCAAGGTCATGCATATTAGATGTGCTCTGTGATTGGGCACTCTGAATGTGGCTGACTCGTGGTACGATTTGTAGAAGTTAAAGTCACTTGGTAGACTTTGTGGTCATGGTCAGTGGCACATGCTAACTTTGTCAAGGTATTGCGCACAATGGCCGTCACAAGCCACCAGTTTTTTACCTTGTGTATACCTGCAAGGTCATGCATATTAGATGTGCACTGTGATTGGGCACTCTGACCGTGGCTGACCTGTGTTACGATTCATAGAAGTTAAATCTACTTGGTAAACGTTGTGGTCATGGTCAGTGGCACATGCCAATTTGTCAAGGCATTGCGCACAATAGCCACACTGAGCCTCCAGTATTCTACCTTGTTCATACCTATAAGGTCATGCCCAGTATATCTGTACTGTGATTGGACACTCTGACAGTGGCTGACTCGTGTTATAACTCATAGCCGTTTAATGTACATGGTAAAATTTGTGGTCATGGTCAGTGGCACATGCCAACTTTGTCAAGGCATTGCGCACAATAGACATGCCAAGCCACCGGTTTTTTACCTTGTTTATACCAGCAAGGTCATGCATATTAGATGTGTACTATGACTGGGTACTCTGACCGTGGCTGACTCGTCTTACGATTCGTAGAAGTTAAAGTCACTTGGTAAACTTCGTGATCATGGTCAGTGGCACATGCCATCTTTGTCAAGGCATTGCGCACAATAGCCACACTGAGCCACCAGTATTCTACCTTGTTTGCACCTTCAAGATCATGCCTATTACATCTGCACTCTGATTGGACTCCCTGACTGTGGGTGACGCGTGTTATGATTCGTAGCCGTTTAAGGTACTTGGTAAACAGTGTGGTCATGGTCAGTGGCACATGCCACCTTTGTCAAGGCATTGCGCACAAAAGCCGTGCCAAGCCACCAGTTTTTTACCTTCTTTATACCTGCAAGGCCATGCATATTAGATGTGCACTGTGATTGGACATTTGAATGTGGCTGACTCGTGTTACAATTCGTAGACGTTAAAGTCACTTGGTAAACTTTGTGGTCATAGTCAGTGACACATGCCAACTTTTTCAAGGCATTGCGCACAATAGCGGTACCAAACCACTGGTTTTTTACCTTGTTTATGCCTGCAAGGTCATGCATGTTAGATGTACACTGTGATTGGGCACTCTGACCATGGCTGACTCGTGTTACGATTCGTAGAAGTTAAAGTCACTTGGTAAGCTTTGCGGTCATGGTCAGTGGCACATGCCAACTTCGTGGCAGTTGACGGCAGGTGGTGGCGCGAGAGTTGCTTGCAGCTGATGTGGGCGACTCGTTGCCAGTTGTTAGCCACGGGCGCGGAAATGGGCGCAGGGCCTTCTTAGGTCGGCGAGGCGTTTCTTCAGCGTGAGGAACCCGTCAGGCAGGGCTGCTGATGTCAACTACAAATGAAGCGAGGAGGCGCAAAGTGGCCGTAGCGGCGATAGAGCGGAAGCGATGGAGCGGGGGCGGCGGCAGAGCGGTGACGCGGTCACGGATCTCCAATAATACCTGAAGCTCTGATACAATGTCAGAAGAATGCAGATGCGGGATCAGTCGCAGCAGAGACAGAAGCAACGGAACATTCATGTGTACGTCAGCAGAGTGACGTAAGCAGGAGTGGTCCAGGAGTTAGTCGCAGGAGCAGATAGCGGCGGAGACGAGAGGTTCCCGCGGTAGACAGCTTTGACGTGAGAGAGAGTGCAGACGCGGGGAGTGATGGTTGGCGAAGTGAGAGAGCTGAGCGAAGGAATCAGAAGTGACGGAGCAAAGCGCTGAGAGGTAACGAGGGCAGTAAATGCGAGGAGATAGTAGATCGAAGACACGGTGGCGAAGCCGTGGAACCAAAGAGGAATAGGATGTGCAGAACTGTTCTGGTTGAACTGGAGGGTATGAACATCCTCCGTATATGTACAGTACAGAACAGGACAAGAGCAAGCAACGGCTTCTTGTGCGCTAGCCGGACGCGCGTGCGGGGGACCGCTTATTAGGGGATCACTCGGTCCAGTGGCCATTTTACCGGCTAAGCCACCGACAACGGCTAGTGAGTTGTCAACGGCTAGTGTGTCGACCGAAGTAGTTCAAACTAGAGCTGAACCGGTATTGAGAGTGCCTTTTCCAGCATGGTGAGAGTCCTGTCAGGTTTACGGGAGTTATTCTGACACAAACAAGGTATACTACTAGTGGCTCAGTGTGGCTTTTGTGCACAATGCCTTGACAAAGTTGGCATGTGCCACTGACCATGACCACAAATGTTCCCAAGTGACTTTTACTTCCATTGATCATAACACGAGTCAGCCACGGTCAGAGTGTCCAATCACAGTACATATATACTGGGCATGAACGTCCAGGTATAGACAAGGTAGAATACTGGTGGCTCGACGTGGCTATTGTGCGCAATGCCTTGACAAAGTTGGCATGTGCCACAGACCATGACCACAAATGTTCCCAAGTGACTTTTACTTCCATTGATCATAACACGAGTCAGCCACGGTTAGAGTGTCCAATTATAGTGCAGATGTACTAGGCATTATCTTGCAGGTACAAACAAGGTAGAATACTGGTGGCTTGATGTGGCTATTGTGCGCAAAGCATTGACAGAGTTGGCATGTTCCACTGACCATGACCACAAGTGTATCCAAGTGACATTTACTTTTATTGATCACAACACGAGTCAGCCACAGTCAAAGTGCCCAATCACAGTGCACATTTAATATGCATGACCTTGCATGTATAAACAAGGTAAAAAACCAGTGGCTTGGCACGGCTATTGTGTGCAATGCCTTGACAAAGTTGGCATGTGCCACTGACCATGACCACAAGTATATCCAATTGTATTTTACTTATACGGATCATAACACGAGACAGCCACGGTCAAAGTGTCCAATCACAATGTAGCTGTACTAGGCTAGATCTTGCAGGTACAAACAAGGTAGAATACTGGTGGCTCGGTGTGGCTATTGTGCGCAATGCCTAGACAAAGGCGGCATGTGCCACTGACCATGACCACAACGTTTACCAAGTGACTTTAACTTCTACGAATCGTAACACGAGTCAGCCATGGACAGAGTGTCCAATCATAGTACGCATCTAAAATGCATGACCTTGCAGATATAAACAAGGTAAAAAACCAGTAGCTTGGCACGGCTATTGTGCGCAATGCCTTGACAAAGTTGGTATGTTCCACTGACCATGTCCACAAAGTTTACCAAGTACCTTAAACGGCTATGAATCATAACACAAGTCAGCCACGGTCAGAGTGTCCAATCACAGTGCAGATATACTGGGCATGACCTTGCAAGTATAAACAAGGTAGAATACTGGTGGCTCGGTTTGGCTATTGTGTGCAATGCATTGACAAAGTTGGCATGTGCCACTGACCGTGACCACGAATGTATCCAAGTGACTTTTACTTATATTCATCATAACACGAAAAGCCACGATCAGAGTGTCCAATCACAGTGCAGATGTAGTAGGCATGATCTTGCAGGTGCAAACAAGGTAGAATACTGGTGGCTCGATGTGGCTATTGTGTGCAATGCCAAGACAAAGTTGGCATGTGCCACTGACCATGACCACAAATGTATCGGAGTGACTTTTATCTGTATTGATCATAACACAAGTAAGCCACGATCAGAGTGTCCAATCACAGTGCAGATGTACTAGGCATGATCTTGCAGGTTCAAACAAGGTAGAATACTGGTGGCTCGGTGTGGCTATTGTGCGCAATGCCTTGACAAAGCTGGCATGTGCCACTGACCATGACCACAAAGTTTACCAGGTACCTTAAACGGCTATGAGTCACAACACGATTCAGCCATGATCAAGGTGTCCAATGACAGTGCAGATGTAATGGGCATGACCTTGCAGGTACAAACAAGGTAGAATACTGGTGGCTCGGTGTGGCTACTGTGCGCAGTGCCTTGAAAAATTTGGCATGTGCCACTGAACATGACCTCAAATGTATCCAAGTGATTTCTACTTCTATTGATCACAACACAAGTCAGCCACGGTCAGAGTGTCCAATCACAGTGCAGATGTACTAGGCATGATCTTGCAGGTGCAAACAAGGTCAAATACTGGTGGCTTGGTGTGGCTATTGTGTGCAATGCCTTGACAAAGTTGGCATGTGCCATTGACCATGACCACAAAGTTTACCACGTGCCTCTAACTTTTACGAATCGAAACACGAGTCAACCACGGTCAGAGTGCCCAATCACAGTGCACATCTAATATGCATGACCCTACAGGTATAAACAAGGTAAATAACCGGTGGCCTGGCACAGCTACCGTGCGCAATGCCTAGACAATGTTGGCATATGCCACTGACCATGACCACAAAGTTTACCAAGTACCTTAAACGGCTATGAATCATAACACGAGTCAGCCACGGTCTGAGTGTCCAATCACATGCAGATGTAAAGGGCATGACCTTTCAGGTGCAGATAAGGTAGACTACTAGTGGCTTGGTGTGGTTATTGTGCGCAATGCCTTGACAAAGTTGGCATGTGCCACTGACCATGACCACAATGTTTACCAAGTGACTTTAACTTTTACGAATCACAACACGAGTCAGCCACAGTCAGAGTGCCCAAGCACAGTTCAGATGTATTAGGCATATCCTTACAGGTATAAACAAGGTCAAAAACCGGTGGCTTGGCACGGCTACTGTGCGCAATGCCTTGAAATAGTTGGCATATACCACTGACCATGCCCACAAAGTTTACCAAGTACATTAACCGGCTATGAATCTTAACACGAGTCAGCCACGGTCAGAGTGTCCAATCACAGTGCAGATATACTGGGCATAACCTTGCAGGTACACACAAGGCAGAATATAGGTGGCTCAGTGTGACTATTGTGCGCAATACCTTGACTAAGTTGGCATGTGCCACTGACCATAACCACAAATAGATCCAAGTGACTTTTACTTCTACTGATAATAACACAAGTCAGCCACGGTCAGAGTGTCAAATGATAGTGCAGATGAACTAGGCATGATGTTGCAGGTGCAAACAAGATAGACTACTGGTGGCTCGGTGTGGCTATTGTGCGCAATGCCCTGACAAAGTTGGCATGTGCCACTGACCATGACCACATAGTTTAACAAGTGACTTTAACTTCTACAAATTGTAACACGGGTCAGCCACGATCAGAGTGCCCAATGCCATTGCACATCTAATATGCATGACCTTGCAGGTATAAACAAGGTAAAGAACTGGTGGCTTGGCACGGCTATTGTATGCAATGCCTTGACAAAGTTGGCATGTGCCAGTGACCATGACCACAAAGTTTACCAAGTACCTTAAACCGCTATGAATCATAACACGAGTCAGCCACAGTCAGAGTGTCCAATCACAGTGCAGATATACTGAGCATGACCTTGCAGGTATAAAAAAGGTAGAATATTGGTGGCTCGGTATGGCTATTGTGTGCAATGCCTTGACAAAGTTGGCATGTGCACTGACCATGACCACAAATGTATCCAAGTGACTTTTACTTCTATTGATCATAACCCGAGTCAGCCACGGTCAGAGTGTCCAATAACAGTGCAGATGTACTAAGCATGATCTTGCAGGCTCAAACAAGGTAGAATACTGGTGGCTCGGTGTGGCTATTGTGCGCAATGCATTGACAAAGTTGGCATGTGCCACTGACCATGACCACAATGTTTACCAAGTGACATTAACTTCTACGAATTGTAACACAAGTCAGCCACAGTCAGAGTGCCCAATGACATTGCACATCTAATATGCATGACCTTACAGGTATAAACAAGGTAAAAAACCGGTGGCTTGGCATGGCTACTGTATGCAATGCCTTTACAAAGTTGGCATGTGTCACTGACCATGACCACACAGTTTACCAAGTACCTTAAACAGCTATGAATAATAACACGAGTCAGCCACGGTCAGAGTGTCCAATCACTGTGCACATATACAGGGAATGACCTTGCAGGTATAAACAAGGTACAATACTGGTGGCTTGGTGTGACTATTGTGCGCAATGCCTTGACTGCCGCCGACGTCAGTCGTCTCCGACACGAGCCGACGACGGCTGACCATGACCACGATGTTTACCAAGTGACATTGCCTTCTACGAATTGTTACACAAGTCAGCCACAGTCAGAGTGCCCAATGACATTGCACATCTAATATGCATGACCTTACAGGTATAAACAAGGTAAAAACCGGTGGCTTGGCATGGCTATTGTATGCAATGCCTTTACAAAGTTGGCATGTGTCACTGACCATGACCACACAGTTAACCAAGTACCTTAAACAGCTATGAATCATAACACGAGTCAGCCATGGTCAGAGTGTCCAATCACTGTGCAGATATACAGGGAATGACCTTGCAGGTATAAACAAGGTAGGATACTGGTGGCTTGGTGTGACTATTGTGCGCAATGCCTTGGCTGCCGCCGACGTCAGTCGTCTCCGACACGAGCCGACGACGGCTCGAAGCGCCTTCCTTTGATTGACAAGTCAAAGGGCGGCTCGACCTGGTCCAGGGGACCTCCCTGGTTGCTTCCTCTACGGCCTTGGGGTATATGGAGCCAGTTGGAGCTGAACACGGACCGCCGGCGGTGGAGTATCCTGTCACCACTGACGGGTACCAGATTCCACCCGCCTCACCACCCGAATGTCATATGGGGCTAACATTCTGAATTCTCAACCAAATCGAGCAACTGAAATATCAAGATTGCATGGCAAAATCCAGGGAGTCCAAATCTGTAATCAGATTGGACATCCAACCACTCTCTAGTGCTTGGACCAGGAAAACGGCAAACGGCAACCATGGCAGGGGCACTTTTTAACAATCTCCCCCGTGCACCTTCCATGCCGGATGCCTCATGTTCACTCTTTACTCGTCCGCTCATGCGCCTTCAAGCCCTTCACAGCTTGTCAACCCAAGCCCTGCAAGGCTGATGACATGCCGATCCTGGGGCTGTGCCTTGGTCAAGCAATCTGCGAGCATGTACTTTGTGCTGCAATGCTGCAGCACAACCTGTCCCTTCTCCACCATGTCGCGTACGTAGTGGTAGCGCACGTCAATGTGCTTCGTCCTCCTGTGCTGCGTTGGGTTGTTGGTCAGCGATGTGGAGCCAGTGTTGTCCTCCTGAACCACCGTAGGTTCCTGCTGCGGCACGCCCAGCTCCCCAAGCAATCTGCGGAGCCACACCGCTACCTACACGGCCTCGGCCAAAGCGACGTACTCCGCCTCCACTGTGGAGGTGACAACGCAGTCCTGCTTCCTGCTGCACCACGAGACCGCTGCACCTGCGAGGAACAACACATTGCCAGAAGTGGACTTCCTCTTGTCCACGTCGCCGATGTAGTTCGCGTCAGTGTAGCAGACCAGCCGCAAGGGGTCTGACCTCCCCTTTCCATCGTACTTCAAGCACGCGTGCAGCGTTGCCTGCAAGTACCGGAGGATGCGCTTTGCCGCCTGCCAGTGTAGTGGCCCAGGGTTGGCCACATACCTGCTCACCTGACCCACCGCGTAGGCCAAGTCCGGCCGAGTCGCCACCATGGCATACATCAGGCTGCCCACCACCGACTGGTATGGCACCTCTGCCATGTCCTCCTTCTCCTCTTTGGTTTGCGGCGCCATCGCCGCACTCAGCTCACAGCTCGTGGAGAACAGACTGCCCACTGGTTTGCAGTCCTCCATGCCATACCGCTTCAGGACCTCGGCCACGTACTTGGCCTGCCCCAGCTCAAGCGTGCGCGCCCTCCGGTTCCGCATGATGCTCACCCCAAGGTTGTACTCCAGCTCCCCAATATCCGTCCTTAAATCTGCTGCTCAGCTGCTCCTTGCGCTGCTGCAAAGCCGCCAGATCTGATGAACACATGATCAGGTCATCCACGTAGAGTACGACAATCTGATGGAGTCCCTTGTTGGACACTCTGACCGTGGCTGATCAATAGAAGTAAAAGTCACTTGGATACATTTGTGGTCATGGTCAGTGGCACATGCCAACTTTGTCAAGGCCTTGCACATAATAGCCACACCGAGCCATCAGTATTCTACCTTCTTTATACCCATAAGGTCATGCCCAATATATCTGCAATGTGATTGGACACTCTCCCCGTGGCTGACTCGTGTTATGATTCATAGCCGTTTAAGATACTTGGTAAACTTTGTGGTCATGGTCGGTGGCACATGCCAACTTGGTCAATGCATTGTGCACAATAGCTCTGCCAAACCACCGGATTTTACCTTGTTTATACCTGAAAGGTCATGCCTAGTACATCTGAACTGTGATTGGGCACTCAGACTGTGGCTGACTCGTGTTACAATTCGTAGAAGTTAAAGTCACTTGGTAATCATTGTGGTCATGGTCTGTGGCACATGCCAACTTTGTCAAGGCATTGCGCACAATAGCCGTGCTAAGACACCCGTTTTTTACCCTGTTTATACCTGCAAGGTCATGCATATTAGACGTGCACTGTGATTGGGTACTCTGACCGTGGCTGAATCGTGTAATGATTCCTAGAAGTTAACGTCACTTGTGGTCATGGTCATGGTCAGTGGCACGGGCCAACGTTGTCAATGCATTACGCACAATAGCCACACCGAGCCACCAGTATTCTACCTTGTTTGCACCTGCAAGATCCTGCCTAGCACATATGCACTGTGATTGGGCACTCTGACCGTGGCTGACTCGTGTTATCATCAATAGAAGTAAAACTCACTTGTATATATTTGTGGTCATGCTCAGTGGCACATGCCAACTTTGTCAAGGCATTGCGCACAATAGCCATACCGAGCCACTTGTATTATTGCTTATACGTGCAAGTTGATGCCCAGGATATCTGCACTGTGATTGGACACTCTGACCGTGGCTGACTCGTCTTATGATTCATAGCCGTTTAAGGTACTTGGCAAACTTTGTGGTCATGGTCAGTGGCACATGCCAACTTTGTCAAGGCATTGCGCACAATAGCCGTGCCAAGCCACCGGTTTTTAAACTTGTTTATACATGCAAGGTCATGCATATTGGATGTGCACTGTGATTGGGCACTCTGACCGTGGCTGACTCGTGTTACGATTTGTAGAAGTTAAAGTCACTTGGTAAACTTTGTGATCATGGTTAGTGGCACATGCCAATTTTGTCAAGGTATTTCGCACAATAGCCGTCCCAAGCCACCGGTTTTTTACCTTGTGTATACCTGCAATGTCATGCATATTAGATGTGCACTGTGATTGGGCACTCTGACCGTGGCTGACTTGTGTTACGATTCATAGAAGTTAAAGCTACTTGGTAAACTTTGTGGTCATAGTCAGAGGCACATGCCAATTTATCAAGGCATTGCGCACAATAGCCACACTCAGCCTCCAGTATTCTACATTCTTTATACCTATAAGGTCATGTCCAGTATATCTGTACTGTGATTGGACACTCTGACTGTGGCAGACTCATGTTATAATTCATAGCCGTTTAATGTACTTGGCAAAATGTGTGGTCATGGTCAGTGGCACATGCCAACTTTGTCTAGGCATTGCGCACAATAGCCATGCCAAGCCACCGGTTTTTTACCGTGTTTACACCAGCAATGTCATGCATATTAGATGTGTACTATGATTGGGTACTCTGACCGTGGCTGACTCGTCTTACCATTCGTAGAAGTTAAAGTCACTTGGTAAACTTTGTGATCATGGTCAGTGGCACATGCCAACTTTGTCAAGGTATTGCGCACAATAGCCGTCCCAAGCCACCGGTTTTTTACCTTGTGTANGTGTACTATGATTGGGTACTCTGACCGTGGCTGACTCGTCTTACCATTCGTAGAAGTTAAAGTCACTTGGTAAACTTTGTGATCATGGTCAGTGGCACATGCCAACTTTGTCAAGGCATTGCACACAATAGCCACACCGAGCCACCAGTATTCTGCCTTGTTGGCACATTCAAGATCATGCCTAGTACATCTGAACTGTGACTGGACACTCTGACTGTGGGTGACGCATGTTATAATTCGTAGCCGTTTAAGGTACTTGGTCAACAGTCTGGTCATGGTCAGTGGCACATGCCAACTTTGTCAAGGCATTGCGTACAATAGCCGTGCCAAGTCACCAGTTTTTTACCTTCTTTATACCGGCAAGGTCATGCATATTAGACGTGCACTGTTATTTGGCACTCTGAATGAAGCTGACTCCTGTTACTATTCGTAGATGTTTAAGTCACTTGAAAAACTTTGTGGTCATGGTCAGTGGCACATGCCAACTCTGTCAAGGCATTGCGCACAATAGCCGTGCCAAGGCACCGGTTTTTTACCTTGTTTATACCTGCAAGGTCGTGCATGATATATGTGCACTCTGGTTGTTCACTCTGACCATGGCTGACTCGTGTTACGATTCGTAGAAGTTAAAGTCACTTGGTTAACTTTGTGGTCATGGACAGTGGCACATGCCAACTTTGTCAAGGCATTGCGCACAATAGCCACACCAAGCCACAGGTGTTTTACCTTGTTTGCACCTGCAAGATCATGCCTAATGCATCTGCACTGTGACTGGACACTCTGACCGTGGCTGACTCGTGTTATGATCAATAGACGTAAACGTCACTTGGATACATATGTGGTCATGTTCAGTGGCTCATGCCAACTTTGTCAAGGCATTGCACACAATAGCCACACCGAGCCACCAGTATTCTACCTTTTTTATACCTATAAGGTCATGCCCTGTATACCTGCACTGTGATTGGACACTCTGACCGTGGCTGACACGTGTTATGATTTATAGCCGTTTAATATACTTGGTAAAGTTTGTGGTCATGGTCAGTGGCACATGCCAACTTTGTCAAGGCATTGCGCACAATCGCCACACCAAGCCACCAGTATTCTACCTTTTTTGCACCTGAAATATCGAGCCTAGTACATCTGCACTGTGAGTGGGCACTCTGACTATGGCTGACTTGTGTTACCATTTGTAGAAGAAAAAGTCACTTTGTAAGCTTTGTGGTCATGGTCAGTGGCACATTCTAACTTTGTCAAGGCATTGCACACAATAGCCACACCAAGCCATGAGTATTCTACCTTGTTTGAACCTGCAAGATCATGCCTAGTACATCTGCACTGTGATCCGACACTCTGACCGTGGCTGACTCGTGTTATGATCAATAGAAGTACAAGTCACTTGGATACACTTGTGGTCATGATCAGTGGAACATGCCAACTTTGTCAAGGCATTGCTCACAATAGCCACACCGAGCCACCAGTATTCTACCTTGTTTGTACCTGCAAGGTTAAGCCCAGTATATCTGCACTATGATTGGACACTCTGACCGTGGCTGACTTGTGTTATGATTTATAGCCGTTTAAGGTACTTGGTAAACTTTGTGGACATGGTCAGTGGCACGTGCCAGTTTTTTCAAGGCATTGCGCACAATAGCCGTGCCAAGCCACCGGTTTTTAACCATTTTTATACCTGCAAGGTCATGCCTTGTACATCTGAACTGTGATTTGGGCACTCTGACTGTGGGTGAATTGTGTTACGATTCGTAAAAGTTAAAGTCACTTGGTAAACTTTGTGGTCATGGTCAGTGGCACATGCCAACTTTGTCAAGGCATTGTGCACAGTAGCCACACTGAGACACCAGTATTCTACCTTGATTGCACTTGCAATATCATGCTTAGTACATCTGTACTGTGATTGGAAACTCTGACCGTGGCTGACTCATGTTATGATCATTAGAAGTAAAAGTCACTTGGATACATTTGTGGTCATGGTCAGTCGCACATGCCAACTTTGTCAAGGCATTGCGCACAATAGCCACACCGAACCACCAGTATTCTACATTGTTTATACCTATAACGTCATGCCCAGTATATCTGCACTGTGATTGGACACTCCGACCGTGGCTGACTCATGTTATGATTCATATTTATTTAAGGTACTTGGTAAACGTTGTGGTCATGGTCAGTGGCACATGCCAACATTGTCAAGGCATTGCGCAGAATAGCCGTGCCAAGCCACCGGTTTTTTACCTTGTTTGTACCTGGAAGATCATGCCTAGTACATCTGAACTGTGATTGGGCACTCTGACTTTGGCTGATTCGTGTTACGGTTCGTAGGAGTTAAAGTCACTTGGTAATCTTTGTGGTCATGGTCAGTGGCACATGCCAACTTTGTCAAGGCATTGCACACAATAGCCACACCGAACCACCAATATTCTACCTTGTTTGCACCTGCAAGATCATGCCTAGTACATCTGCAATGTGATTGGACACTCTGACTGCGACTGACTCGTGTTCTGATCAATAGCAGTAGAAGTCACTTGGATACATTTGTGGTCATGGTCAGTGGCACATGCCAACTTTGTCAAGGCATTGCACACAATAGCCACACCGAACCACCAATATTCTACCTTGTTTGCACCTGCAAGATCATGCCTAGTACATCTGCAATGTGATTGGACACTCTGACTGCGACTGACTCGTGTTCTGATCAATAGAAGTAGAAGTCACTTGGATACATTTGTGGTCATGGTCAGTGGCACATGCCAACTTTGTCAAGGCATTACGCACAATAGCCACACAGAGTCACCAGAATTCTACCTTGTTTGCACCTGCAAGATCATGCCTAGTACATATGCACTGTGATTGGACACTCTGACCGTGGCTGACTTGTATTATGATTCATAGCCGTTAAAGGTACTTGGTAAACTTTGTGGTCATGTTCAGTGCCACATGCCAACTTTGTCAAGGCATTGCATAGAATAGCCATCATGGCCTGGTCCTGAGTTCCCACGGGAGCACCAGCCAACCAGCTCCAGGTGCGGTCCGCGAGACACTCCAATGTCCTTCTACGCCATCTGCAACTGCTGCCATGTGCCCTGTCGGCTTGGCGCACGCACGGGTCTGGGAGTGATGCAATGGTCGCATCATCCTGCCGGTGGAGCCGTGGAGCAGTTCTGGCAACCGTGGCTGCAGAGACTTCCCCACGAAGACAAGCCCCACCGCGTGGAGAGCAGGCAGGAGGTCGCGCGTGACATCGGGCGGCGTGCTGTAGATGCGGCTGAAGAGCGGGCCGAGGCCTACCGAGCATACCAGCGCTACCAGCATGAGCCCGCCTGCCTGCGTGAGGAGGACTCGACACGTGCCCGTTCTCGTGCAGGTCGACGTACTAACGGACCACGTGAGTTACGTCGGGCCGTTCCACGGGCGAACAACGAAGGCGGCGTGCACCTCACGGTGCTTGTGCGAGGACCTGCGCCGGTCAATGATCCGGTGACTCGAGAAGCTTATGGTTTGCGTGTTCTGCTTGGTGACGCCTAGGGTACTGATTGTGTGGTTAGAAGGGAAATGCTGATTGATTATACGCCCTCTTTTGTTTGAAGGCAATTACTTTGATTGTTGAAAGTCATCTCGTTTGGCTCGTTAGGAGGAATTCTCTCAGCGAGTGTCTTGTTGTCCGATGAATGATTGACCGTCGGTGATTAGTTAAAGTAAGCGAATCTAACAGTTAGAATAACCACAGTAATTGTCCTGAGATTAGTCGAAGTCCCGGCCAGAGAAGTATGGGTCATTTGGAGAAGGAGTGTGTGTGTGACATATTCCCGGCACTAATTTGGTGGATGATTCGTCGAGTGATTAAGAAAAGTTACCCGGTCGATGAAACGTACTTTGATCAAACTGGAGCAAAAAGAGTGATACAGGACAGGGCAGAGTTGGAAAAGGAAAGTAAGCGGAGCTGCGGGGATAGCGCGGAACAAACAGACACCTAAGGAGCTGAACCTCGCATGCTGTCAGACCCGATTCCGGCCGAAGGCGAAAAAGGGTATAACAGTGTTAATGGTGCGGTGAGTGTGGACTCACTTATTTGGTGTGACGAGTGTGAAATGTACCTGCAGATCAGTCTATAATCCGAAACGCGGTTCTCTAAGGAGGTAGCTGTCGAATCTTCCACCAAACGGAAGACACCGCAGGCCATCTGTCACCGCAACCCCAACGATTCCCCTGATCACGGTGGTGTCCCCCTGCCAACCTACGAGGCTTCAGGATAGAGCGACCGTGCTGGTGAATCATTTGGCTGTACCATTGGCGACGCAATGATGAGCCCCAATGCACTCTACGTCTCTGGAAAAAAAAAAGATGAGGCGGACCGCCACCGCGCGTCATTACGAGAGAAGCCCAGAAGATCCTCCAGGGCTAGACCCTACATTTGAGTGGGATCCGGTGGATGATCAGTCCCCGCAGTTGTACAACAAAGGAGATGAGACGGACCTCGAGGAAGAAGAAGAATTTCACCTGTGACAGCTTGAGGAACTCCGTGAATGGAAGGCTATCCGACAGGCACGGTTGGCCAATTCCTCCCAGGAGGACCCAAAGGAAGACGACACGCGCCACCCAGACGAGCAGCGCGACTCCATGCAGGTGGAAGATTATGTATCAGACGAAGAGCAGGAGCTTGAGGCGGATGAAGTGCCCGTCTTGCTCCATAAAGTCATGACGCCAGATGGAAGGACCGTATACAAGGCAGTGGACATGACGCCAACGCAGGACGCACCGCGGCGCCTCGAGTTCTCTATCCCAAGGGTGTCCTCACCTGCACCTTCTGTCACCCATGACGGGAATTGTGCAGACTTGGACGATGCCCAGGAGGACCAAGCAGAGGAAGAAGAAGTATCGTTGGATCACCATTCGGTGCAGGCTTTACACACCCCGCATCAACTCGTCACCTTCTGTCCTCCGGCATTCCCCTCTCTCCCAACCATTCATCCTCGTCGACCGGCCTCAGAGAGCGGTGTGTCTCCACCACGAACAGAGAGGAACTTGGAGGCGGTGGGAAAACGGCAAAGGGAAACCCGACGGGAAGGCCCATATATCGTGACTTCACGTCGTACAGATGCTGAGCAACAACCCCAGCACCAACAGCAAACGAGCAAGGCATCATCTGTTTTGGGGGCGTCGCACCGCCGAGAAGTCCCAGCTCAAGGAGGAATCAATGCTTTATCCACGGTCAGACCCACCAGACAAGTACGAGCCTGGGGGGACACGCACATCCTAACAGGGGCTCCATCAACCAAATATACCGTACCTCCTGTCCAGTCAAAGATGCAGTCATCTCATCATCAAACAACCAAGACGTTAACCATGCCGGTGGCAGGAAGACTCCAGCAAAGACCCTGAATGACGGGTGGTTCAACCGGACCTGGGCAAGGATCAGTGGCTCATGGAGGCAAGCAGCATACTGTGCGAGTACAAGCGATTTCAGCAAGACACCACATGGGAAGGTCTGGGCTAGGAGGAACCGATGCAGGACGTGCTCGACCAAGGGGAGCAGTAGTCGCTTCATCGGCTGGTGCTAGGGCAGTTGGCCTGGTACAAGCACATGGATCCCACCTGGGGGCCCCGCCACGGGCGTAGGTGCTAATGGTGCCTCCACAGGAAGTGACATTTAACCCAGCGACGAAGGCTTCTTACACTCTCCCAAAGCTCGACGTCTTCAAGGGTGAACCAGAGGAGGACCTGGCCATGTGGCTGTTCAAGTTGGACACTTGTCTCGATTATGGGTTGTTATCTCCTGACTACATTGTCCCGCCAGTGCACCTAGCGCTACAAGGGAAAGCTTTGGAGTGGTTCACTGCACAGCGTAAGGAACGTCCTTTTGCTGACTTTGATGATTTGGCGAATAGGATGACCGAGCTGTTCAACCTCATGAGCCTCGAAGAAGCAGAGCTCCACATTCGTACCATCCGCATGAAGGTTGGAGAAAACATCAAGTTACACAACGACAAGTTTACCAAGATCTCGGTGCGATGTGTCAACATACCCTTGCGCATGATTAAGGAGTATTACCGGGATTCTCTTGTCCCGGCAATCGCTAACACATTTGGATTTATGACATTTCAGCACACTGGATGCACTGAAGGAGGAAGCTGAACATCAGCAAAGGGAAATCAAGCGACAAGCGGCTCAAGAACAGTTTGCTCTAAAGGAACATGTGGCGCCCACTATTCGCATGCCTACAGGAGCTTGGACACCCAACCTGAGGAACCCCCATAACTACCCACCCGTGAGTTGCTATAGATGCGTATAATTCACCCGTCAGCACCGAGAATGTCCCAATCCCACTCCAATGCCAGGCGTGCCACCCAAAGGAGGACAATACCAAGGACGCGGACCGGTTGGACCAGGACCTGCCGCTGCACGGCAAGCTGTTGGTCCCAACATCACCGCCCGTCCCTCTGGTCCGGTGGGCAATGGGCTGGCGCAATGGAAGGCGTATGCGCAGCAGAGGGAGACGGAAGAGACACCAGCTGCTACTCAGCCATCTACCTCAGATACTCCTGCACGGCATGTGAAGCTCGATCTTCCCCGCTCCGAAGAACAGACCTCAGAGACTCCCCCGACGGTTGCAAAACGGGAACTGGTCACGGTGGCTCACGTACAAGATGTGGAAGGATGGTCGAATGCGGAGATGTATGAGTGCATGCTTTAATACAAAGAGCAACAGGAACGGGCTGAAGCTGACCTGCAAACATGTGTTGAAGCGCGCTCGACACGGTTACCAAGTCAGATTTCGGCGATGCCCCCGAAACCCCCACCTGAACCGCGCACGCACCCTCCAAGGGGTCCCACGCCTCCAGGTTGTCGGAAGGTGACCTTTGCGCCTTTAGCATGCGACGAGCCCACGGCAAGTGCCCTGACCTCCTTCCATCGTCCCTTCTAGGAGATATCCTTTGGAGAGTATATACAGCAAAATCCCACCTCGCAGCGGTTCTGCAGGAATAAGCCAAAAAGCTTTGACCAGCCGGCATTCACCTTAGCTGCACTCGGGCCCCACATGACTGACTCAGCCGGGTAGCCAAATAAGGTGAACCTGACACATGGGGGTGGCGGCCCATGCCCCTTGCACCACCACAAATGCAGGCTCCCCACCATGAAGTGGCTAGCTGTTATGTGTGGATATGTGGCAAGAAGTTCCTAGCAATCATCGTCCTTGGCGCCACCCATACCACGGTGACACTTCAAGTCCTGCAAGTTATCGGCTCGCAGAACAAGATTCAACCAACAACTAAGGTGTTCACGAATGCATCCGGTGACATGGACGCAGGACACGGTGTCGTACGTGGATAACCTTCCCCTACAGGTGGGCCTCGTCCACGAAGTTGTACGGGTGCAGGTCATGGTGGCCCGCACCTACGATGTCCTGCTAAGAACAGACTATCTCATCCCCCAACAAGCAGGCCTGTTCTATGCGGACGAAGTCATGAAGTTGATGTCATCAGGGTATACCACCTATACAACTCTGATTGTGGGCCCAAGGACGTCAATGCCTACGAAGTTCGGTCACCCCTTCTCCCTGGAAGAAGCCCGTGCTGAAGACCACGCGGCCAGGAATTCTATCATGGCATTTCCCAAGCATGATGCCCCTCGTGTGATTGCGCCACAAGCCGTGGAAGAAGAGATGATGGATTGCACGCCCACACCCCAGCAGCCATGCCCTGAACAAGCGCAAGCTACTCCGACGGATGATCGACCGAAGCTCCCCATGGGACCGATACCCAACCGTCAACAGAATCCCCCACATGGCTGGTCCTTCCCACCGTGCTGACCTCAGCCGGGCCTCGATCACCTCACCTCATCCAGGGCCTCTTCAGGTGTCGAGCCGCCCACTCTTACCGGTGACCGCGCAGCCAACAATCCCAAACGATCTTGTCAAGGAGGCAAGGCGCAAAGGGAAAATGCTGGTGTGTGAGAACGACACTGCCATCTGTGAAGATGTCAGTTCAGAATACTCAGATGAAGAACCCATGAGTGACGTCGGCTGGCTGCGCCTTGATGATGAGCCACCTCCACGTCAACCAAAGGCCCTCACTATGTCCCCATGTGGCTCCCGCAATTTCAACTTGTAGGTACATGATTATTGGGATCTAGACCCTGATCTCAGAGCCGGTCTGGCGGGGGATGAAAAACTGTCACCACCCACAGTCCTACATTTCCAATGATGGGACCACATGCCCCATGAGCACCTAACAGAGGAACAGAGGTAGGAAGTCAAGGAGCTTCTCATCTACCATGAAGAAATATGTGGAAACAAGTCAGAGTAGATCGGAGCAATCGACACGGTCCATGTCATTAACACAGGAGACGCAACTGCACATAAGCAGAAGGCTCGACGCCTTCTCCAGGAACAGAAGGACATCATCAATGAGGTCCTGCGTGAGCTCAAGGAACAGGGCGTGATTGTCGAAGTGAAAAGCCCATGGCACTCCATTCTAGTGATTATGGGGTAATCGGACGGCATAAAACGATTCTGCGTTAACTTTCGTGACCTTAACAAGGTCACCATTCAAGATGCTTACCCCATGCCACTCATCGTCGACATCCAAGAACGACAGCGCAGACAGAGTTGGTTTGCCAAGCTTGACGTCAGATCTGCCTTTCACACTATTCCTATGGATTGAAACTCTATGCTGGAGAGAGCATTCATCACCCCGGACGGGCTATATACCTTCACCTGTATGCCCTTCAGATTGCGCAATGCCAGTGCTACGTTTGAACGCACAATGGACCAAGTACTACGTAATGTTCCCAACGCATGTTGTTACGTGGATGACTTCATGGTCGCTACGTTTAGCTTCCAAGAGCTGATGGCTTTGCTTGATGCCGTGTTTTTGGTCCTACACTCTGCAAACCTTCGTTTGAAAGCCGCCAAGTGTGTCATGGAGGCTTTTAGCATGGAGTTCCTGTGATTCTCATCAGTGCACAAGGAATATCTACAGACCCAGCCAAGATTGCTGCCGTCCGTGAGTGGAAGCGCCCCATTACATCATCCTAGGTCAAGATCTTCCTGGGGTTCGTCAGCTTTTACCGCAAGTTCGTCCGTGACCATGCTATGATTGTTCGTCCTTTGCAGCACCTCACTCACCAGGATGAACCCTTTGAGTGGACGGAGGCCTGTCAGCTCGCATGGGTCGAGATTAAGCATCGCCTTATCACGGCGCCGATGCTGGAATTCCCGAATTTCAATCTGCCGTTCGTCATCACAACAGACTTCTCACACGAAGGTATTGGGGCTATCCTGTCTCAACGCGGAGACGACGGCATGATGAGGGTGGTATGCTACGACAGGTGCGCGCTCAACGACGCAAAAGCTAAGTATCCTACTGTGAAAGGAGAATTTCTGGCGGTCTTATGGGCTATCAAGTTATACAGATGTCACGTCAAGAATGGGAAACCCTTCACCATCCTTATAGATCATCAGGCCCTCCAATGGCTGCATACGACGCAAAACCATGAGCGAATTCTTGGCAAATGGGCCCTACTTCTACAAGGACACAACCTCACGATCAAATATGAACCAGAATTCGCGAAGCGCAATGCAGATGCTCTTAGCCAATTACCACGTGAAGGGTGGAAGGACCGCAGCTCCTGTTATTCCTGAGTCACGTAGCCTGAGGCTGCGGTCTAGAAAACAGCGCCGACACAATGGCAATTGCCGACCGTCCAAGGGAATTTCACCAAAGGATCACGATCACCCCCAAGGAATTAACTATGCCTCTGGTGAGACCTAGCTACCCAGGTGCTTTCGCTCAAGGTCTTAGGGGCTCCCGCCCTCTAAGCCTTCTTCTTCCTTGGTGTGAGAGCCCAACAAATTAAGTCAGCACTCTCACACGAGCAAGATTACAACCACCTTAGCAGTTCATATCAAGCTCAGTCTCAAGCGCACAGCTCAAACAAGAGACATAAAGTGAAGGAGTAGTTGAGACAATGGCAAGTACAAGGCATAAATAGCTAAGGAGTGCCTTTGGCAGCCAAAGCGCACGCGCCTCGGCGAACCCGAAGCGCGCGCGCCTCGGCCGATGTCACTCCTTAAATTAAGGAGGTCATCCCCTCAATCAGGGAAGACATCCCCTGATCCAAGGCACATCTTGCATCTTCCAATCCGACCGTTGGATCAGCCCGAAACTTGGACAGCTGACAGTTTGACACCTGCTCTTTCCATCGGTACGGTCAGATTGACAATCTGAATAGCCATCATCAGAAAAACCCAGGGGACTTATCCTTGAACAAGGACAGTGCATGCCTGGTCTGTTGGACCGGACCCAGGGGACTTGCTCCACATGAGCAGTGCATGCCTGGTCCGTCCACTACTCGCCAATTCTGGAGACTAGTGGCCAAGGGGCATTCAAATAACAACAATCTCTCCCTTGCACCTCTGGCCACTTGTCCTGTCTTCAGTCTTCGTCACTTACGCTCTTCATGCCGATACCCTGTCTTCCTGCAAGGTGGAGTTCTCGGTGAAGGGGTTTTGTCAGCATGTCTGCCCGGTTGAGCTTGGACGCAACGTGCTCAAGCTCCAGCACTCCCTTAGCGACCAGGTCGCGACTGAAGTGGTACCGAACTTCGATGTGTTTTGTCCTCCGCGTCA